>ML675601.1:8542178-8591440 GCA_007922155.1 Mesoclemmys tuberculata | reverse complement strand
CAGACTTATCTGCCGATAATCCAAATCAATTGCTCAAATTAAACTAAGTCTTCTACCTCAGACTCTTGCCAGGCCCAGCCCTTCCTTTCAAGGTCTACTGTTTTCCACACAATAATCTGTAACCCTTTTGCTGGGCTCAGCATCTAATCCTCCTAGGATCCAATTAGTCCCTTTTTTCCGTTGTTGACAAGGTAACACTTCACAAGGTAGCACCATACAGGGAACCCATCTACACCTTCCACTGTGAGTTTCCAGCCCCCTTAAATAATTGGGCAGTATGCCTGATAAACTAAAAAGCCCTGTCCTAGCTAGTCAGGGTCTCCTATGAGCTCAGTCTGGCCTCCTCCCCAGCCATTTCCTGCCTTTTGGTGGCATATCTCCTCCTAAATCTCTCTCTTGAACAGCTATAGGTTATCCTTTTATCATCCAGCAGGCCTGGTTTCTAGTCACAGATTACCATCATACGACTCTTGGTGTCATCCTCTGCACCTGTGAAGGTGGGCTGAACCTAGCACAGATTCGGCTAAGCCTTAAATCCCTTAAGGGGCCAGCATACCTTGTGACAGGGAAGAATGACAAAGAGAATCAGAGTGGTGGGAGGAGTGAAGTACAGAATAATTAATTCTGTAATCAATAAATCCATTTAAGAAAACTGCCCTCTGCTTGTGGATAGTCTGCAAGTAGAAACAAGGTATGAAATTAATGAAACCAATGAAGTAAGTATGGCATGTTATTCTTTTGGCTGTAATAAAATAAATCAATTAATAATGGAGATAGATAGGACTGTAGAAAAATTCCTTTCACGGCAAAAGCTGAAGAATAAACTTCAGTAGCCAATTTAAAAAAAAAACCGCACCTGTTTTTAGACAATATTTGTATAACTTCTTGTGTATAGCTACAAATGCAATACATTTAATTACATTCACAGTATAAAGAAATAATTGCAAACTCCCAAAACTCAAAAAGCTGAGTTTATTTCATTCTCCACAGACTCTAAAAATACCAGGCTTAACATTTTCCTTTCCACACCAGAGATTCCAAACCAGAGAGTGTTTCACCAACACTACTTGAATGGAAGCACTAGTCTCACTCAGCATGAGGTGTGACGCTGTTAGCCTGCTTCTTCTGAGCATCATCAGTCATCTTCCTTATAAGTCTTGGTTCCGGTGCGGTTACTGTATAGCAACATCTGGATTCATTTTACATTTACAATAAAATTAGAATGATGTTTTCTTTCTGATTCATTAGACAGTTAAAGAGAAAAACAACTGCCTGAGTAAATAGCTTTTAGTGTAAAGGTTCTCTTCTTTCATGTTTGCTCTAGTATAATAAGCCAAAAACAAAGAACAACAAAGATAGAGATGTAAGATGGAAAGACTTAGACTCCAAAGTCCTTTATTTAGCCACAGAAGTGGTTAAGTGCAATGGTTCATTACCCATTTGCTTAAAGCCTGCCCCGGAAAGTTTGTAACACTACAATCTCTTGCCATGGAAATGAGTATTATGAAATGTTGCTGTAGGATTTCATTGTAGGTCATATTAAGAAGGGAAAATGAGCTCGGGAGTAGTGAGATTTCTTTGTTAACTTTCAGTCACTGAGGGTGTGTCATATGACTAGACAAACAAATTGTGAATGAAGTAAACAAAAAAACCCAAGCAGTTATGCATGAACCAGTAAAATTCTGGGCCACCTCTTTGGATTAGTCATTAATTTAATCTCCGTGTGGGTTCACTCTTTAGTCTGTTGAATTTTGACCCTTATTCTAATTTGGGGAAGATTATGTATTATGCTTACATGCTTAATGATTATTAAAAGATCGGAAACAAAGGGTAGAAATAAATGGTCAGTTTTCACACTGGAGAGAGATAAACAGCAGGGTCCCCCAAGGATCTATACTAGGACTAGTGCTGTTCATCATGTTCATAAATGATCTGAAAAAGGGGGTAAACATTTGCAGATGACACAAAATTACTCAAGATAGTTAAGTCCAAAATGATAGCGAAGATTTACAAAGGGATCTCACTAAACTGGGTGACTGAGTGAAAAAAAGATAAATGAAATTCAATGTTGATAAATGCAAAGTAATGCATATTGAAAAAAATAATCCCAACTATACATACTAAATTAGCTGTTACCACTAAAGAAAGATCATGGAGTCATTGTGGATAATTCTCTGAAAACATCCACTCAGTGTGAAAGGGCAGTTCAAAAAGTTAACAGAATGTTAGGAATCATTAGGAAAGAGATAGATAATATTACAGAAAATATCGTAATGCCACCATATTAATCCATGGTGCACCCACATCTTGGATATTGAGTGCAGTTCTGGTAGCCCCATCTCAAAAAAGATATATTGGAATTAGAAAAGGGCAACAGAAATTATTATGGGTATGGAACAACTTCTATATGAGGAGAGATTAAAAAGACTATACTGTTCCTCTTAGAATGGAGGGATGTTCCTCTTAGATGACTTGGAGGGATATGAAAGAGATCTATAAAATCAGGAATGGTATGGAGAAAGTGAATAGGGAAGTATTCTCTGCATTTCCCTAAACTTCCAACTGCCAGAAGATGATTACTCGAAATTGCCCTGTTTTGTTCATTCCCTCTGAAGCATCTGGTACTGGCCACTGTCAAAGGACAGGATACTGGGCTAGATGGATCATTTGTAGGCTAATATTAAAGTTATAATGAAAGCAGAAAGAAACACAGATATAGTAACAAAAATAGGTTTTACCATGGGTGTGGGACCTAACAAAGTTAATGGAGCCTAGCAGTTTCAGCATAAGGACAACACGAGTATTTGACCGACAGTTATAAGAATTAGTAATATGTATATTGTGATACACGAGAATGTCATGCTGACTGGATGGGGCATTTGTGTTATTTGACATCAGTGATTCATGTGAAACATACCATGTCAGGTACTGTTAGAAAGGTTATAATGTGCTGAATAAGAAGATAATATTTGTGCTCATGTGTGATATGTGTGGGGAAAGTTATGGAGATCTTTGATATACCTGTATTTCAAACTATGCTGTATAAGACACACATAAGATAGAGAGGCAGCAGGACAATAGCCCGCTTAATGGCCTACCAAGACCTTTAAAGAAGCATAAGGCCCAGGAAGGAACAAAAGGCATACTTGAAGAGTTACCAGGATTGGCCCATGTGACCCTGGACTCCATTTTGGTTCCTGTAAAGTTCCACAGGCCACGTGGCCAGAGGCAGAGGGTATATAAGATCAAACCACAGAAACCATTTTGTCTTTGTTCCTGTCCAGCTGCAGACACACACCTACCTACCTCTGGATTAACACATTTTGCAAATGAACTGAAGGACTGAGACCCATCCAGGTACTGGATGTATATCAGAGGGACTATACAAGCCTGCAACTCCACAATTCTTCTAAAAACCTGATGTATATGGACTTTCAAATCATTTGTATGTATCTGATTGCTTTAATCCTCTAATATTTCTCTCATTGTTTGTTTTCTTTTTATAATAAACCTTCAGTTTTAGTTACTAAAGGATTGGCTGACAGCGTGGTATTTTGGGTAAGATCCAGACTTATATTGATCTGGTACTGTAGCTGGCCCTTTGGGATCAGAGGGAATCTTTTGAGTAAAAAGCATAGAGTTTAAATAACTGGTCTCTTTACTGGACCTAGTGGCAGTTTGGGTGCCAGAGACTGAAATGCAGTAAAGGGGGCTGTGTGTATTTGCACAGTGGCTTCTTGATAACCAGTGGGGGGGAATCAGAAGCACTGTTTGTGGCTGGTTGGGAAGTCTGACTCCAGTGTCATCCACCAGTGCTGGGAGAATCTGCTCTCCTTTTACAGCCTGTCCTGACCTTGGCATTATCAGTTGGCTACCCTGGGCACGGATGGGTCACAGAGAGCATCACAAGAATACAAAATAACAGAATCCTAATAAAATTCTAGAGGGATTTTTGGTATGTGTAACCATGAGGTTATCCCCTTAAATGTATTGGAAACACTGGGAAATGTATTAACATAGTGTTCACACATCTAGCTTATATTAGCAATCAGAACCCGCATTGTGGTTTCCGGAGCACCACACATGAACAGAGGGCTGGAGGGCAATTTAAATATGGTCACCAGACATGGATATACAGGATAAGAGTCTAAAATCACGTTTAACCCTTCTGCCAGGTGAAGTTGGCAGCAACAAGGGACAGGTTGAATATCTGGGGGCACCTCTTAACAGCACAAAACAGAACCAGCTCAAGCCCGCACTCAGTAATCTGGGGAAACTAAACACCACCCCAGGGTGCCTCTTTGAGGCAATGCTTCCCCACTCGCAAGCACTGAGTCTATGTAGAACAAAAGATAACTTATTAAAAAGGGAAAGGGAACCCAGCATTAAGTTGGGTAAACACCTCAACCACATTCAAAAATATGTGATCATGGACAAAACCAACCCCACGGTACATTTGGCAGTGTTCTTTGCCTCAGTTTCCCACTTGGTGAAGTGAAAATCTAAGCAAATGTACCTTTCCCACACCATTCCCCTTTCCCTCTGCTGCACCCCACTTACAATTGGTTGTCCTTTGTCAGCAAAGACCACGATTTCAGCAGTGCATTCACATTGGGCCACCTCCAATCTCTGAAAAGTGGGGGAAATTTCAAGCAATTCCTCCACAGTTGCTGCCAACCCTGAAATTGGTTCACTGCTGCTGCCGCTGTTACCTCTGTCACTGTTATTTCTGCCTTCTCTGCTGCAATCACTGCTGCTGCTTGCCGCTCATTGCCACCTCTACAATGCTGCGTTCTGGGGTTCCCTCACTTAGCCCAGCTCTTAGTGATTTCCCTGGGTAATACGGAACCTCTGTGTTGCTGCCTCTTTGTTGTCTGTGGCCACAATACTGTCCCAATACCAAGTCTAAGACTTATCCCTAGAGCTGCTCATCAGTGATAAACAGAAACCAGGACTCCCAGTTAAGTCCAATCAGCTGCGTCTTTATACATTGGAGAGCAGAAGGTCAAATGGTGTCTAAGACTTTTTAGGCAGAGTCCTCAGAGCTAGGAATACCTATCCCCCATACCCATCTTATCTTCTGTGGGATTTGGCATCTTTACCCCTGCTTAGCCAGTGAGATTCAGCTTTGGGTGACCCCTTCAATCAGGGCATGCTAAGTACAGTTCTGCCTCCCTTTACTCATAGAATAAGAATAGCAACATTTCATTACCCCTGCATTCAGCCTAATGTTAAAATTATCTAATACACAGGTTAAAGAAAGAGTTTCTATGCATCTGGATATAATGCTTAAATTATCCAAAAGTATAAAGTTTGGTTTTAAAAGTCATAAAATACCTATAGTACATAATCTACAGTATATAATATTAACCCAATTTAAGGTTAATAAATGTAATGATATTGTTTAAATATTAGCATCCAAATATTCGGACACGTTATTCAGAAAAAATTATACTAAGAGGAGCTTGTGGAAAGCAAATATAGCAATAAATGTAGATTGTCCCTCAGTAGTTAAAAAGTTAGAGTAGGTTGTCCATCTATAAATATAATCCATCAGAGAATTATTTCAATTATTTTCCTGACTTGGCTTTTCAGTGGCACTCTAGTTCATTTCTCCTGGTATTTCCAATATCCGGTGAAACATTCTAAATAGATGTTTCTTGACCTGATGGTGTCTGACACCATGAATCGCTGCATCAGCCAAGTTTAGCACTGACCAATTCCACATTCCTGCAACACACATTCATTACTGGGATCCCATGCATCCAAGACTTCAACAATCAGTAGATGTATTTGAACTTCGTATCCCTTAGCTCTCAAGGCATTGGCCACAGGGGCATATTTCTCTACTTTTCAAGCTCAGGTGCCCCAGAAGGCCGCGGTCCTGTTCTTATAAGGAACTGTGACGTTCCCCATGAAGATCCTCTTCTGTTCCTTGTTAGTAATGATCGTGCCCAGTTGCGGTTGACTGTCCATTCCAGGGAACCATGGAACCTTCACCTCAGGTGGCAGGATGCCTTTGACTAAGCGATCTTGGATGTCATTGTGACATAGCTGCCATGTTCTAGAATGGAGCTTGGAGTGACATTAGATATGAGGTAGCATTGCATTAGCACTGACGTGAATTGTAACCCAAAACCAGCCCAAACTGATAACTTTGGCAAAGCAGGTCTGTCTGCTGACCACCTAAGCTGAGTAAGTGTGTCTATGCAAATATGGTCTGCTTCTGAAGTCTCTTCTCCCAAGGCATCACTTGCTGACAAGGGAGAGCTCATTCCCACCCTGCTTATGCATATGTATGTTTAGCCTCTAGTGGGGACATCAGGATGAGAGAATAGTAAAAACCTGGAATGTCATTACCACTTACGATGCTTCTCCACTTACTTTTTCTTACATTTTCTTCTCCTCTGACACTTCTGATAAACTCCATTATGTTGTGAATAAGCACAGTGCAGGGGATTGTTTTGCTGTTCTTATGTTACTTTCCTATGATTTCTATTTTACTCGTATGTATTTAAGAACTAAGTAAGTTCTCATGTCTCAATGTGTGATTCTCCAAACTCATCTCTTATCAGAAATTTACTTAGCTGCCTGAGTAAAAGAAACCATTATTAGTGATTTATGCATTTTACACTCTAAATTAATCAAAAGCTACAACTCTGTCAGATGCGCCAACTCAGGTGCCAGCCAGGATGCTAGTTTCAATCTGGACACCTGTCCACTGAAATTGAACAGAGGCCACCAACTCATTTTACACAGGCCAGCAGATAGTCAAGTCATTCAGATATGAATGAGCTGGGCTAAGTTTGAAATAATATAGCATAGTAGAAGGCTCTATATCCCATTATTTATCCCCTTAGTCAGGGCCAGATTTAGCGGGGGCACTGAGCTTGGGGTGCTGTTTTTGTTTTAGTGACAAAAGGGAAAATAGAACATGTAAAGTAAAACATTTCAGGTATTCCATATGTGGATTCATTTTCCATTAACCTTCTAGAATGTTCTGGACCTTTGAAGCATCTTGTGGAACCTTCTAGACTTTCTGAGAACTACATTTTCCGCAAACCTCCTAGTATGTTGTCAGTCACGCCCTAGCGGGTATATAAGGGGTGAGGTGTCACCAGTCAGTCAGTGAGATATAAGAACGAACTGAAGTAAAGTGAGAGCCCAGCTGTGATATTGTGAACCTTGTTTTCTTGTGTAATTGTGAAAGTGTACTTGTGTTTTAAGACTTGAGGCGAGTAAGTAGCGATAATAAAGGACATATTTAATGAGATGCCAGAGATATCTATCGAACCCCTATCTATGCAACAATATAAAAGAAATACTGTTACTTCTTTTGCCATGCTTAACATGTAATGTCTGATGACTTTCTAAGACTGCAGAATGCAGACTTTTGGTCTCTCTAATACTGCCTGCTTTTCTCCATAGAAAATAAAAGATGCCCCTGAAGAAGCCTTCAGGAACTCAGTATAGGAAGTGAAAAGCTCAACTGCAAGCTAGTTTCCAACCAGGGGCAAATTTGACGGGAAAATACCTGAAACAGAGCATAGACAAGGCTTTAGGTAGTAGCGATCATCCCAGAGCAGAAGAAATTGAGAAGCGAAGCATAAATGATGGCAGTCCTATCACTAAGGAATTAGCAGATTTACCTGAAGATAAGGAATGGAAATGTTAGGAAAGTGATGAAGAATTGTCCAGTTTTCCTGGCAGCATAAAGGAGAGTGATGATAAAGGAGAATGTGGCTCACATGAAAAGGAGAGAAATGATAAAGAAGAATCAGCCTCACATAATGACAGAAATAGTAGTTAGAAAGATTTCACAGCACAAACCAATATATCAGATTCTGCTTTATAGCCAGTGATCCCAAACTCTGCCAATATTCATTGTACAATTTTGAACCGGCTGGCCAAAATTGTGGATATGATGTTTCCAGTAAATAAGCACGCTGCAAAGTCACGCTGCAAAAAAGTGCTTGAGAATGGTACTGAACCAGCATTAGCTACCGGTAATTTACTTGAAATCAACTGACAAAGAGCTCTGGTTTTGCTGCAAAATATTTGACAAGAATGCTAAATCATTGCTTACGTTTTCCAGGTACAATTACTGGCATAACTTAGCTGATGCTCTGAAGCAACATGAAAAGTCACCTGGCCATATTTTGGTCTACTCCAAATGAATGGAGGTCAAGCCCAGGCTCAAGCTGAAAAAAATGCATTGATTCAGAAAACCAGTGCATTATTAATGTGGAAACCTAGCATGGGAGATACATGCTCAAACGTCTGATCTCAATTACCCTGTTCCTTGAAAAGAATAATTTGGCTTTCCAAGACTTGTCGGATAAGTTGTTCACTGAACATAATGGTAATTTCCTCAGTTTGGTAGAGCTCCTTGGGAAATATGATGATGTCATACGTGAGCACCTACATTGCGTAGTTCATAAAGAAGCTATGGACTATTACTGAAGCCAAAGAAATCAAAATGAATTGATTGACTTATGGCAATGTTATGCTTGATAACATATTGATGCAACTCAGCAAAGCAAAGTACTACACCATAATAATGGACTGCACTCCTGACATTAGTCACAATGAAAAGACGTCATGTACAGTAAGATTTGTTGACAACGAGGATGGCCATATTCAAGTAAATGAACATTTTATCTGTTTCCAGGCTGTGGATGACTCTACTGGAAAAGGCCTAACAGAACTGTTTAGGAATGTTTTGAATGAGAATAAAATAAAGCTTCATGACTGCTGCGGCCAAGGCTATGACAATTGCGCGAACATGAAGGGAAGAAACAGTGGCACCAGGCAAGGATCCTTGCACTGAATCCAAGAGCTTTCTTCATGCCCTGTGGCTGCCATTCCATCAGCCTGGTTGTGTCGATGCAGCATCATCTTCTTTAGATTCAGATTCTCTCTTCGGAGTTCTGCAAAGGATATACATCCTGTTTTCACCATCAACTACCAGGTGGAAGATCCTCATGGACAATGTTACAAATCTGACCATGAAGCCATTAAGTGACATCTCTGGGAGAGCTGCATTGACAGCGTAAGGAAAGGGAAGTACTTAGGAGGTGAGCCTGTCTTCAAGGAAAGTCGTATTCATCGGAAGAAGAGACAGTTTGTTTATGAGGGCAGAGATGATGTGATGGGAAGCTCGGAAGAAAAATTCAAGGAGTTGTTTTGCTCGCTCATTGACATTGCTCGCATATCCATTGAAGAAAGGTTTGGACAAATGAAGTACCACGAAAATACCAGAGGGGTTTTATATCACCTTAGTAAGCTGCCAGAGGACAGGAAAGCACTGTTGAACAATTGAATGGACTTTCACCAAATGCTGACAGATGGGGAATGTTCAGACATCAATGATAAAGATTCTATGTTGAACTGGACAACATCCATCACATTCTGCCACACAGGAAGCACTCTCCACTCCAAGTTCTCCAATTTATTCATGATGCAGAGCAGAAGGACACTTTTCCTAATGTGTAGGCAGCTTTGAGGATCCTGTTCATGCTCCCAGTCACAGTCGCAAGTGGCAAGCCCAGCTTTTCGAAGGTCAGGCTCATTAAAACATATCTTCAATTGACGATGGCCGACAAGAGATTGACATTGATTGCTATTTCATCACTTGGCTAATCTTTAGATCTCGCTGATGCAGTGCTTCAGTTTGTGAGAGCAAAGGCAAGAAAAGCGGCCTTTTGAAATACAGGAGTAGGGTTAACATCTAAGGCTGTCACCTACTTTAACACTATTTAATACCTATTTAACTATTAAAACTATTTAATTACACTATTTAACACCACCCAATGTTGGTGGACAATTCAGTTTCTTGATGTCAGTACATTTCAGTTATTCTTAAAATTAAAAAGTTTCTATAAGCTTAGAGGACATAATTTTTTAATTTGTTTATATATGGAATGAATAAATACAGGTTTACAGATACTTTATCCTTTACAGGCCAGTGGGAGAACAAAGGGCTGAAAAGAGGGTTTCCCCAGAGAAGAAGACAAAGAATGGAGAAGGGGCTTTGGATATGGTGATGTAGGGTGGTCCTGGAAGGAGGATACTCCTAACTGGGGACAACAAGATGTCTGCGCCCACCTGCATGTTGGACAAACCCAGATGGACTATGCTGAGACTTTCTAGGCTCGAGGCCCCTGAGAACTTCCTGTGCTATGTTCCAGATGTACAATTAACGCTTCTGTTTTTACACTGGCAGCGAGTCACTGCAGTCTAGAGACCAGAGTTGGATTGCTCCTTCTGAGTAGGGAGGCCCCTGGGGGCGTACAGGTTGAGTGGTTCCATGGAGGGGAGCTCACGGAGAGAGACAGGTGTGGGGAAGACTCAGAGGTGCAGTTCCAGGAAGCAGTGGGGCCAGAGGCCTAATCCCAGAGTGTGCAACCCTCGGGGAGGGCTGTCACACTGAAGAGGGTTATTCCACAGAGCTGAGAGCGCACTGGTTCTCTGAGTCCTCATTTATGACAGCTTATTTATGAATTACTGTAACAAGAGTGCTAAGTGGTCACTAGAAGGTCTACAGCTATATTTCTGCTGCACTGTTTGCACTCTGCTCCAGTAGGCTGTTTCGCATTCCCTGTTGTGCAATACCAGGCTTTCAACTTTATCAGGTTCAGAAGGAACTTGCAACTACCTCCGTTACAGATGAAGAAGTTTATAATGGTGTTGTTATTGTTTAGATGACTGAGGTTTTCAAGACAGGAAAGAACCCTTATGGAATAAGGTTTCTGAAATATGCCCAAACCAAAGTAACTGAAAATAAGTTTGGCCTGAGGACTGTAAAACAAAAATTGAAATTGGTCTCAGCCCATTTCCTAGGTTGCAGCTGTGCTGCCAACAATACCACTTATTTACCACACTACCAGTTAGTTGCAAGAGAAAAAAAAAACAAATTGGGTTCAGTGGCTGAACCCCAGTTGTTTAAACTTTTCACACAGCAGACTTTGCAAAGCACTGTTAAAGGATAGACTTTTCTTCTTGTTAGATTTCCTCTTAAAAATATACATCAGTCTGGAAACTTTTCATGCCAGCATAATTTATAAACAGAGCCAAAATCTGCCCCAGCAATGCCTCTGCTGTTATCAGTAGATTTACTCCAGATTTATCCAGTGTAATCAAGGAATGATTTTGCTCCACTGGTAGCTCCTTGACTTGTCAAGCAGATAGGGATGCAAATTATATGACTGAGATGACATATAATCAATCAATTAAAGTTTAGAACTTTTATAATCACTACAAATATTCAATGCCATCCTTCATTTGAAAGGACATTTACTTCTCAGTGCCCATTGGTCAAAAGCTCCTTGGCAAATTTATTAAGACTACATAATATCAAAATTACTCAACAAGACAACATCATCAGGTCAGCAGCTGAAAGAGAAACTGTAATAACATTGGCCTCCACTTTCCTCTTATGTCAAAACCATACAAGAAACAATAATACAGAAAGCATGTTAAAACGGAAATGAAAAGGTCTTGAACTTTGCTCTGAAGACTGCCACAAAGATACATACTGGGCTATTTGATGATGATGGAGAAAGAATTCGAGACTTGTGGGCCTGCAGGAGTAAAGGCTTTTCCCCTATCCCCACTCCCACCCTCTGTTGTACTTTTGGACTATGTTTTTCTTAACCAGAAAAAAAGGGGGTAAATACTTAAAATTCACATACATGCCTTGGTTTACGCAGACACTATGAAGGAATGCCTTACAAGTATGTGTACTGTACAATTATCCTTGGTTGTAAGGAATATGTCAAGCATTTGCATACTGGTATGTTTGCCATTGAACTCTGCTGGCTGTACTAATGGAGCGGTATCACTAGCCTGTTTGGGAGGGAGCTGAGATTTTGGTGTCAAAGAGGTTACTACTTTTATTCCTGTTACTGCATATGCTGGACAGTAGTAACTATTAAGAATTCAACAATTACCCTGCAGATGTTCACCTCTTAACAGCTCCTACCACGTAGGTAAGTGACTCACTGTTAACTATGGTACCTTTAGGTACTCTACACAGCTACAGATTCATTACACCCATGTCGGTCAGCCTTTTCAAGTTAGCAACTGTGACAGGGTGTACTTACCCCACACTAGTCAGGAAGGGATTAACTTCACACTATGGGTGGAGGAAGTCCCACCCGTACAGCTGTCCTGGGCATGCTCCAGCTGCTGCCTTAGTATAAAGGGAGGGGCCCAGATCACTGTAGGCTAACCACCAAGGAGGTACAATGCGTGGTGGACCTCAGCCTAGGAACTGCTGCAGTCCCAGACTGGGAATACAGGAAACACCAAGAACCAGGCAGAAACCCTGACATCCATGATGGCCCAAGTGAAGCTGGAGCCCCAGGGAACCACCCTCACCAAGGGACCGAGAAACCCTGATACATACAGACCAAAGCTTCAGGAGACTGGGTAGGAAATGGCTGTGGGAGAGGCCTACCAGTGGTCCTGGGACAAGTTAGTGTTTGCAGCAGGATCCCTGCTGACTAAGTGTCACATACTTGCCACTGACAGGGCCCTGGTTGAAATCTGGTGGAGCAGGGAGGGCCCAGGTCTCCCTAATCTGTCTGTCACCTTCCCCTTGGTGGTGGCCCATCTGACTCTGGCCATTAGGCAGTGCAGCCTGGAATCCAAGGGCAGCCCTATTGACTCTGCCCCTTTCTGTTGAGGCTGTGCAGCCCAATGTGCAGATTCCAGGCTATGCTGCCTAATGGCCAATCTTAGAAACTTTTACCCACCAGAACAAGTTGTTCTGAGAGTGGGAGTAGTTTAGGGGTCTCTAGCCTCAGGGTCATCGCGCCCTTGCCCTGCCCCAACAGGAGACAGGATGTGTTTACCCTGTGACAGTAACCTTATTCAAAGTCAGAAATTTCCATGACCCCCTATGTTTACAACAGAACTAAAAAAAAAGTCTCAATGATAATGTCTGCATCATTTATTTGTGCATATGTTTCAAGATGTTGACAGAACTCCTGACCCTGAAAGGTAAGTGTGTGCAAGGAGTGGCAAAGTGAGGTTTTCTTTGTTTGAGACTAATAAAATTTTCAAACACTTCATGAACCTTTCACAATTCTCGATTGACAGGTGCCTCCTGCTGTTTGGGCACTGCAAAACCTATAGGCTGCCCCCATTTGTACAAACAAGAATCTCAAAACTGAATAGTCTGACCATATCTGAAGGGGGGTTGGGTCTTGGCTCCCACTCCCCTAGTCCTTTCTGCATAGTTCCCTGATTCCCTAATCCTGGTAAGGTTTGAAGATTATGCTAGCAACTGCTTGAAAGCATGCCTGGGGGCTTGGCAAACCTGTCCTGCCTGGTCACTGTGCCAAAGTCTGCTGTCTCCTTGTAGGATCAGTATGAACTTCTAGAGGGCAGTTTCCCTGAAGCATTCCAGAAGTCTCTCTTGGGAGCTGTAGAGCTGCTGTCTGCTCTCCCAGAATTGCCCAGCAACTGACTGGAGCTGCCTGCTTTTTAAATCCTTATTCCACCACAGACATGATTGAGTGTGCCAGAAAACCAGAGCCAACCTTGCCCACAGCAGCTCTTTAACCCCTGTGTGACTGGGCTGGGGTTTATACTCCCCCAAATCACAGGACCCCAAATGCCTTTCCTGAGCGCCCTACCTCCACCAGGCAGTATGACCCACCAGTTGAGAAGCATTATATTATACCACCTGGCAAAATAATATTTGTAACTGAAATTCAGTCATATGATCCTCCATAAAATGAGGGGCTGCAATCTGCTCTTTATCATAAATTAGATGGGACAATGCCACCTCACTACTCTTCTTGATTACCAAATCATAGAATAAGTCTCAAAATCTGTCCCTCAATAAGGAGGTCATGTCTTCCCAAAAGCTTATCACATTGGAAAACAATGGACTAGTCTCATCTTTCTCCTCTCCCACAGCCCAAAGGAGAAGCATATTCTAGTGAGTCATCACATTCCTCTAGCCACCAAATTTTACCCTTGTAAAAAGGGCAGCCTCATTTGTTCTCATCAGTGTATCTGCCTGTGATGCTCCACAGAGGTACCTACGGTTGTGAGGCACTTCACCAGCCCCTGCTCTTAGCATGAGGACATCCTGTCTATGCCTTCTACGGATCAAGTCCCTGAAATCACCTGCCTCTGGCAACACAAGCACTACTTTCCAGGCCTCCACAGGCCTTGCTGTGTTTGTACATGTAATGATAGGCACACACCAACCAGAGTCCTCTGAGCACTCCCTGTAGTGTCCAGCCCCTAATCCACTGAACACACTAACAAAACTGCCAGGCCTGCTGTTCCCCAAGTAACAGTATACCGCAGCTTACTAGTTACACCTTAGAACATACGGCACTTAGATATATTTATAGTGAAAACAGGAATAAGCTTATTACCAAAGAACAGGGATTCAGGTGGTAGTGAATAAGAATATTGGAAACAAATGATTACGTAAAAAATAAAATCATAATGCTCTTTCTAGAACCTAAAATTAACTAACAAGTTATCCTGTCTAAAAAAGCTTATCTCACCCGAAGTTCTCTCCTGCATTTTCATCTAAGCCTGGTTGAGACCCTCTTGTTCATGAAGCAAACTCATTGTCAGATACTTACTAAGTGAACGATGTCAGGGTGTTTTCTTTGTCCACCAAATATACAGAACATACCTTTGATGTGCACCTAGAGATGGTCCCCCCCGTCCTGCTAGTTACTTCTTCCTACTACTATTCTGTCTTTGAAGATTTCATAATCCTTCCTTAGCATTCGGTTCAGAGTGTTGAGTGGAGATCCATTGTGAATCAGACAATACTTAATTTACCTGTGAACAGACAAAGCTGTTTATGGCCTTTCTTCAAGACCAGCCTCTCAAGGCAGACCTTAAGAACGTAATTTTAAATTTGCAATATATTAATCCTTATACAACATCCAGATATGTGTTTTGCAGCAATATTAATAACCAATGTGACACTTTTATTAGATTTTGCGCAAAACACTGTTTTGATGAACTAGAACGTAAATACCAGACTCAGGAGATCTCTATAACCTCTATGTATCCTCTTGCCAGTTGGCACTAAGAAATTCCTGGGTCAAACAGCTGCTGTTTCCAGGGATCAAAGTCACCATTTCCATAAGCAGCTACAGCTCCATTAACTTCCAGGGGATTGTACCTGCTTAGGCCAATAGTAAATTTAGCCCTGTTCCTATAGAGGTTTTTTTAACATTTAAGATACCCACCTCAAGATGGCCTAGTCTTTCCCACACGTCTCTTCTCCATACTACATGAAATTATCCTTAGACTAAATTATATCTAATGAGCTATATGTGGCAGAGCACATGGTTATTGCAAGGTAACTGTCTCTCTCTTAGGTATGAGACTTGAAGCTACAGGTCTAAGCCAGATCCTCATATGCTATCTCCCAAAAACATGATAGCCTGTCTGGACTGTGCTATTAATTATAATTAAAGAAATTAAAGAATTATAATTTCTCCCTATTAAAACTATCCATATTTTAAAACAAACAAACAAACAGATGTTTTCCCATTATTCAAGTTAAAGAGTCAAGAACACTGGAGGGCCTGGGGTCCTTGGGAGTTGCCATTTCTAACAAGTCTCTGACATGCAATAGAGCTATGGTTCTGGCCATATAAAAGCCTTGGTTAATAATTTAACTAGCCAGAACACTCCCTCACTTAGGTATAATTTGTTATGGATAGGGTTCATTCCAGGTTTGTTTTCTTCAGTTACAAGGTTGAGGTTACCAAGGTTGCATGGGTGTAATTGAAGGCCAAATTCTGCCTTTCTTTTCTAAAGTGATGAGCAGCTATTTATACCCATAAGTGGAATTGTAACAACCTTATAAAGGAAAAGCTTTTAAAAATATTTATATATTTGGGAAATGAACTCTCTCAACTTCACTGACAACACACACTCCCTGACTCCAGGGTGCTAGCTCACTATTCTGTGCCTACAACTAACAGGAGATGTATAATGCAGTCACATAACCAAACAAAGTACCTTGCCTGCTAGGATCTATAAATATATGCAGATTTTAATATCAAATTTAAAATTGCAAAACTAGAACCAGCAGCTGCTTTTCTGGAGTAGTGTTGTCTGCTCTAGCACACGTTATTGAAAGTTACTCTTCATGACTGTTGACTCTCTCTCCATGGACACACAATAGAGTAAATTTGTACTCTTTCAGAAAGTCACTGGTGCAGCATAAAAAATTGCCTATATGTCAGTGTCCAGGGTCTGGAGTTTAACCCCTTTCACCCCCCCTCCTAAATAGTGTAGTTAGGCAGCAACAACGACCTTGTGTGTTTTTAAATGATTATTTACTCTA
This sequence comes from Mesoclemmys tuberculata, assembly GCA_007922155.1. Lineage (NCBI taxonomy): Eukaryota > Metazoa > Chordata > Testudines > Chelidae > Mesoclemmys > Mesoclemmys tuberculata. The sequence continues at coordinate 8,575,095 of ML675601.1, read as the reverse complement.
TATCGGAGTGGCCTAACTTACTGATGCCCCGAGACCCTTTAACCTGCTGGAGAGAATCCTCTAGCCCCAGCACCATGCCGCAGAGCAGAAGCTCTGATCTCCCCACCCCAGTGTGGTAGGCGGAGAATGGGGCTCCATGAGCCGCACTTTAACTGTAGAAGAGCTGCATGCAGCTCACAAGCCACAGTTTGGCCACCCCTGCTATATGATGGTAATGTAATAATAGGTCTTTGCTTTTGGTAATTATGGGCTAGATGTAACAGCAGCTCTACATGGGAGGAAGACGGGGGGGGAGGAGGAAGCAAGAGGAGGACACAGTCACTCCCCCAAGGAAGATCAACAGGTTTCCTTCCTAAGGGACGTAGAATGCTTCCCAGAAATAGAGGATCATTGGCCACTACACCCCAGAGTGGAGCACAGTTTACTCCCCTCACACAGCCAGCCAACTCTGGTAGTATGTGCTTAGGGGGAAAGAGAGCGATGGCCCTTCCTCCCATCAACCTCTCTTGAGACCATTGTATAGGGAGGGGGCAACCCTTGAGCTCACCTAAGTACAGGACTGGATTTCCAATTGGCCCTTACGCAGGCTACGCAAAGAGAAGGTGGGGAAGGGAGGAAAACTCCTTGTATTCAAAATTAGATTAGGACAATCTGGAACCTAGGCAAGTCACGTCACAGGTCCTGTCTTATTCCAGGGCCTCACCCCCCAAATGGAGTAGGGGGGCCAGGAGGATCCTTCATCTCCCTCAGGAATAGCATCAGGGCTGCCCCCTTCTTTGATAACAAGAGGGGCACCTGCAGGGGGTTCCTTGTGCCCACCCCCAGTGAGGCAGGCATGGCAGTAAAGGGCCCCCCAGCATTTACTTCAATGGCTGAAGTCAATTTACTTTAGTGGATGGGAGGCCCAAACACGCTTCACTCTCCCACCACACTGATTCCTCTGCTGGATGTAGTTTATAGGGACTCCCAGAGCAGCAAGTCTGGGGAGTTACCCCATTGAGACGCATGGGGCATTTTACGTGTTTCTGACTGTTGCCTGAGAATAGCTGCAAACTCAGGCCAGTGTCTGCATCAGTTACTCTATGTTCACATTTTCAGGGCAGATCCTCAATTTGTGCAAATTGTCTTTTCTCCATTGAATTCACTAGTACTATGGCAACTTACATCAGCCAACGATATACCCCTACAAGCTTTTCTCCCCAACCATGAGGGCTAGAACCTTATTGATATTTTTTTAAATGAAAGCTCAGATTCCCATGAAACCACATAATTTAAGGAACAAATGCTGCAAGCACAAACCTATAGTGAGCATACTTTCCTCTGACCCTGCTTGTGGCCTCTCCCCCCTTACCCCGCTCACTGCTCATCCACATAAAGACCAGGCACAAGCTGTACCCATGTGAAAAGTTTTAATATAAACAGAGACAGGACTGGCTCCTTACACTATGCTAGCCTCAGAAAACATTTCACTAGAGCTTAAGATTTATGGCTGGAATTTTCAAAGGAATGTAAAGGCGTTAGGTGCCCAACTTCCACAGAGTTTCACCAATATATTAGCCAAGCATCTATGCTGCCATTTTTACCAAGAATGCCACCACTTACTTTTACTCTCAGTTATTTGAGTGACATCACAGTTATACCCAAAAAATGGACAACTTACACTGAAGTTTTTGCAACACTTATTTTCACAAGATCCCATTTGAACTGCGGCCATTTCACATTGATATCACCTGCACAAAAGCTTGTTCCAGACAAGCACTGTCTGCTGCACAAATAAAATACTAACCCCTAAATATGTAAAGACATGCATGTGCTTTTAGCTGCATGACTGGTCAATGAAACAGGAATCACACAGCTAGAAACTGTTGAAACTAGAAACTATGCAGTTCCTTGAACTTTAAGCGTTAATGATCATTAATCTATGTGTTGGCCAAATGCTTTTAACACAGAAAATCATTCTTTTTCCCTCCCAGAGTGGGTTTGTAGTGGGTATTGGTAGCTGCAAAGGAAGCACTTTCTCCCTTTTGGATTTTGCTGCCAGTCAGCTCACACCCAAAGCTATCCTCAGTCATCACCTATTGACTAATCCTCTGGCACGGTTGCTGATGATTTTGATGAATTATCTCTTTTGCCAACTCTGGAAATCATATTAGGAGCAGAAACAAAGTGGAGAGCTGCTCTGCCTTTGCCTCATCATCCATGTGAAATTGCTTGTACCCCTTATTGCCTCTGTGTTTATGTGAAGTGATGCCTATCTTAAGAAAAAAGGCAGCAAGTATAGCAATAATGTAGGTTTCTCATTCCTCCTTTCATTCCCAACACTTTGTCACTTATGCATGAAAAGGTAAACATTGTTTACTGTCAGCGTGGGCTTTGCTAAGCTATCGATTTGGCATAATTTCCACCTGGTTTCTTTTGAGCCAGATGGATGAGTGGGATAACTTCATTCAGTGATGCTGTTTCAGCACAAACTTAATTATAAATTCATAAGATATACAATAAGTGTTTGAGCACTGAGTGGAATGACGAACTACCCCTTCCTCCCCCCAAATCATGAAAAAAGATACATGCAGTCATTGTCACTTTGCACTCAAGAGGTGCTCTGTCATAGTTCATAGGATTCAGCAGTCTCATAGCTTCATTACAAGAAGAGCATACATACATCATCAAGCAACGACAGTATGTATATCCAGGTAACCTGCAAATCTGACCTGAATCTCTAAACAGCTTTATATATTGTTTAAAATCATCATCAGTAACCATATTCAAGATTTAAATAGGCCTTTTCCTCTTCCAAATATTTTTACTTTTGTGTGTTCATGTGTTAATAGAATACAGACATCTTTTCCTTTAGTACTTCTTACCTTAATCATTCATCCTTCATATCAGGTTTTCATTACTGAGGTGAATTGTATTAGTTGTTTTTCATTACTCTTTGCATTTATGTGATGTGATGTCAGCTTGCACAAAACACTCTTATAACTATGGATAAAATTAATATTAGTCCAACGGATCTGGAGCCTGATCTAACTGCCATGACTCCTCCTGAAGCAGTTTGATGGGACTTAAATAGCACTACTCACATGAATGAAGCAAACAGGCTGCAGACCTCTAGAAAAAGTGATACAGTAGAAAACTAGTGCAGTGACTAATAAGGCTGGTTTTTAGGATGTGGGTGTGTAATCAAGAAGGATTAGTGGCATTCCAATTAATTTTGTAAAAATGAAGTCACATTTAATTCTTTAGCAAACTGGCTCTCTGTCCTGAACAATAATATCCCCCAATCAAATCACTGGTGTTTCTCCCACCCATTACACCAAGTCCGAGCTTGATTGCCTAAGTCCTTTCCTTGTGTAATTAGGCCCTGCATTAAAACTGAGATGGGTATTCTAGGATCAGCCTTATTTGATTTTTTTTCCTCTGAAGTCTTATACAGGAATTAGGAGAGGTTCTTCCCAAGACATTTAAATTTAATATATCATAAATGTGTTTAAGAACCCTAGAGATGTCCTAAAAGCCTTGCTATAAAAAATGACTAATACCCAAATTGATACCCATTACCTAGAGACTTTAGGATGGAATATTATTGTGTTATAAAGCAGCACCAAGAGGCATGAAAATTATATGGACCAAGTAAATCTCTTTTTAAGAATCTTATACAAATGTTTATCTTGCGATAGTAGCTGGGATGGGGTCCCTGTTGTCAAGAGTTTTTCCGTAGTTCCAGATTATCTGGCAACCACATCAGACACAGTGCTCTGTGTTGTTAAGGGTAGTGCCATCTGTTTCTTTTAGAAACAACCAGAAATATATTGCTTTTTTTATAATCATCTTCTTCCCCTCATCCTTATCCGGGGTCAGGTCATCATGTCATCATGTATGCAACCACCATCTTTGTCTGTCCAAGGTGGCATTGAGGTCCACCTACTTACCATCTTATTTGATGGAATTCATTTATCATTTTCCTGGCTTTCCTCAGACTCTTTCCTGACACCCTCTCCTGCCCAGTGCCATCTTGTCCTCACCAGGTCCTCTTCATTTATCCTCTGTATATCACCAAACCCACTAAATTGGGCTTCCTCAACTTAGTCAGCACATCATGGACTTTGACTTCTATCCCAATGCTTTCATTTTGAAATCTGTCTTTTAGTGTAGCTCTTTTTATAGCATGAAGACATCTCCTCTTGAACACGTGTAGGCACTGAACCTTCCATCTCTTTACCACCATGCTTCTACACCATACAGCGGTGCAGGGCACACCATTGTTCTATACAGTTAGGCTTTTAGTGTCAGTGGCATACACCATACTTGAGATGTTATTGCACACTCTTCAAGCACTCCCCTGTCTGGCCTGTATCTCATGTTCAAGACCACTGTCTTCCATAACCCAGCCTCCAAGGTACTTGCACTAGTCAGTGTGGTTTAATCGTACACCATTAATTTCTATATCCCCTTTCCCTGTGGCACCTCTACTGATCCACACGATCGCAGTCTTAATCATGATTTTTGTCATCCTATGTCTGCTTAAGCTGTTCATACCTCTGGTTTACTCCCTCCCATAGGTTTTCCTTTGAGGACAATTTTATGCTGTCATCTGTTTCTCATCTTTTTCCATTGGGATCTTCCTGGTGATCTAGTCTATCAATATGTTAAACAGCAGTGGACTGAAAGCAAACTCCAATACAGTCCAGCTTTCACTGCAAAGGGACTTATTTCAAAACATGTTAAAATTACTGTTTTAGGTGATCTGTACAGAGTGTTCACCATAGTTATCAAATCTTCAGACTCTCCATGTTTCCTCAGCACTTACATGAGCATCCGTCTACTTTATTGTATGCCTTTTTTGGTGTAGAAAAGCCCAAAAGCTGTCCTGTTGGTGCTCTATCTGCTTCTCTGTCACTTGCTGAATTACAGACATGGCATCTGTGATTTCTCGTCCTTCCCTAAAGCCAAACTGTTCTTGTTTGAGGAGGGGACCCACCATTCACCTAATCCTAGCATCCAAGATGTGTTCCAGTATCATCATCCCATGCAACAATAATTTTTCCCTCAGTAGTTTCCACAGTCATGGCTCCTTCCCATCTTATGTACTGGGACCAAGATAGACTTGCACCAAACTTTGGGGATTCTCTTCTCTTGCCATACTCTTGCTTTAACTACTCCGCTCATCCCTTGTATGCCTCTGTTGCCCAAGACTTTCACCAGATCCACTGGCATTTCATCAGTTACCATTGCCTTACTGTTCTTCTGTTTTTGGACTGCATTTCTCACCTTTTCCTTTATTATGTCAAATTCAGACATCACATTAAGATCACTTTTTTTTTAAATGATAGCATTTTATTTAATGATAATTAGCACTTTTCACCTGGACATTTACACTTTAACAAGCAAGGTAACTATTACCCCTCTTTAACCAATCAAAAACCTAATGCATAGTCAAGCACCGGGTATCAGCTGCACAGATGAACATAGACCTCAGCTGCACCAAGATTTTCAGCAGTGACTAGTGATTTTGGTTGACCCAGTTTCTGGGTGCACACCTTGTGACCCCTTAAAAAGGCCCTGATTTTCAGAAACTGAGGAGCATCCTCCCTTTTAACTCCCAATGCCCTATCCACAGGACCACACTGCATATAAATGACATATAGCCTCCTTTTTCATAAGACTGGCTAAAAAATGGCAACTCTTGCGATCATTGCCAATGAGAGCCACTGAGGAGGCATGAAAAATTGGAATTATTTATACTTAAATAAGGGTAGTTTTAGTAAATTATGACTTTTCCTGGAAAAATGAACTATGTCAACCTGAAAGCAGGAGCCAGGGGAATCACACCTTCAGTCTTTGCTCATTTCCTGAAAAGATTGTTTTCTTTGATCCAGACAGCCACAAAAGTTCTACTCATATCAGGGGTTGCTGGAAGATTACTACCAAGTGAAATGGGAAAGCAGCTGCCATGGAATTCCCAAGCTGCCACATAAACAGGCTCCTAGGCCTGATTTCTGATGCAAACTGCTTGCAAGATCAGTGTAACTCTATTGACTATCATAACAAAGTCAACTCTAATTTACACTGGTGTATTAGAGAAAGAATTTGCCTCTTGGGAATACATCAAGCACATCCTTACCTATATTTTGCCTTTTGATAAGTGTCCAGGAGCTATTGTTTACCATTGTTATCTAACCAACAAGAAAGAATTCAATTCAATGAGTATATAATAATGAAGTCAAGCCTTCTACTTTTTTTACTGGCTCTCCTCCTTCTGGCAGATCTAGAGATACATCAAGGCATGGAGTCAGTGAATGACATTCCTGGTTCTGCACCCAAGTCTAGTGGAAGTTGAAAACCCACCACAAAGACTGGATTTGGATACACAATTGACTACTTCTGCCAGCCAGAAGACACACATGAGATCTTACATGCTGTTAAAAGAGGTCTGGTTCTCAGTTTCAAAGGATTTGTTCTTGAAAAGGGAATTTTAATTTTTCCTCTTATTACGATCATATTTCTGGGTAGAACAAATAAGTACATATCTGCTTCTGAAGAACGTAGTTCTGATTTTGCTAGAAGGTGCTCAGAGAAAAACTCGAGTTTGGCTCTTTTATATTTCTTGCACACCCACAACTCCCAGTGATGTCAGTGGGAGCTTTGGGTGCACAAGGAATTCAAGATCAGTCATGTAAATGTATGATCAGTCTGCAGAAAGCAAATTGTGCTGACATTCCTATGTCAGGTGGCAAGTCAGTCCAAGGCCTACACAAACACACACAAAATCAAAGCATCATAGTAGAATTATGTTCTCCACAATAGTAAGACTACTTTCACCTGAAACAGTTTAAGAACCGAAGCCAAAGATAGATAATGGATACTAAACTACTAGATGTAAGAGATACCCTCAGCTCCATGCTGTCAGAAATAACAGCTTCTCAGAGACAAGCTTTTGCACAAAGCTCAAATGAAGTGGTTTCTCTGTCACAGGAAATCAGCAAATCCAGTTAGGCATTGATGTCTATTATTGCAAGAATGCCCCACTGCCTAATTTATTCCCTACTTCCATGCCCAGGGAGAATGCTTTAAGCATGGAAAACCAATGCGGGAGAACAATAAAAGAAAAGACAAACACCCATGAGCACCTCAAGATATGCTTTGCCACAAACACAAAATTGAACAGCAGTGATACATTAATGGCAGTTACATTAGAACCTCACTAATCTGCTTTTTAAAAATCTGGACTTGTTAATTCAGACACACAAAAATGACTGTAGGGTGGCTGCTAGTAAGAAGTGAATATTCTCTGATAGATGCCACACACACTTACAACAGTGATTTTTCTGTGCTAAATAGAGTCAATGACTGTGGGAGTTGTGATACCACCATGTGGTAATGGTCAGCAATTGTTAGCTTTGGGGACAACTACTGTCTCCTTAATTGGTGGGAGAGATGTAGTAACAGATTGCTGAAGTGAAATTGCATACTACAAAGTCTTTATGGTAATATATCATGTACAGGGTATAATTTTGTAAAAATAAATAATTAAGACAAAATTGTCAAAAATTGTCAAAAAATATTAAAGTAGAAGTTGTATTGAGATACATTCAGTATTTTTTTAAAAATTGTTCAGCTATACAGGAACTTGCAATACTTATTAATACAGAATCCTGGCAACTCTGCTCTGATGAAATGTGAACTACTAAGAGCCCTATGCAAAGAAGGAAGGTCACACAGCCTTAACCTGCAACTGGTGTCTGACCCCATTATGTTATGCATCTAGCACCTTGGAGCCCCAAGTTAAGAAGCTGCTCCTGTAGCTGACACATTGTGAATCAAATTCAACATTGGGTTAGCTCCACTGAATGGTGTTACTTCAGGGATTAATTTGGATCTGAGTGATGACTTACTGGGCTCTGTTTCCTATGGGCCTTTTATCCCCAGTCATTAGGTTTGAGAATCCATAAGCATGATCAGTGACTCCTCCTAATGTGCCAGGTAGGGAAAAGTCGCTGAAGAGTTTAAGATAACATGAGAGCTAAAGTTTAAAGAGGAAAAAGAGACATTTTACAGGGTTTGGAAAAGAGTTGTTTTTATGGTTAAATAAAACTTGCTGGTTAACTAATTCAAGGCCCAATTCCCCATTTTTATCTCAATTCTTATCTTCTGTTTCAACATTGTTACATAACTGACAACAATGTTTAAGTTAACCGAGCTGAAGCTATAACACTAAAATCACTAAATTACTTAAATCACTAAACCTACTTAAAAATCACTAAATTATTTATAAATACCACTATTAAAATAAGGCATTTTGGGATCCAAAGATCAAAGTGGGATCCCAAAATCCCAGGATTACAGAATCACTATGTGATTGCCTTTCTTAAGTAAGAGTATTATTAGGTTCAGTTTACAAGTACTAAAATGCAACTAGTTTACAATTGGTAAAGAAGATAGTATACTTAGATTTTATACAGGTAATACTTCATACATTGATTGCCCATTGGATTAATATGCTCTAATTTAAAAGCAGGGAATTACTGTCATATACTATATATAGGAAAAGTTGAAGAAAACTATTAGACATAACAGACTCTTGTTACTAGGGTTTATGAACATTTCTACGAGAGTTTTGATTGAAGTAGATAGGGACAAGTTAGAGCTAATCACATCTTGATAAATTAAACAACCAGATTATGATGTTAAATTAGGTCACTTTTGAGGTCCTGACATCCTTAATTGTTAACACTAAAGTAATCTATTCTGGAAATATCTTTTCAGTACAGTCTGTGTCAGAGATTTTCCAGTTTAAATTACTTGATTTAAGATGCAGTGTTTATCTCTTTATTTGAGGACCTGTTTTTCTTTGGGAAGGCTCATTCTCCACACAGGGGAGTTGTGGACATTATTCACATTGGTGGGCATGTATTCATCTGTGCAATCTCAATGCCTAGGATAGCTTCCAATAATTAAGTATGAACTATGACAGTATCCACAAGAAAAATTTTTCCCAAGAAAACCATTCTATGTACAAGGCCAGCTTTCCTAACAGGAGTAGTAGGAACTGGATGGATTGTTTTTTGTTGTTGTTGTTGTTTTATTTTTCATTTGATTTGATGACTCTTTCTTGATACAGAAACACTCTTCTGACAAATCGACATGTCAATCCGAATTCCCAGAAGGAGAAAGGACTGACATATTGGCCTTAAAGTTTACCGTAAGACTGTTTCAGTTAATACACTGGAATCTCAGTGGTATGCAAGAGCTATTTTTCTGGCTGTACCTTGAGGAAAGTGTCACCCCAAACTCAATACAGTTGTACAACCTAGATTCTGAAGGGAGTTACCAGAGTAATCAGTATTGTGGTAACTATACTTGGAGTGGCTGAAAAAAGAGAAATGGAAGGGATCTCCCAGTAATTGAACTCAAGGTATTTTCCATGTCCCAGTCTGATTGGGATGGGAGTCATGTCATGAAATCTCCTGGAGACAGAGGTGTGAGGATTTCTGAGAGGCTCTCCAACCAAAATCTGAGGTATTTTGTGTACTTACTTAGTTGGAGATTTACCATCGTTCCCAGATCATGCCATTTTTTAGGTCTGAAGGAAGTGCTTGAATAAAGAAAAAGAGTGAATGGCTCTCATCTCACAAGAGATGCTGAGTGGCAAGGCGGATTTCTGCACGCTTGTCCTAGAGGCCAAAGAAACTACCATAGTGGATTAGAAAGGAACCGCTAAGAAAAACCTTTGCATATTATTTCAAGCACTAATTTATCTGTACAAGTTGGAATCCATTTTGTCAAAGACAACAGAGTGGCTATTCTGATTGCAACCTGTCTGCCAAGATTCATTTGCCAGTGACTGTGCAGTTCAGATATTGAAGGGCTATGGAACTTACATTTTTTCTATCCCCTTCCCATCTCCTTTTCTAGGAGATCTGACAACCCTGGTTTCTTTCAGTAGCTAGGCTACAATGAAGAATGAAGTGAACTCTTGCATTTGTTTGCTCTGAATTCCTTTTGGGTTGGCATTTAAATTTATTTTATGTAGTCTACAAACAGCCTTTACACAGGTCAGTATTAACTTTGTATTTGAACTGGTGACATAGAAGCAAAAGGACATGTAGTCTATTAACCAGTTTGCTCACCCATCCAATCCTGGTTTGCAAATATATCTTATTTAAAAAGGGAATCAATGCATTGTATGGATTAAAAGCTAGTCAATTCAGGGGAGAAGTGGGTGTTAGGTCATTTTTGAGTTAAAGGCATGGTGAAAAGTGGACAAAATTAGTAAACTTCTAGAGGCATTATAAATAGAATTGTTTGTAAAGTGTACCCAAAATATTCATTCTTAGGAGAATGTTTTCCAGCTTTCAACTCAGACTTTTTAAAAAAAAACCCAAGATTATAATGACATAACCTAATCTAAACAATGTCTGGGACCTTGGGTAATGCAAATATCTATCTATTTTTGGTTTTGTGGTTGTCGTTGTCCTCTAAACCCATACAAACAAATTAGACAGACTAGATCCTTTTATTGTGGAAAGTAAGGGCCACATTCTCTATTCATTCAGGTCCTGCTGCATAACTTGAATAAAGCACAAACCTCTAAGTGTTCAAGCACAGAAAGGACAGGAAAGATCATATGTTTCCCTCTGCCTGATCTGAATAAGACACTTTACTGCTACTCAGTTGAACCTGAAAAATCGATCCTGCACCGCTGGCTGTGCCACTGGCACTGTAGACAGAGCTCAAATCTTTCAACTGTAGACCAAGCCTTAGAGTGACGTGGAATTCATTCCTTTAGTACAATTAACATTTTCTGTAGCCCCATGGAAAGGGGTTCTGCAGCCCATCTTACCCAATTGTAGTGGTGTCCCTAACTTAACGGTTCTACTGAGCCAGAGTGTGGTTTGGGAAGTTCATTCCCCATATGGGTTTTCACAGTCCCAGTCATGATGACATTCAACAGGGTTCAGGACAGAGCTGGATGGCATAAATTGACCATGAAGCCCATAAGTGGATACTTCTGTATTTGTTTATATTTACTCTATATTATATATTATAGAGTAACAAAAATTAAGATAGGCAAAGACCTCTACAACACAAAAGATGTAGAATATGTCATACAGTAAGCAGATTGCCCACCAGTCACCTCTCACTACTAAGGGGAGCGGTCAGTATGGGTCCTGAGAATAAGAAGCAGCAATCAATGCACGCTTCACAAAACCCTCTACGGCCTCTCCAGGACCACTTCCTCCACTTTTAAGATTGGGATCCAAGAAAGAGAATGAGGTAATAAACAAAACATAGTATCTGAAATGTATTCCCTTTTCTTTTTGGAGGGAAGTTCAGCCTTAAATCAAGACACAATAGAATGTATATACATACATGTATAGTTTCTATACCCTTTTCTCTAAATTTAAAAGCTTTACCCAAAGAACCCAGTTATGCAACAAACAGAGTGGACTTACAGTGAAGTTTTAGACAGTCCTCGGTCGAGGGCAATGGGCAAGCCTTTCCTGATCCAGACACACTGTATTGGCTCAACCACTCCCGGTATTCCCCGCTTCAGGCTGTTACCTCCTCTGCAGTGCTCCAGGAAGGCTAAAAGTCTCCATTTTCCTGGCCTTGTTGGTTAACCATTGCCTTTCCACTGCAGAGCACCAGTCATTCCCCTTTCCCTTCTCTGAATGGAACTGAGTACTATAGCCGCAAGCTTGCTGCTGAGAGGCACCAGTCCCCTGCACTGTCAATGGTACAGTCTCTAAGGAGTGCAATTGTCATAGCATGAACATGATGAAATCTCTGACATGGCTCAGTTATCTTCTTGCACATTACATTGTCACTTAAATTGGATGTGGCATTGGAGAGGAAACCATTGGGATTACTCATGTAAGGATTGTACGATTTGACCCTAACATTGCTTGAAGTGGGCATTCTTACTGGGGGGGGAGAAGCAACTCCCAGCTGCTCACTCAGACTGGAACTGCATTGTAAGACTGCTTGCCTCACTTGTGCTTGAGGGACACCAACAGCCTGAGGCCAATTGACAGGCCTTGGAGAGCCGGCATCGCCCCAACATGTGGGTTTAGCTGGGGGATGGGGCAGGCAGCCCGGGGATGGTGTGGAGAGACAGAGATAACTTCTGGGCGTTGGGCTGCAGCAGCAGCAGGAGAAGCAATAGCACGTGGGTGGCTCTCTGTTACACAAGACCAACAGCTGCATTCTGTTTCTTGAGTTGAGAGCATGGCTTGCCAGACGTGTCCATTAGGCCTTCCCTGCACTGGAAGCCAGGGATTTATGGGCCAGCAGGAACACCTCACTCCACAAAAAAAAGGGGGGGGGAGGGGACTACACTCAGTAAGCAACCTCTGCCCCAGGCCATGGACTGACGCCACTAGCAGCTCGCTCCAATCAAAAGGGACTGCTGTGAGCATCCAACAAGAGACACCCTTTCTCCCATCTATCCCAACTTTGCCAAACAGCTGAGGGTTTTGGGGCACATTTTTGTTATTTTTATTTCATTTGTGAGTATTTAGTGTTCATTGCTGGGGAAGTGGTTAGGTCTTCATTCATCTGATGTCCCGGATTCTTTTGCCCGTTCTCATCATCATTTTCTAATTTGCCCCTATCCTTTCCAGGAATAAACTGTTGTTTATCCTTCTCTGTTTGTTCCTGACTCCCGCGTATACATTATAATGACCTAGTAGTCACAGGGCTTATTAGTGTGTGTACATAAGGTATGATCCATGAAGCAACTTAGGCACCTAAACTACAGAATCATTCTCACTCAATGACGATCTAAGTATTTTTCCCCAGTCATTGGGCAAGAGAGAGATTCTGTAGCCCATTGTTTAGGGCACACACCTGTAGTCCATCCCTGTGCTCCAGTCACTCTTTAGCCACTGTGGAACAGCTTCAGCAGGAGAGATTGAGGGAGCCCCACATCAAAATATCCCATAGCTCACTGCTTAGAGCACTTGCCTGAAAGGTGGGACTCCTGTTCAAATCTTTTCTCCCTCTCAGGCAGAGAAGGGGAATTCAGCCTGAGTGTCCCACATCCCAGGCAAATACTCTAACCACCATGATGGTGGCACTACCTCCCCGAGCCACAGTGTATGGAGTGAAGCAGGCATTTAATCCATTCCCCCAGGAATTGGCTTAGGCACCTGACTCCGCATGGGAGGTTACTAATTGTGGATCACAAGCAGTGATAGATGCCTCTCTGAAGCCTGGGTTTAGGTGCCTATCCCTGTGAGAAAGGCAGGGCTTAGCACACACCTCTCTCTAATAAGCATCTCCCATTGGCCTCAGGCCTAGTGTGCTGACTTAATCAAGTTCACTAGATTCTTATCTAAGACCCTAGTGTCAGCACAACCAAACTTGTGGTCAGAAAGGCAAAGGCTCTATGGTCTTTAAGCTTTTCATCTCCTCTCCTTTGCTCATCTTCCTATTTAGATCACCCAAGGGCAGGTGCAGGATGCCTCTTGATTGCACTCAGGTCCTTTTGGCTATATGCTCCAGATTGTCACTTAAAGGGGTAGTACACCCCATCACAAACAAGTTTGCATGAGCTTCCATGCTTTGAGTAGTGTGTAGACAAACTGAAAGAGGAGCAGAAAGAACAACATACATCTAACAAGCAGAAGAAATTAATGAGGTGAAGGAAGAGAGAGACAAATGTGGAGAGAAGAATTTAATTGTTTCTTACATTGTTTTATTACAGGAGGCACAGATAGCATTGCCTGTTGTTAATGTTGCCCAGCACTTTACAATATGGGGCATTAATTAAATATTAGGAAATTAATTACAGCTGTAGGGATCCAAAGTCCACTCACGTCAATAAATATGATCTACTGAACGGTTTGTAAAGCGCTGATACTGCAAATGTTTCTGCATGTGAGCAGTTCTATTATGCTTAATAAAACTACTTGAATAAATTTTTGCAGGATTGGGCCTAACTGAAGGAGCTGGTAGAATTATGACGTCTCTATAGAACTAACACTATGAGCTGTGATACTGAGTTTTGAAATGCTATAATTCTGGGGGGTTTATTTTTGTGGAGGGATGGGGTATTTGTTTTTCATACACAAGGAAATGGCATAGTCCTCAAATGAGTCAATATAAAAAATTACAAATTGTAAATTTCAACCATGTATTATATATGAAGGCAAATGTTAAAAGAATACAGCTTTTCTTACCTTTCTGCAACTCCAAAAGAGCACAAAGATTTTTTCTAAAACTAAAAAATTCCCTCTAGACTGAAACTAAACAAAGACAGTTTTACCTGGAAAGGGGATTTTTTTTCTCCAGAAATAAATGTGTATGTAAAAATAGGGCCTTGTAATCAAAATCCTTATGTAACCATAGTTATACTGTAGGTTTTGCTTTCAGAACCATAAGCCTGTGGAAATACTTCGCCTTCTGGGGTGAAACATGGCTGCCAATTAATAGTGCACAGCATAGCAATGCAACTCCAAAAGCAAACTGATATGAGAATTAAGTAATGGGTGATCTCTCTCAGGTAAACCTGGCTGTCTCCTCAAAGGCCAGGCCAGGAGCCATCCCAACCATGACATAAGCACCAATCTTGGCATCCATAGCGCTCCATGAACAGTCCTCATTCAGGCGATGGAGAGCAGGAGGAGTAAAGATACCAGCTCAGATTCTAAAGATTCCTGGGCTTTGGTGGATAATGGTGGGTCAACTCAGGGTGTGTGCAGCTGGTTCAACTCATCCATAGCCATGCGGGGACTGGCACCACTGGCACTGGTGGAAACAGTACAAACAGCATCGAGTATACCTCCATCGTTACCATTGTCAGGTGTGGTGTCGACCCCAAAGCACTGAAGTTACTACTGGTGCCGAAGTGGAGAGTGGCAACATTGGCAGCAAGGAGGCCCCTTGTGCCAAGTCCGGTACTGGCCCCATTTCCACTGAGTGTGGAAGGGATATATCAGAATGCAGCGCCAACAAACCCATAGGTTCAGTGGCCCACCCAGCCAACAGGCCTATAAAGGATACAGCCCAGCAAAGGCTTGAACCAAGGAAGAGGATGGGACAGAAAGGGAGAAGCCCCTGGCACAGAAGCAGACTGTGCCAGCATTGCCTTCGCCGGTACTGCACTCAACAGACATTTGGGGATGGAACTGGAGCCAACTGTACAGGGTCTCTGACCCTTCCGCATGATGCCGGGAGAGGTTGATGGGACCTGCTCTGTCCTGTGCACTGGCATCCACCCTGTGCTGATCCAGTCTTTTTTTAGAGGGGTGAGACAAGTCCCCATGGGATCCGGAGCAGCATTGGTCAGTTTCATGGGGAATTAAATGGGAAATGACTCCTCCGTCTCTTTGGAGAGGTGCTCCCTCCAGCCTGGGAAGCAGTAGCCCTCTCTGAAGCAGAGGATGGCCTGATGGGGGCCTTGATGCTGAAGCAGGCCGCATGGCCTGTCCAACAGGTGCTGCTTCAGATAAGGACCCCTCGCCACTTGAGTCCATTTTGTGAACAATCTGCCAATTGAACATCGCTCGCCAACAGGGGCTTCGCCTAGATGTGGCAAGCACCACGTGTGGGGACTATTACTGGGGATCACCCCTCTACCCCCCCGCCCACATAACGGACCATGAGTAAACTCTGGTGAGGGCATCACCAGAGAACACAAGCTGCACCTAACTAACACTAAGGCTTGGTCTACACTTACCTTGGCGACTCAACAGCAGTTGATGGGAGTTACGCAAAGTACGCAAAGAACTTGCGTAACTCCTGTCGACTTCTGTGCTTCTCTTCTGCGCGCCATCTTCGCTGCACTGCGCTGCGCCATTTGCGGGGGGGTGGTGGTTTAACAGTGTTGACTTCCTGATCGGCTGAGTGTGTCTTCACTGACCGCTCAGTCGATCCAGAAAAGTTGATCTGACAGCAGCAACTTTGCCGTCGTCCGTGTAGACACAGCCTTAGTCTAACTAACACTGCCCTAGGGGTACTAACGAACTACAAACAGCTAGAAAAAAGGCACTGAATAAAGGATTGTGACATTGAAAACCACACAGAGCTGTGACTCCAGCCTGGGGCAGTAAGAAGGGACTGAGAGGGGTCAGGGAGGTGCTGCCTCATAAGCTGGGGGAGGGGCTCTGGCCACAAGGCATGAGCGCTGCCCCTCTATGGATACTGCTAGGTGAAATTTTCCAGGTCCGGCATGCTGGGCATACACACACTTGTGGAATACATAGCTGCATCTACTCAAATAAGAAATAGCAGTGTAGATGTTCCCACTCGGGCTGGAGCCGACTCTGAGATCCTCCCTTCCTGTTCCCCCGCTGAGCCCCAGCCCAAGACCAAATATCTACACTGCTATTTTTAGCCCTGCAGCCTGAGTACCACTAGCCCAATGCAACTGACCTGGGCTCTGAGGTGTGGTGCCATGGGTTTTACTGTGCAGTGTAGACATCCTGCGTTCTCCGACCTCTAAGATAACATCCTCAACAGAAACTGAAAAGTCCAAGTGTCTTACATACTTCAATTAAAAATTGAGAATTAAGTCCTGTTTTTCTCAGTGGTTAAATGCGTTAGTCTTTATCTTCTAGAAAAGCAGGTGTTCCCAGGAAACGGATACTCCATAGCTTTCCAGGCAAGCAGGCTTGGGCCTCCAGACTACAAGCAAGTTTGTTGTTCAGAATTTAAACTGACTTTTAAAAATTACCACATCATGTTGACAAATGTTCTCCATTTATTTATTATTTTATGTGGTTTATCAGAACAAAAACTCTGGGTCAGACATTTCCTGACCGGCAATGACTAGCAAGGTTAAAGGCACCTCTACCCCCTACTTTACTTCAGTTCCACAAGTCCTTCAGCCAGTCATTCCCATCAGGCTCTGCTTACATACTACAGTATTCTACAGCAGTGCGTCTCAATCAGGGGTATGGATAACCCTGTGGGATATGTCAGCTTATCTAAATATTTGCCGAGTTTTACAACAGGCTACATAAAAAGCACTAGCGAAGTCAGTTCATGCAGACAATGACTTGTTTATACTGCTCTATATACTCTATAGTATACATTGAAATGCAAGTACAATATTTATATTCCAGTTGATTTATTTTATGGTCAAAATATGGTCAAAATGAGAAAATAAGCAATTGTTCAGTAATAGTGTGCTGTGACACTTTTGTATTTTTAGGTCTGATTTTGTAAACAAGTAATTTTTAAGTAAAGTGAAACTTGGGGGTACATAAGACAAATCAGACTCCTGAATGGGGTATAGTAGTCTGGAAAGATGGAGAGCCACTGTCCTACAGTGAGAGTCAAACACACAGTGTAAAGGCCTTATTAGCATGCAGATGCAACCTTTGGGTGCCACTCTGGAAAGGGGCCTGTCCAGAACTGCAACTTGCAGGCCAGCTCACTCCTCTTCTTTTATGGTGAAACAAGACAAGGAAGCAAGGGGGCAACTCACAGGTGAAGTCCTGCTCCAAGCACTGTAAAGCTCCACTTTTGCTTGGGACCTCATTAATCCTAAAGCCAGGCCTGTGGGGAGGAAAGATGTTTACAGCCTAGTGTTAGTTAGGGTTACCAATTTGGGTTGGACATATTCCTGGATGTTTCATCACGACATAATCTTTAACTAGAGATTCATCTTTAAATCCTCGCGAGTCCAGGATAATCCTGGAGCGTTGGCGACCTTTGCACGATGCGCGGAGGCGCAGAATTCTGTACACTTTTCCTGTCACTCCGTTACGTGGCAGCGAGCTCAAGCACAGCAGAGCGCTTTCATATGCACGCGCCATGCAGACGGGCACGTACACGAGTACACATAGGTGCAGCTATTGCACACGCAGAATCACCCCTTACAGACAGACACACACGAGGTGGCAATGCGTACAGCCCCAAACCACAGCGGCGGTGCACGCAGCCACGCCAGCCGTGTATCTACACTGGAGGGGGACCGCACAGCCGGTGTGAAAAACTGGAATGGGGGGTGGGGAAGCGACAGGCAGCGCTGTAAGCGAGGCACCAGCTGTGGGGCCTGCTCCTATCAATCCGGGACACGCGGCCAGGCGCTGCGCTGCGGGACTGCGCGAGGTGCGTGCGCCCAGCGCTCTACGTGGGCGCGAGCGCAGCCCCCGGGCGCGCACCTCGCCCCGCCCACGCCGGCTCCCAGCGCCCCCGAGCGGGCCGCGGCGCGAGGGCGGCCGCAGGGGCCGGGCCCGGCGCAGCAGCGAGGCGCCGCTCGCGACGGGAGGCCGCGCGGGTGTCAAAACCCACGTGCCCAGCGCGGCGGCGGCTCGTCGGACGCCGAGAGAGCAGAGGGGGCGCCGCTGGGCCGGGCGCCGCCTCTCCGGCCCGGCCTCCTCCGCCCCGCCGCTGTCTGCGCCCGCAGCCCCGGGAAGGAGGCGGGTCCTGCCCCATCGCCCTCCCCATGCCGGCGGTGGGTTTGTCGTCCCCTCCCCGCCCGCGGCCGCCGGCGGCGCCGGGCCCGGCCCGGTTGGGGGTGTGGTGGCGGGGCGAGCCCCGTGCAAGCCCTGCAGGCGGTGGAGGTGTCCCTCCCCCCCCCCGGCCGCCGCTCATTGTTGTGTGGGGGGAGGAGGGCAGCAGGGATGGACTTGATGGCTCGGATTTCTTGCTAAGGCAGCGACGCGCGCCGCGCCGCGCAGAGCGAGCGAGCGGAGGAGGCGAGGAGAGACCGCTTTGCTGCTGCGGCGAGAGGCAGAGAGCCGCCCCACACAGCTAGAGGCTTGATTTTTAGGGGGCTTTTTCTTCTCTCTCTCTCTTCCTTCCTCCCCCCTTTGCAGTTTCCCTGCTACGGCAGATGCGTTTGGGGTCCTCGCACAGCTGGGACTATGGTGAAATTTCCAGCGCTCACTAACTACTGGCCCTTGATCCGATTCTTGGTCCCTTTGGGCATCACCAACATAGCCATCGACTTCGGGGAGCAGGTAACCCGCTGGACGCCTTTTACCTTTTCTAGGCATGGCTAAATGCAGCCCTCGCTGGGGCGAGGGATGAATTGCTGTGCAAGCTGCTGCTTTGCAAATGTGCCTTAGGATCCCTGTTGCTGGCTGTTGACAAAACACACTATGCTTTTGTGAATCTCTTCTCTGGGAGTCCTGGGTCACTGATGGCAATGCAAACAGGCCGTATTTGATTGTCAAATGTGGACTTTACTCTGCCAGAACATCTGTGGGAGGAGACTGTTATATAGGGTGCATGGTGATGTATGGGTATCCTGAGAGGAATTTGCAGATAGCAGTTTGCCAAAAAACCAAACGGTAAATAAATGCAAACCAAAGCTTGCAGCTGCCTTGCTTAGTGCATTGCAAAATTTTGTCTGAATGCAGAACATCAGTTGTCATTTATCTGAGGGAGTAGGCTCTCTGTTTTCTGTTTCTTTTTCATCTCATGGTTGCTTTTGGGTTTGAAGCCTCCCTATGTGTTGTGTTTTGGAAAGATCTGTTTACTACTTGTTTATTATTCGGCAGGCTCTTTTCTGCTTTCCACCCTGAATGTTCAAACATCTGTTCTGAACTCTATTTTGATGCATATGGAAGGACATCTTTTAGTGCACTCAAGTATTATGTAATTTGGGATTACATAAAACATTTGTCTATATTTTCATTTAAAAAAACCCCCACTGTACAGTATTTTTGCTTAATTTGTGGGAGAAAGGGGATTTCTTACAAAAACTATTGCAGTGCATGTAGCAGGATGAGCTGATTTAAGAATGTTTAAACATACATTGATTATGGTTATAGAAATACGTTAGAAATATATTGCTAATGGCTGCTTGTTTGGTGCTTGCTGGGCACAGTTATAACTATTGATTTTGTGATGGAGTGAAGGGACCTAATTGCCCTCCTTCCCCCAATACAACCTGCTTCATCTTCACCCATTTGCCTCTCTCCATGTGGCGTCATTGAAAGGCTGCTGCTGCTGCAATCTCTTCAGCAGCCGGTGAACCATTTGGTAGGCAACAGTTCCTGCCACCTTACCAATGAAGCCCTGTGCTTAGGAAACTCTTACAAGGTGCTGCGTAATGACATTGGCAAAGGTTGGATTAAAACAATGAAAACAAAAAAAGCAGGGTAGAATTCTCTGCATGAGTATAAACAGGAAAAGGGAATCTCTGAAATGTGAAGTGCTAAGCCTTTTCTTTATAACATTTTACTGAGCTGACTTTCTAACTCTATTTACCTTGAATGCTCTTTTGGTATTTCTTTTTATGTCCTCATTTTTAATTCACAAATTCAGATACCATGGTGTAAGAACCTGAGAAGAGTAGCATATAGAGCATTGGTTAGTTTTGAAGTGGATGAAGTCAGTTGTGAACGAGCGTGCACACAGCATCCTAATTTAAGTACCTCAGTATTCTTGCTGATTTAAGACTGTCCTTTGCCTTGGACACCATATAAAATAAGTCTCACTGTATTTCCTCACTTCTTATCACAGACCTATTTACTTGGCACAGTCCCCTTCTCCCTGTCCTCCCTTGCATCTGCACTACACTACATTTTTGACTTGATAGACCATGAGACGGTATCTTTCCCTCTGTTTTTCATCTAAGCACCTTAATGATGTGGGGATACATATTATTGAACTCTTTGGTCTTTCTGTTGGAAATCTCTGCCACTTCAGGCCCAGTTTTGCGCTGCACTCCCTTCAGTGGACCTCCACGTGGAACACAGTACGGAATCAGGGCCTAAAAATACCTTTTGATGAGATGTATAAGAAATATAGCCACAGGTGGGTGTAAGCCCCGTGCAGCAAGTGCACTAGCTGAATGCCCCTAACAACTTTCAGCCTTGTCATAAGTTACTCTTATGTCACCAAACAAACTGGTGCTTTCTAGGCATTTCTTGTACATACAAACAATATGCTCCTCCTCCTGCATTCTTTATCTGGCAAAAGATAGTATTAACTTAACTGGTGCATTTGTTTGTGTAAAAAGTGTGAGATTGATGTACAATTGTACAACAACGAAAAACTGATTGAAGAATCAACTGTTTGGCAAGACATTTCATTTTTATTCTTTTGTTCTCTTTTCTACTTCTTTTAGCAAAAAAAAATCTTCTTTCTAAATTTAAGCAATACAAGATATTCAAAATATTTTGATACCTATAATTTGTTCCTGTCTCACACAAGGACAACTTACTCTCCCAATCAGTTTTTCTGTAAATCCCACTCTCTGCCTCCTGACAAAAGAAAGAAAACAGGATAGAAGGGAAAGGAGAGACTGAGATGCAAACATACTATTTGCCTTGTATAAGAAGAGCCTGATTCAGAGTCCGTGCCAGTCGGAAGCAAGACTTCCATTGATGTGAATGCCCTTTGAATCAGAAGTTGTAACAAGTAGTTTACAGAAGACTCCTGGAATGTGGAGTGTTCTGTGCACTCTTGCCACCAACATCCCACTACACTGGGAAAATGAGCGTTTGGAACGTGCATGTTTAAAATGTTCTATCCTGCTTTTTTAGATGGTGTTGAAAATGATGGTCTCACTGCTGTGGACAGGCTCAAGCAAGTTCAATGCTCTTTGCAGCAACACATGCTAGATGCCTGGTAGAATGAGATAGAGTGAAGTGCTTTTGGACGCTGTCAGGGGATGGGATGGCCCTTCAAAGGAGTTGCGCTAATCAGCTGCCGCCCAGCTAGTGAGACAGAAGGCCAGGAAACTGCTCACTTAAAGGGGGATTGCTGCAGAGAGGCTCCTGCAGGAGACTGTGGATCAGGGAAAGGATGAGGAAAGGGCTCTTCCTACACCAGTTAAGTGCAAGACTTGACTGGGGATCCCTGCTGTGTAGGGAGCAGCATAAGCTGGCTGAGACAGGGGTCATAGGAGGGGTTAGGTGGCATGAGCTGATACCTGATTTACCTGTCTTCGGTAATGAAGAACTGTGTTTGCACAATAAGTGCATCCCTAGAAAAGGGAATGTATGCTGACACTAGTGGGAGCTTCATTCGTATGCTGGCTGGTGAGCTGGTCTATCCCGTCACATGAGAGTGGAGAAACTGAGGCAAGGCAGAGTATGATGCTGGGTTTGACAAGAACCTGTTACAGACACAGAAATCATTTTATTCTGTTGTTGGTAATTCTTATGCCTGAACTTGTCCAACTTTTGAGATGTTATGTTTACTTCCTTAGTTGATGCTATATGATTATCAGGCTTATGGTGTTGAGCATATATTGACTTTCCAGAAGATAAAGACTTGATGATCCAGTCATCTGATCGCTCCCTGCTGTGGTAATAATTTTACTAGAGCAAAATCAGAATAATTGTATAAAATAATAAAGGGCGTGCCAAGAGACAGCTCAAAAAAAGCTACAGTACTTCCCCATGTGCATTTATTCTTAAGATAAGACTGCTAATATAAGTCACTGAAATTAGCATAAGGGAAATTATTCTCTAATTAATATTCTCTAAAAGAGATGCAGAAGAATTTGTAGGTCTGATATAAGATTCCTGGATAAAAATTAGCCTAGTAAAATCAGCCTAGCAGACTGAGCAGTCGCTGGAAGAATACTATAGATCATAAGACTGTTGATACAGCTTCCCCATCTGTTGTGTCCGTGAGTGGGAATATCATTTGGGAGCACAACTTTCAAAGTAGAGCCCTTTCAATAAAATGTAATGCCAGTTTTGTGAAATGTGAGGAAAGTGACTAATGTCTAAACTCCTTTATGCTTAATAGAATTTTCTGGGATTTGAGATCTTTTTATCACATGGCTAAATACAGGGAGGATAATACAGCTAAGAAATTACTACATCCTTGGTTTGTCCTCTGCTGTCACTAGATGATTCTTTGGTAGGTGATTTAGGATAGGACTAAGGAACTTTGTGAGCATTATGCTTCGTGGGAAATTTACAGTAAGGAGTATTAAGTATTTTCAGAAGACTATGACTGTGTCTCCTATATGAACAGTATATTTTAATTATAATTCTGTATTGTGTTTAGGAGGTTAAAAAATGCTACAATAATACCAATGGGGTCTAATAAGTTCATCCCTTTATAGTCTTATAGAGGCCATTGTGTGACCTTAAGGACCTGATCCAGCATTCTTTGCTTTTTGGGACAAAAGTAAGATCGAAATCTAATCAGCTATCTCATCTCAGTCTTGTAATCTTTTCTCAGACATAGGCATCTGAACTTTGTTTATACTAAACAACTGTAGTGTTAATGTAAGACTACAGAATGCCTGAGAAGTCGGGAGAGGGAAAATCACAGTACTAGCTCTAACACATTATTGCTATTTGCTCTATTTTTATGCTAAATTATGCTTATCTAAGTACATTTAACATAAATGGAGGGCAGAAGCTTTTAAGAATGGATCCCAAAAAATGTTTGAACTCCCTCATTTTCTGCATCATGTATTATACCACTACATTTTCATGTAATACCACCACCATTGTCATTTTTCATCCAGGGAGCTTAAAAAGCACATCACATAGGCAAGCATCATTATCCTCATTTTAGAAATGGAAGTGTAACTCATGATTTTTATCATGTGTCATGATATTTTGGTGATTTATTAAAGGGCCCAGCTGTTGGAGACCAGTGATTACCTGCAAATACCAGCATCTGTTTTTTGGGGTTTTAAAAAAAGTTTGTATTTCTTGTGGTTGCAGGGGGGGGAAACACCTTAAAAACGTGTCTAGAGTGCAACCTTAAGATACCAACATCAGAAGGCAATGACTGCTCTCCCCAAAGTATTTTTAAAAAAACACACAAAAAATCTCATTACTTTTAAGCTAGTTTTTTGGGGACCGTCTGATTTCTTTTAACATTTGGGGGTTGACAGTACTGGGGAAATGAAGTGCAGGTGGTGTAGCTAGGAGTAGCATGTGATCTGACTTGCAGGTCAGGGCCTTATGCACTAAACTGCACTGCCTCTGAGGCATCAGCAGAGATAGCAACATATTGGAAGTGTTCCCTTGTTGCCAGCATCAGTTAGCAATGCTGGGACCTGCTACAGTTGCCATGTTTGCACTGTGTTAACGAACCTAGAGTCATAGAGTTCAAGGCCAGAAGGGACCATTCAGCCCCTGCACACTAAACCCAACAACCAAAATGAAATCCAAGTAAATGAGACCCACCAGAGACTAGACTATGATATTCCACAGGCTCCTGCAGTGGGTCTCACTTGCTACAAGTAAGGCTTTTTGACATTGTTTTGAAAACGGTGTTAGCAGCCAGTGTTACAGCAGGGTCTCCCAATAATCAGCTGAAGGAATATTATCAACTGTAGGAATTTTTTTCAACTATCCATAATATAGACCAAGCCTGAGGCTGTTACTGTGAGATCCATTACCCAGCAGTTCATTAGCAGTACACATATACACACAGTTATGTACAGTGGCATTTAGATTTAGGCAAACTGAAACAAGACAATGGAGTCAAAACTGCTACTCCCTCATTAATTCTGTTGTGCTTGAGTACTTCAGGATTCTTGGAATAACCTGGTAATTTTATATATTACATGTGGTGCAGAACTCGGCGCACAAATAAGTGAGTAACCATAAAGGCTGCTGATGCTTCACTGCTCTTCTTCTAAATTTCTTCACTATTATTTAAGAACTCCAATTTAATTTTAACAGGTTTCTCTTTGTATTTAAAATATCTTCTTTTCTTAAACAGTGACCAGAAAAACAGAACAAGTTGTGCATAAAATATTAGAGAATGAGTGAGAGTGGAAAGTTTATATTCCCAACTGACACTATATGATATTGGCCAGTAATCTTTCTAAGCCATAGTCCACTCATCTTTAAAGTGGGCATAACACCTATGTCACAAGGCAGCCAGGAGAGCTAATAAATGTTTTAAAACAATACTCTGATGTGAAAGGCATCATAAAAACGAAGTATTACTATCATTGACGTCAGAGGTCAAAGACTAATCTAGATTAGGCAGGTCTTTAATGTCACATTAACAGAAATGTGACAATATAGGATCCCACTGTAATCAGTGTAGGCTATAATTATATACAATAACCGTGATTCCATTATTAGTATTGAGTAAGAGTCAACTTCTTTGAGTTGCTGTGTCCTGGTCTGTGGGATGCTTGCTTCTGATAATGAGCTTGGAGAGGTTGGAGGTTGTTTGAAGGCCAGAAAAGGAGGTGCAAGAAAGATTTATTTCAGGATGGGGTCTCCATCGAGTATGGGTTGTAGTTATTTAATGGTACCTACCACCCCAGAGTAGAACCCATACAGGGTAATAACTAGGGGTGTGCAGTTGGAGTAGGTTTTATTTCTGTACTGAAGCAGGTTCTTCTGGGGTATTTGGGTGGCTTGTTCCATGATGCAATCTACCTCTGTGATGAAGTGTCCAACTTTGAATCTAGTTTTGAGTGTGTTAAGGTGTATATCCTAGACTTTCTCCTCTGAGCATATTTTGTGGTATTTGAGTGCATGGTTGTAGATAAGAGATTCCTTGGTGTGTTTGGGGTGGGTACTGGATCTGCATAGGTAGGTGTGGTCAGCCGTGGGTTTCTTGTATATAGCTGTCGGTAGGGTTCTGTTGTTGAAGCTGATTGTGGTGTCTAGGAAGTTAATGCTAGTGAGGAAGTGTTCCAGAGAGTGCTTAAAGGACAGGTGGTGATTGTTGAAGTTATGGTGGAAATCTATGAGAGAGTTTAAGTTGTTTGTGCAGACGATGAAAATATCATCGATAATATTTACATGATGCATTTATTTAGAAATGCTTCTTCAGGGTAGCCCATGAGGAGTCTGGCATATTGGGGAGCCATCCTAGTATCCATGGCTGTTCGCAGGGTTTGGATATAGTGTTTGTTCAATGTACAGTTGTTATGGATGAGGATGAAATGGCTTATTACATAAATGAATTTATCTGTAAACCCACAAATTCCACTTTTACCCTATCCTAGGGGATTTGAAGGGGGCACTTCACCTTGAATGGTACCTTAGAGTGTGTGCTAATTACGTGTGCTAAACTATCTGTTCAACCTTTAACTGTGACACTCTAAGTACCTTTCCCAGATCTGAGGAAGAGCTCTGCGTATCTTGAAAACTTGTATCTCTCACCAACAGAAGTTGGTCCATTACAAAAATTACCTCACCCACCTTGTCAGTTTATGAAAGACATGGACAAATTGGAGAAAGTCTAGAGAAGAGCAACAAAAATGATAAAAGTTGTAAGGAAAGACTAAAAAACTGGGCATGTTTAGTCTTAATAAAGACTGAGAGGGGACCTGATAAATTGTCTTTATGTATGTAAAATGTTGTTCTAATGAGTACAGTGATCACTGGTTCTCCATGGTTACTGAAGGTAGGATAAGAAGTAATGCACTTAATCTGCAGCAGGGGAGGTTTAGATATTAGGAGAAACTTTCTAACTACAGGGATAACTACATTCTAGAATACGCTTTCCAAGGAGGCTGTGGAATCCCAGTCACTGGTGGTTTTTAAGAGCAGATTAGACAAATTCCTGTCACGGATGGTCTAGGTTCATTTGGTCCTGCTTCAGCATAAGGTATTGGACTAGATGACCTCTCAAGTTCCCTTCCAGCCTTCTGTTTCTAGAATTCTATTAGCAGGTAAGAGGTGGGGGAATAAAGATGCAGAAAAGGCCAGGAGCTAAAACACAGTATTATAAAATGAGCTATACCAATCCTTATTCTTTGCAAATTTTAAGTTTGTGATTTTTTTTTTTCCTTTTTTTTCAAAAAACAACTGTTTGGGGCTTAGGATTGCAATAAGGCCATTTGCTTGGAAACATGCTCCAGAATGCTGACTGGTCACAATGTTATGTGGTTGAGTTGACTAATCACCATCCAAGATTTTAAAAATCTTATGTAATGCAACATGTATGAAATGTGGTATTACGTAGCGTGCTGGAGCCTCCGACAATATATCTTGAGGAAAAGTTAGATAAAACGATGAGTTAGACATACATGCAGCTTCTCTGCTTTTAGACACCTGTGTCTGATTATTATCTATATAAATTTTTTAAAAAACCTTAAATGTGAGGGACATTCGTATTCTGGTATTTTTTTACTTCTACATTAAAGATTTCGATATCTGTTCTCCAATCAGTGCTTCAGAGATCAATAGGGCACTTGAATAATTAGGAACTCGTGCCTATCTTAACTGTAACAGGAGTTAGGAATCAGATTTTCAATTCACCACTCTGACAGAGCATTTACTGGAATTTTACCTCACATGTCCTAAACAGATTTGGTAAAATCCAATGGTATATACTGTCCAGTTAGCAAAGATACAAATCTCATCCATGTATCAAGTAATTGTGACTTGCAGCAGCTATGCCAATATGTACGTACTTTTATTGTACATACAGTATAGAACAAACAGCAGGTAACTGAGTTATGGGGCTATAATTGCACAGAACGGTTCTGCTAACAATGTAAACCACGAAAGTGAAGCTTGAATGGTTTAGTAGTCACTAGAAACTCTTGATGGAATTATACCCACATCACTCAAAATGTTTCAGATTTTGTGTTATAAAATACATAGATCTAAGCTTCAAAGCTGTGCTCTGTTCCCTCTCTCTGTTAGTGCCCTCCCTTTGTTCCACTCTCCTCTGTCCTTTCTCCAGCTACTCTGCTTTTTCCCACTCTACTGCTGCCTCCACTTTCATTATTTCTTGTCTCTTCTTGATCTGACATCAGTAGGGCCTTCTCTCATTCCCGTGCCCTGAAATCTGATCAGCCAGACTTGATAATCCATCACACCTGTGAATTACATTGTTAGATGGCCCACAGTGTGTTTAACACAGCAAATCCTGTGATGCATGAGGCAGTGATGGTCTTGTTTTAAGAAACAGGACTTAGAATCCACATCTGACTCCAGCTGCCTCTACCTAACCTTCCTTCACTTAAGCCCTGATCCTCAGAGGTATTTAGACACCTAACTCCCATTGAAATCAGTAGGAATTAGCTACCTAAATACATTTGAGGATCTGGGCCTTAATCTCTGTTTACGTCAACCTTCTCATCTATAAAATAGTGATGTCTCCCCACAGGCATGTTGTGAAACTTATTCATTAGTGTTTGCGAAACGTGGTTTTGGTTGGAGGGTGTTATGCAGATGGAAAGTTGTTATTATACATGAACCTAGAGGACATATATTGTACAAGAAATATTTCATCAGTATAATAAACCTGTTTCTTCTTTCTGTGTTTTCCTGAATGGGGTTCAAACAGAATTTTTTGGGGGGCAGGAACCTTAGGAAAATCTGATTTTACAATAGGAGAAAGCCTTAGTGCTGGGTGAGACTGAAGTGCGGTGTCATTTTGAAATGTGCATTTACCCAACATATCACTTCTGCATCAGTTTCTCTCAATCTGTATTGAGCTCAGATAATTCTAAGCCACTAAGCAGAGTAGTTGCTAGCAATTGTGATTCTTGCAGAATCAGTGTCAGTTAAGGTCACTGAAAGAAAAACACTTCTTTGCATTTTGGCATTATTGCTTATGACTCCATTAACAAAAGGAAAAAGTTAGTTCTCTATAACCACTTGCAACAGTGCACTGAACTTTGCTGTCTCTCTGTACTGTCATCTCAGTTGTTGTTGGTACACTTTGAAATGGTTTTTTTTGTTAATGTGCAACTAGGTCACCAGATTAGGTTTCCTTCTGTTTGCCTGGTCCTCTACTGTGGTGAGATTCCCGCAGGTGTGGAGTTGTATTTTGTTGCCATGTTCACATTCTGCTGCTCTGTTTTCAGATAATAAGAAAAAGTCAATCGAGACTGAGGGTAAAAAGGAATTCTGGGGGGCTATATATAGCAAAAAAACAGCCTCCCATAAGCCTCAGTGTCTAACAGAGCAGAGTTCCTCAGTCCTGTTGTCTAATCTATGGAATTAATTCAGTTAGAATATTTCTGTGCAATTTTGTATCAACCTAGCCCAGTGCTTGTCTGCTCATGGACATACTGCTGATTAATTTCATGTGGGGACACACTTAGTCTAGAATGAGTCAGGAACAACTCTGTATATAGCCCTCAGTTACAAAGACAGCACATTTCAAAGACGATACATTTTCAACTGAACAAATGATGGGGACAAAGAAAATGTACTGGAGATAAAGAGTGGCTTTAAAAAAAGCAAATCTGCCCCCATTCTCTGCACTGCGAAACTTAAAGTAAAGCATTTTTCTCTTTCCGTTTCTTTGTTTAGAGAAATAGTTCAGTGTTTGAGATTTGGTCGCAATGCAACTTTTAGTGTATGTTATGTTGTGATCATGCTAGCCACGAACTACGATTTATTTTTATTGTGATAGCACCTAAGGATTAATTTCTGAGCACAAATAAATGGTTGTGCCATTCTTGTCAGGGTCTTGGGCTTTTCACTAGTGTACTTTGCAAATGTTGTCTTCAGATTAAGTTTTGGTTCTTTTAGATGTGGGTTAGTTTCATGCGTGAAGTTAGAGGCAGCAAATACCATCGGCATGTGTTTGATCTCACTTTACACCAGTCCTGCTCTGGCATAAAGCATTGCCTCTAGTTGCGTTACTCCTGACTTGCTAAACGAGGAGATGCAGGCCGTGGAGGCCTGATTTTATTCTTGGTTACACCCCTGCAATAATGCAGTCAGATATGTTGCATTTGTAAAAATGAGGGCAAAATTCACCTGTACATGTGAGTTCTGTCTCATTCTTATTACAACATATGTCAATTACTCACATCCCTGAAAATGTGGAATTTCTATTTTGGATTTCTCAAACTTCCTTGCCACTTTGTCTCCTGACCCCATCCAGTTTACCCTGCTTTCCTTCCACTTCCTGACCTCCAGCTGCTGGCTAGCATCTTATTTTTATAATCAAACCATCAGGGAGAAGCAGCCACTTGTTTCTGTAATCCTACCAAACTGAGCTTGTTCTTTAGGGGATAGTCCTAATGCACTTCTGTTTTTATCCTGAAGATTTTCATCTCTGTAGTTCACTGGTACGTTTCAACAGTTTTGGAGATTTTGATCTATAGTCTTTCAGCTGCAGAACTGAAAGTTCAGCTTGCCTCCACTATTTCCTCTAAGTGTCTACCAATTAAAAATATTTAGAATATTTGGAAGGAAAATGAACGGTGAGCAAGATTTTTGGGCTTGAGCACACTGCACACTTTCAATTCTGCTAAAACAGAGTATTTCCAATTACGTAAGAGGAAAGATTATAAAAATGAATAAATACCTTGGACAAAAATGTTGAAAGGCGTAATCATCAAGGACAGAAAGAGGAGCAAGTTAGATTGATACTGTGCAGGAGGATATACTAGACGTTACAGTGGATAAGAAGCTGGATATGAGTCAGCAGTGTGCCCTGGTTGCCAAGAATGCCAATGGCATATTGGGCAGCATTAGTAAGAGCATTGCCAGCAGATCACGGGAAGTGGATTATTCTTCTCTATTCTGCATTGGTGAGGCCGCATTTGGAGTATTGTGTCCAGTTTTGGGCCCCTCACTACAAAAAGGATGTGGACGAGTTGGAGAGAGTCCAGCAGAGGGCAACAAAAATGATTAGGGGGCTGGAGCACAAGACTTCTGAGGAGAGGCTGAAAGAACTAGGCCTGTTTAGTCTGCAGAAGAGAAGAATGAGGGGGGATTTGATAGCAGCCTTTAACTACCTGAAAGGGGGTTCCAGGGAGGATGGAGCTAGGTTGTTTTCAGTGGTGACAGATGACGGAACAAAGAGCAACGGTCTCAAGTTGCAGTGGGGGAGATCTAGGTTGGACATTAGGAAAAGGTTTTTCACTAGGAGGGTGGTGAAGCATTGGAATGGGTTACCTAGGGAGGTGGTGGCATCTCCATCTTTAGAGGTTTTTAAGCTGAGGCTTGACAAAACCCTCGCCGGGATGATTTAGCTGAGGATAGTCCTGCTTTGAGCAGGGGGTTGGACTAGATCAGGGGTCGGGAACCTATGGCTCGCGAGCCAGATGTGGCTCTTTTGATGGCTGTATCTGGCTCGCAGACAAAATCGCGAAGTAGGAACTGCTCTCCGCAGTGAAATTGACTCTGCCTTGTCAATTTCACTGCGGAGCAGGGCACACTCTCCCCAGTGAAACTGACTCTGCCTGTCAATTTCACTGCGGAGGGGGAGCAGGGCACACTCTCCACCGTGAAATTGACGCCGTGTTAATTTCACTGCGGAGGAGGACACACTCTCTCACACATGTTTAGTTTTAAACATATTGTATGGCTCTCAGGGAATTACATTTTAAAATATGTGGCGTTCATGGCTCTCTCAGCCAAAAAGGTTCCCGACCCCTGGACTAGAAGATCTCCTGAGGTCCCTTCCAACTCTAATATTCTATGATTCTGTAGGGGTGGAATTAAAACAGATAGATACTTCTTCTGATTTTTTTTTTTTTTTTTTGGCCTAAGTTGTCTAAGTACTGAGATGTTGTGAACTA
Organism: Mesoclemmys tuberculata; assembly: GCA_007922155.1. Lineage (NCBI taxonomy): Eukaryota > Metazoa > Chordata > Testudines > Chelidae > Mesoclemmys > Mesoclemmys tuberculata. The sequence goes on along the minus strand of ML675601.1, from coordinate 8,543,741 downwards.
TAGTTAAGCCTTCTAAGGGAAAATGTGGGTGCTTCTCTCTTGCATTACTTAAATCTAAAGTACACTTGATTAACAATCCTACATTACCAGGCATTAGATTGTGTGATCTAAAATGGTTACATTTTACTTAGCTCTAATTTCTATTATTCAGTTAACAGAAGCATAATTTAACTATGTACAATACTGTACTTATTGCAAAGGAAATCAACAAGGCAGATCACAGAAGGACTAAGGTCTTGTATACATGGATATTTAGTTGTGCCAAACTGGGGTATGAATGTACCCCTACACAAGCACACTAAATGTCTGTGTGGACCTTTCTGATGCATACTAATGAACTATCGTTGGTGCGCTTTGATCTGCCCTGCTTTGAACAAGAGAGATTAAAATCTCAGTTGTGCTCATGATCATATGCATTGCGGTGCAGCCTTTAATTATGTGATCACATACTGTTTTTTCCACTGGACCCCTGCCTTACTCAGTGCACAGGATGGACCTCCTGGGAATGCTCTGGGATTATGTGCTGAAAGAGGCTATTATTGATGGGACCCTGCCTCATTTGTTTCACTATTCACCTTCCATATCTGAATGAGGCAGGGAAGGAATGCAGGAAGAAAGGATGGTTTCATGGTTAAGGCCATCCGTTGCTGCCCTGAAGAACTAGATACTATTCCTGTCTCTGCAACAGAGTTTCTTTACACAGGCCACTTAAACCAAACTTTTTGCAGGTGTCTGGCCATTAACTGCATGTTTCCCATTCTCTCAGTCAGATCAGGATTGCTTAGCAGATGTGAAAAAAAAAATAGTATGTGACCATGTCATTAAAGACTTACTGTATACACATTCCTTGAATGCTTGACTTTGCAACCTTAATATTCTTTTAATTAAGTCTTTTTTGTATGTAATTACCCATGGTTTAAAAAAATTCCCAAACCCTAAAACCAGAAACGCATTGAATAATTATGACATAGCTTGCCAGCAGGTTGCACTCTTTACAGTTGATCACACAGATGCCTGCCAATTGAGTCAAGGGAGTAACTGATAGCAGTAGTATGTTGTCATTCTGTGTAGACCATGTGTCTCAGATATTTGCTGATGGCAGAAGAATGGTGAGACTTAGGAATCTTGAGAGATATTTTAGGTTCTAGTGAGAAGTGTTTTCTAGATGTTCCTGCCCTATCCCTTCTGGTTCAGTCTCCCAGTCACCCCACAAGGATCCTTGTTCTAGTCTCCCTTCCCAGTATTTCCCCCTCATTTATCCTGTCAGTCTCTTTCTCTGTCACCCACCCGTTCAGCCACAGATCCAGCTCCTCATACACAGTCATCTCAAGAGGAAAGGTAGTTTTTGATTTAGTCCTTAGTGGAGCACAGGATCTGGTCCAAGAGGTGAATGTAGCTGAACCGTTTGGTAATAGTGACTATAACATAATAAAATTTAACATCCCTGAGGGAGGAACAACGAAGTAGCACTTAATTTCAGAAAGGGGAACTACCCAAAATGAGGAAGTTAGTTAAACTGAAATTATAGACTCATAGACTCATAGGTCAGAAGGGACCAATATG
>ML675601.1:8286798-8541778 GCA_007922155.1 Mesoclemmys tuberculata | reverse complement strand
GCATATCCCCCCGGAGCCTTCTTTTGGCCAGGCTAAACAAGCCAAGAAGGTACAGAGCCAAAAAGTGAAATCTCTGCAAGCTGCATGGAAACTTTTTGAAGACACTATAGTGAAGGCTCAATTTAAATGTACACCCCCCAAAATAAAAAACATATTAAGAGGATCAAAAAAGTGCCACCGTGGCTAAACAACAAAGGGCAAGAAGCAGTTGGAGGCAAAAGGCATCCTTTAAAAAACGGAAGTTAAATCCTACTGAGGAAAATAGAAAGGAGCATGAACTATGGCATGTCAAGTGTAAAAATATAATTAGGAAGGCCAAAAAAGAAATTGAAAAAGAAACAGCAAAAACACTTTAAAGTACATCAGAAGCAGGAAGCCTGCAAAACAAACGGGGCCACTGGACAATCAAGATGCTAAAGGAGCACTCAAGGAAGAGTAGGCTATTGTGGAGAAACTAAATGAATTCTTTACATTGGCCTTCATGGCTAAGGATATGAGGGAGATTCCCAAACCAGAACCATTCTTTTTAGGTGACAAATCTGAGGAACTGTACCAGATAGAGATGGCATTAGAGGAGGTTTTAGAACAAATAGAAAAACAGTGAGTCACCAGGACCAGATGGTATCCACCCAACAGTTCTGAAGGAACTCAAATGTGAAATTGCAGAACTACTAACTATGGTGTGGGGTAGCCGTGTTAGCCTCTATACAGCAAAAACAATAAGAGTCCTGTACCACTTTAAAGACTAACAAATTTAATTTCTGCAGGCATAAGCTTTCGTGGGCTGTAACCCACTTCGTCAGATCTGTAGCTGACTTGAAAGTTGTCATACTTCCACAAAAAAACTTCAAAAACAGACTTCAGTGAGAAACTGCAGAGCTTGAACTCATCTGCAAATTTGACACAATCAAACTGGGTCTGAATAGGGACTTGGAATGGTTATTTCATTACGAGAAGTAATTGTCACTGTTCACACATTCTCACCTTCCAATCAATGGTTGTGAACAGGCCTCAGCTACTCTAACTGTATGGACTTTGCTATTACCTACCCCACCCATTGTTGTTCCTTCCTTCCTTCCCCTTGGCTGTGTGTATATATGTATATATATATATATATATATATATATATACACACATACCCCCATCTGATTTCTGTTCCCTGCATCTGACAAAATGGGTTACAGCCCACGAAAGCTTATGCCTTCAGAAATTAAATTTGTTAGTCTTTACAGTGCTCCAGGACTCTCCTTGTTTTAATTACGGTATGTAACCTATCATTTTAAATCCGCTTCTGTGTCAGATGACTGGAGGGTAGCTAATGTGACGCCAATTTTTTTTAAAAGGCTCCAGAGGCAATCCCAGCAACTACAGGCCAATAAGCCTAACTTCAGCACCAGGCAAATGGGTTGGAACTATAGCAAAGTACAGAATGATCAGACGCATGAATGCTGTTTATTGGGGAAGAGTCACCATGCTTTTTGTAAAGGGAAATCATGTCTCACCAATCTACTAGAATTCTTTGGGGGGCCAAAAAGCATGTGGACAAGGATGAACCAATGGATATCGTGTACTTAGGTTTTCAGAAAGCCTTTACAAGATCCCTCACCAAAGGCTCTTAAGCAAAGCAAGCTGTCATGGGATAAGAGGGAAGGTCCTTTCCTGGATCAGTAATTGGTTAAAAGATAGGAAATAAAGAGTAGGAATAAATGGTCAGTTTTCAAAGTGGAGAGAGGTAAATTGTGGTGTCCCTTAAGGGACTGTACTGAGACCAGTACTGTTCAACATATTCATCAATTATCTTGAAAGGGGTAAACAGTGAAGTGGCAAAATTTTCAGATGATACAAAACTACTAGATAGTTAAATCCAAAGCAGACTGCAAAGACTTACAAAGGAATCTCAGAAAACTGGGTGACTGGGCAACAAAATGACACATGAAATTAATTGTTGATAAATGCAAAGAAATGCACATTGGAAAATAATTCCAACTATACATATAAAATGATAGGCTCTAAATTAGTTGTTACCACTCAAGAAAGAGATCTTGGAGTCATTGTGGATAGTTGTCTAAAAACATCCACTCAATGTGCAGTGGCAGTCAGAAAAGCTCTAACAGAATGTTGGAAATCCTTAGGAAAGGGACAAAAAATATCGTATTGCCTCTTTATAAATCCATGGTACGCCTACATCTTGAATACTACATGCAGATTTGATTGCTCCATCTCAAAAAAGATATATTGGAATTGGAAAAGGTACAGAAAAGGGCAATTAAAGTGATTAGGGGTATGGAACAGCTTTCATATGAGGAGAGATTAATAAGACTTGGACTTTTCAGCTTGGAAAAGAGACAACTAAGGAGAATATGATAAAGGTCTATAAAATCATGATTGGTGTTGAGAAAGTAAATAAAAAAGTGGTGTTCACTCTTTCTCATAATGCAAAAGCTAGGGGTCGCCAAATGTAATTAATGGGCATCCAGTTTAAAACAAACAAAAGGAAGTATTTCGTCTCACATCGCACAGTCTGTCTGTGCCAGAGGATGATGTGAAGGCCAAGACAATAGCGGGTTTCAAAAAGAACTAGACAGGTTCTTGGAGAATAGGTCCATCAGTGCTATTAGCCAGGATAGGCAGGGATTGCTGTTTGCCAGAGGCTGGGAATGGCCGACATGATGGATCACTTGATGACTACCTGTTCTGTTCATTCCCTCTGAAGCACTTGGCACTGGCCACCGCCAGAAGACGGGATATTGGGCTAGATGGACCATTGGTCTGATCCAGTATGGCTGTTCTCATCATATAAATTTTTTTGTGTCCCAAGAGCACATGAGAACGCGGTCACACAGGATCAATGCACAGGTGAGGAACCAAGCCCCTGACATTCCCCTATGCTGGATAGATTTGAACAGTTCATCCTTGCCCGCACCCTTGCTTGTAGAAAAGAAGAGCATTCTGTTTTCCACCCTCCTCCACAGAACCGCATGGCTGCTTCAAGGGTGATTTTGGAGAAGTGATCCCCATTTGCTGATCTACCCTTTTCCCAGTCTTTGTGGATCATCCTCCCCAGTAAAAATAATTTCAGAGCTGCCCTAGTTTCCAAGGTATATCAGAGTGATCCCTATTCACATAATTGCTATAATCCCAGAGAAAATTCTGGTGCCTTTCTGTATGCTGCGACAGATGCAGAAACACTAAAGATATGCACCTGCCGATTTCGGGAGACAATGCCATTGGCATGTGCTGTGTTTGTTTGGGAAGGGTTGCTTCACAACTCTTATTGTTAGAAACTTTTTTCTCTTAACTGAAGGCTTAGGTCCTTTAGACATTGGAGTTACTCATCCAGAAAAGCTACCTAGCTGCCACAGATGAGTGCATTTTTTAAATACATTTGCTACAAATACTATAAAATGTAGATATGTACAATGTTGTTTGGAAAGTGGAGGAAGAGAATGCCCTTATAGCATAGTTCCAAACTGAACAGTACTAAATGTTGCCATTAGCAATCACGTGTCAGTTTACATCGAGATAGCTATTAAGGGCAAAATCGTTAAGGTAAGAGGCCCAAGAGCTATGTGGGAAACTTCTTAAAACAATTGCAGGTGCAGTTACAGCACATGTGCACACAAATGGCTAGTTAGAGACCATAGTGTGTGCAGCACATTTCATTAGGGTGTGCACCCAGAGAATTTTTTAAAAATTTTTTCCCTTTTTTTTTCTTTTCTTTTTAAAGGTGAGTGGAACTCGTGGTGGAGAGTGTCAGCCTTTTACTCTCTGCCATGAAATCCCACAGCAAACTGAAATTCAGCAGCAGAGTAGGACCTGTGGCAGAGAGTAACACCGCGAGATCTCACGTTCCCATGCACTGATGTGAGATCTCGTGGAATTTTACTCTCCGCCGCAAGTCCTACTCTGCTGCTGAATCTCAAGGTCTTGCAGCAGCCATGGGTGGACCAAAAAGGCCCTGCATTGGGGTGTGCCTGGGCACACCCAGCACACGCCTATGTTAGAGACACCTTTATCAGTGTGCAGACATGACAGTTCCATGCCCAGATGTAGGCATCCTGATACATAAACATTTTTTTGTGTATCGACCTCAGGCCTCCTTTGAAAATATTGCCTGAACTCCGCGCACAAAAGTCCTGGATCGATTATGACTGCACAGTTCTTTACATACTTGGATTTAGCTAGCAGTCATTTAGCTTTAAACCTTTTATTTTAAGGCATGAAAGCATGACGACCTTTCATCATTCACAGTCTGAGCTTTCTGAGGTGCAGTCAATGGCATACGGGTTAGAACATGTTCCAGCATTGTAATAGGCTCAGAAAAAGACTACTTAGGAAATGCTCTCTGGACCTAAAAAATAAGTAGCGTGGCTTTTCTACAAGCACCATAGAGATCAAGTGTTCCCTTCTTAATAGGATTTATGAGAGATTGCTACAAGCATCCCAACTAATTTTTTTTCAATATATTCTTGAATTCTGGATGACTTTTGAGTCACTAGGGCAAAGGAGCTACACTAAACAAGCTAGCTCCTTAGGTACAGCAATTAAACACCTGCAGCTGGCCTAGGTCAGCTGATTTGGGCTTGCAGGGCTGTAAAACTGCAGTGTAGAAATCCCAGCTTTGGGACCTTGCAAGGTGGGAAGGGTGCCCCAGAGCCTGGGCTCCAGCCCAACCCCAACGTCTACACCACAGTTTTACAGCCCTGCGAGCCTGTCAGCTGACATGTGCCAGCTGCAAGGGTTTTAATGTTGTGTAGGCATACCCAGAACGTGACCCTGGCTTCTTGTCTGTCTGCAAAGCATCTAATACGTTGTAGGTGTTAGAGCTGCATACCCATCAATTATCATCAATATATTTCCAAATAATAGACCAGCGTTTCCTCTCACTTTCGGTGTTGTAAATCAGAAGTGGACAATGGCGTGATGCCAGTGTAAAATCAGTTTACGTGAGCAAGAAATTGGGCTCAATATGAGCAATACCAAAAGGAACAGTAAAGCAATATTAATCCAACAGGCAGTAAGAAACAATTTGCATTGAACTGTAGAAGTGGGAGGGGATGGTGGAAATCATGACTCACTAATCTCTTTGACCTTTTTCAAGTGCATATGTTAACAGCTGCAGTTCAAAGGCGATTTTAATGTTTTACATACAATATAAACATTTCCAGAAGAAATCTGCATTCAGTAATTCGGAGTAGGGTATGCTGCAGCGAGAATTTTAAAAACTGAAGAGAAGTTATTTAAGGGAGCAATAAGGATTGCAGAGAGTGGGGAGAGTTTGGCTATCTGCTGCAGTAAGCCTGTAGAATTAGGTACCATAACATTGGCTGACCCAACTAATGGGAGAGGCATGGGTAAACTGTTTGGTATGATTTCAGGAAGAGATTAGTAACTGTTTTGCAATGAGCTTCTTTATTGCAGGCCTGTAGGAGTTAGTTTCAAGAATCCCTACTCCCTCTTCCCCCCCCAACCAGTAACTCGCTTGTTCTCAATAAAGAACCGTGTGTCTATTCTGTAACATTAATCTTGATTGAATGTTCTTTTTTTTCTAGATAATGAGATTATGTAATCCTTAAATTTTCTGTTAGTTTCTTTGTTTTGTGAATGAAATAAATCATCTCACTGTGGAAGAGAGAAACCAGATAAAAAAATAGGAAATGCCACACAATTCAAACTTTTTCTTTTGTAAAATCCCTGTCTGAGAGTAGATGATGCAGCACAACAATTACTAGCTGCCTTGCTTCAATTGTAGGCTGCCAAGTTGAACAGATAAGGTGGTATCGTAATACAGCTAATCTTCTCCTCTTTTTCTTTGTTTAATTGTTTGATACTTAAAATTGATAGCGTTACATCACTTCATTTTGTAGCTAAGGAGCTTTGATTATGCTACACTATCTAACGTGAAGTCTTTTTTTGCACTGCTGTAGCTTTTTTTGGCACTGGACAGCTCCCAGACATTTAAGCACAAACTTCCCTTCACTTTCTGTACCTTTCCCTAATGATACAACTATCTGCTCTTTTCTCCTCAGTATTCTCTAACCTTAGTTCTACCCCCCAAAGACATCTGCCATCACATGTTTCATGGGTGTTTGTGGGCGAATAGCATCAATCAATTAAGCAATAACTAATTAATGGCTCCAACATTAAGGATGCACTTAGGTTATGTCGACGCTGCAGTTGGGCACATGTTCCCTGGCACAAGTAGACAGACTTGCGTTAGCTCTGATCAAGTTAGCACGCTAACAGATACCAGTGTAGCCGTGGATAGCATGCATGGCAGCATGGGCTAGCTGCCCAAATACATTTTTTCTGAAGCATGGTACCCAGAATTGGACATATATTCCAGCTAAGGCCTCACCAGTATGAATAGAGCAGGACAATTACCTCCTGTGTCTTACACATCACGCTCCTGTTAATACACTGCAGAATGATAGCCTTTTTTGCAGCAAAATCACATTAACTCATTCAATTTGTGAGCCATTGTAACCCTAGAGCCTTTTCTTCAGTAGAGCTGTTTAGCCGGTTATTTGTGCATTTGATTTTTATTTTTTCCTTCCTAAGTGAAACACTTTGCACTTACCTTTATTGAATTTTATTTTGTTGATTTCAGATCAATTCTCCAATTTGTCAAGGTACTTTTGATTTCTAATCCGGCCCTCCAACGTGCTTGCAATCCCTCCCTGACTTGTGTCATCGACAGATTTTATAGGCATGCTCTCCACTCCTTATCCACGTTAATGAAAATATTGAATCGTACTGGACATGAGACAGACCCCTGCAGGACCCCACTATATACATCCTCCCCGTTTGACAAGAAACCATTGATAACTACTGTGAATACAGTCTTCCAGAAAGTTGTCCACTCACGTTATTATTTCATCTAGACCACATTTCCCTAGTTTTATTATGAGAATTTAATGTGGACTGTGTCAAAGCCTTATTAAAATCAAAATATATTGCATCTACAGCTTTCCCAGATATTTAATTTTAAATTCTGTTTGCAGCAAATGGGTTTTAAGCATATGCTTGAGTTAAATATTGAACTCAAGAATATAGTAGACCCTCTTCCTCTTCCAGCTGAGGCCGCATTCATACTTCCAGGAAATTAGCCATGCAAACACTTTTGTTCTCCTTTCATAGCTGATGGTTATGGACCATTCAGTTCAGATACATTTCGTACGTTACTAGCAGTCATTGATAGAGAGTTCACAAAACATGGACACAAAGTACTCTGTCCCTGCCAGTAACTTATGGCTCTGTCATGCCTCCACCCTAGTTGCTTGTCTGGAATTCTTATTCACCCAGATCCTGGGTAACAAGCAATCAAGGGTTTCTTTGACAGCACTGCTGCCTGATGGCACATGGTATGTGCCTGCCGTCTTGATTTGTTTTTCTAAGATGTTGAAAATGAAGGTCAGAGTAATTACTCTGTCACTAAATCTGAAAGCTAATTTCTGGATCAGAGATGAGAACAACATACCCTGCCTTATTCACAATGCCTGATCATCATATTATTTCTCTCTCCCATCCCCATAGCCGACCAAGGCTGTTTTTCTACCTGTAGGATGAGAGATAAAGATGTTGAAGTGAGGTGCTAGGTATCTAACCTAAATGAAATCTCTTCCTGATTGCAACAGAACAGTTTAATTTACAATGTATTCTTCTACAGTTAAGAGAGCTGGGGAAGGCAAGTCAAACCTTTGTCATCTATAATTGTCTATGAACTGAAAGTGAAATGTGTTTCAGAATCAGTGAAGTAGATGTTAAATGTAGGATTCATTTCAGAAGTTTATCCCTGGAGGCCTAGTAAGCATAGTGAGTTAATATGTCAGACTTTCACCTCTCATAGCTTTGGTTCACATCTTAGAAATATTTACATTTCCAAATGACTTTGCTGTTCTCATCTTCGTCAATCTCAGAAATACCACATAATCTAGCTCAATTGAAATTAGGTACTCAAGGCCATAACTGCACTAACAGGCATGCTTCAGGACAAGGGTGAACTGCATTAGTAGAGTTATACACACACTGCCTACCAAAATTAAACATAGATCTAGCCAGTGTTTGTCTGTCACTTAATAGCGTCCAGGGGACAGTGTACTAACAATGAAAGAGTGGTCAAAGGTTATGATTAGTTTAATACCCTTGAGTTAAGCTCATCCAAGCTATGATTAGGTTCAAAACTAGTCCCACCAGCAGTGAATTAGAATAATTACTTGTGAATAAAAGTTATGAATTATTAATATAAAACGAAATCAAACCTAGGGTATTTACGATTTCAGACTAGTGTGTGTTAATGAATCACTGAACACAGAAATCACGAAATTCCTTGTCATTTATAGCTATCCATCTGAAAATGTTGCTGATGGCTGGACAAAATGTTAAATATGCTAAGGGAAACATGACTGTATAGGGTGAAACATTTCAGCATGCTATACAACTAAGATGACAAAGGGCTTCTTCTAAATGAAATACGTCTTTCTTAATAATAATTTAATAACAAGAGTATAGCACCAATCACTCAAGGCACCGGAAGTACTTCACTTACAAGCTTCACAATACTGTGAACCGTTCAACTCTTACAAGTTTCACCATTACAGGTACGTAGATGTAGAGCTTGAGTGAGTTGTCAGGTGTCACACAGCCAGTCAGTGTGCGTGTGAGAATCAAACCACGCAGCTCCTAAAACACAATCTCCTGCACTAACCACACCTACATTAGTAAATAAAGAGGCTGTCCAAAAGAAAACAACTAGTATGAAAAAGTATTTGGAAAATTCAACTATGAGGAAGTGTTAAAATTAAATTAGTTGAGTTAAATGAGATAACCGCTTGTGAATTGGGAAAGTTTTGGCCTGTACAGTGGTCTGAGTTCAGGTTCCAAGTTCCTGGGACAACAAGGCTGGTGCATCTCCAGAGCAATGCCAGTAGCGTTGTACTTTTGAGGGAGGAAATACCTTGTATGCTATAACCTGCAGCCCTCTCCACATGAGCATCTCAAGCTGAATGATGAATTAGGTAAGGCCCCATTGAGAATTCTTGTCCCGAAGAAGTTGTCTATAGTGACAGCGTTCGAAGAAGACACTTATGTAAAAGCAGGCCCCAATTAAGAGTGAGAGAGAACAAATTTAAAAACCTATGGGTGAGGTAATGTCTTTTACTTCATCCACCTTGTCTCCCTCCTATCCTGGGACCAACACGGCTACAACAGTACTGCAAAACAATAAGTTTAAAAAAGGACTGCCACAGAGGAAGGACCAAGAGCTTTTCTCCACTATATAAAAGAATCATTTCCTTTCTGAGAGGGGAATACAAACATGCAGGGAGAACAGATGGCCTCACTCCTGTGGAGCCTGCTATGGGTTGGGGTAAAGATGTAGTCATGCAAGTTATTTGTAACCTATGTAACTAGGTCCAGTCAGGTGGTTAGGCTTATAAATACAATTAAGGCAACAAAATTGTGATAGTAATAGTTTGAGAATTTAAGCCCAGGGGTTAACTAAACTTTATTTTTAAGAGGTTCTTTGCTTCTTCCCCATTTTTCAATATACATGGTGTCCTCTAAAATCTACATACATACACATGTTTTGTAATAAAGAGCAACAAATGTACATCATCTTCAACACCACCAAACAAGTGAAGGGCAATTTATTCTACTGCTTAACTATCCTAACACAAAGTTTTCCTAATGTCCAACCTAAACCTCCTTTGCTGCAATTTAAGCCCATTGCTTCTTGTCCTACCCTCAGAGGTTAAGAAGAACAATTTTCTCCCTCCTCCTTGTAAAAACTTTTTATATACTTGAAAACTGTTACCATGTCCCTTACTCAGTCTTCTCTTCTCCACACTAAACAACCCAGATATTTCAATCTTCCCTCATAGGTCATGTTTTCTAGACTTTTAATCATTTTTGTTGCTCTTCCCTGGACTTTCTCCAATTAGTCCACATCCTTCCTGAAATGTGGCACTCAGAACTGGACACAATACTTTGAGAAGAAATGTTTCCAAATTTATTATTTAAATAACGCTTATAAAATGAATACCAAGAACAGAAAATAACCAGGATTACAATAACTAGAATTAACTGCTAGTGAACAGTTATAGTGCCGTCTAAAAACAAATTGCAGACTTTCAAGAATGGTTATAAAAAAGGTTATATAATGGCTGTAAAAAGCAAATTGAATCAGGCACTATATTATCTTTAGGAAAAAAGATTTAGATAACTAGAAAAAAAGTTTGACAAAAACATCCTTTGGTGTATATACATAAATGTGCAGTACCACTCAAAGCAATATAGTTCAATTCCAATACGTTTACTTGACTCATCCAAGACTACATGCAGTTGATCAGAACTAATACTTGCAGAGAAGCTGTTTTCTTACATAGTCTCCAAGATGCACAAGTATTCTGGAACAGATTCAATAGTTCAGCAAAGAGATCAACAAAATTAAACCCTTCCTTCAGCCTAAGCACACTTTTACTAACTTTCTTTATGCTTTGTTTTAATATTCCATTGTAAGGCTATATGATGTTCCTTTTTCACTAATAGCTGGTTAAAATGTGATGGTCAAATAATAGAAGTTTCTGGAATACAGAGGCAAAGAACTGAACGTCATGCAAGAGGTTTAGAGAGAAACAAGGTGAGTGAAGTAATATCTCTTTTTATTGGACTAACTTGTGTTGGTGAGAGAGACCAGCTTTGAGCCACACAGAGCTCTTAAGCTTATCCTGGGACTGACTCACTCAGCTACAACAACATTGCATACAACAATGGGACAGGTTTGTAATGGAGGAATTTTCTAAATCCTGTAGACAAGTTCTATAGGCTGTATTGGGGCTTTTAATCATAAGCTAAGCAAAGGAAATTAAAACCAATATGGCTTTGATAGCCATATAAACAAGAAGAAAAAAGGAAAGAAGTGGGTCTGCTAAGCACTGAGGATGCAGTGGAGATAAAAGATACTTTAACTATGGCCCAACACCTAAATAAATACTTTGCTTCAGTTTTTAATAAGGGTAATGAGGCTAGGGACAGTGGCAGGGTGGCTAATGGAAGTGAGGATGTGGAAGTAGAAATTACCACACCCAAACCGCTTAATGGCACTAAAATGGAGGACCTGGATAATCTCCATCCAAGAATATTAAAGGAACTGGCACATGAAATTGCATGCTCAATAGTAAGGATTTTTAATGAATTGATGAACTTGGGGTCGTATCATATGACTGGAGAATTGCTAATATAGTACCTATTTTTAAGAAAGGGAAAAAACACGATCCAGGAATCTACAGGCCTGTTAGTTTGACCTCAGTTGTATGCAAGGTCTTGGAACAAATTCTGAAAGAAAAATGAGTTAAGGATAGAGGTAAATGGTAATTGGGATAAAATACAACATGGTTTTACAAAAGGTAGATTGTACAAGATGAAGCTGATCTATTTCTTTGGGGAGATTACTGATTTTTTTAGACAAAGGAAATGCAGTAGATCTAATCTACCTGGAATTCGGTAGGGCATTTGATACAGTTCCCCATGAGAAATTATTAGTTAGAGAAGATAGGGATTAATACAAGAATTGAAATGTGGGCAAGAAACTGGCTAAAGGGAAGGCTACAGCAAGTCCTGGTGCATGGTGAACTGTCAGGCAGTAGGGAGGTTTTAGTGGCATTCCTCAGGGATCAGTCTTGGGACCAATCTTATTTAACACATTTATTAATGACCTTGACACACACAGTGGGAGTGCGCTAATAAAATCTTCAGGTTACACAAAGTGGGAGGTATTTCCAATATGGAGGAGGACTGGAATATCAGACAAGATGATCTGGATGACCTTGAAAACTGGAGTAATAAAAATGGGATGAAATTGAATTGTGCAAAGTGCAAGGTCACGTACTTAGTGACTAACAAGAACTTTTGCTGTAACCTGGGGATTTTTCAGTTGGAAGTGACAGAGGAGGAGAAAGACCTGCATTTATTGGTTGATGACAGGATGACTATGAACCACCAATGTGATGTGGCCATGAAAAAGGCTAATGCAGTCCTAGGCTGCATCAGGTGAGGCATTTCCACTAGAGACAGGGAGGTGTTAGTACTGTTTTATACAAGGTGTTGGTCAGACCTCATCTGGAATACCGTGTGCAGTTCTGATTTCCCATGTTTAAGAAAGATGAATTCAAACTGGAACAGGTGTGGAGAAGGGCTGCTAAGATGATCAGAGGAATGGAAAAGTTACCTTAAGAGATTATATCAAAGACCTTGGCTTGCTGAGCATAACCAAAAGAGGCTGAGGGGAGATACGATTGCTCTCTGTAAATACATCAGATACCCAGGGAGGGTGAGGAGTTATTTAAGCTAAGCACCAATTAGGTGAAGGTTTCTAACCATCAGAGGAGTAAAGTTTTGGAACAGCCTTCTGAGGGGAGCAGTAGGGGCAAAAAAATCTAACTGGCTTCAAGATTGAGCTTGATAAATTTATAGTATGATGAGACTGCCTACAGTGGCATGTAGCCCATCTGCAACTGCTAGTAACAAATATCCCCAGCAGCCAGTGATGGGACACTAGATGGGGAGGGCTCTGAGTTATTACCGATAATTCTTTCCCAGGTGTCTGGCTGTTGAGTCTTGCTCACATGCTCGGGGTCCAGCTGACTGCCATATTTGGGGTCAGCAAGGAATTTCCCAGGGTTAGATTGACAGAGACAGTGGAGGTTTTTTTGCCTTCCTCTGCAACCTAGGGTACAGGTCCCTTGCAGGTTTAAACTAGAATAAACAGTGGATTCTCTGTAACTTGAGGGCTTTAAACCCTGATTTGAGGACTTCAGTAACTCAGCCAGAGGTTATGGGTCTATTACAAGAGTGGGTGAAAGAGGTTTTTTGGCCTACAATGTGCAGTAGGTGAGACTAGGTGATCATTATGGTCCCATCTGGCCTTAAAGTCTATGAGCCTATGTTTGAAGAGGGTGAAGTGGGAGGTAGAGCTGTACTGTGCAAACAGCAGTGAAGACATGCATTCTGTCTTCTACAGAGATAGGAGTGCTGGTGAGAATTAGATTAGAAATGGTCATCAGAACTATACAGTGCAGTATGTGTTTCCCACATTACTACCCTCCAACTAGCAAGTGTGCGTGATATGGGGCCATGGCTCCACAATCACTGTATTTGGCCACATCTAGTTTGAAGTGCTGAGCCACTCCATTTTTGCTGTTACTTGATCCCCTTTGCACTCAGGGACCAACAAGAACCAGCATTCTAGATACTCCCTGAAGGGGTATGGAAGGTGGGACTACCAAAATTGCAGGTGAAAGGATGCAGTCAGACCCTTGCTACCTTGTTTCCCTTTTTCACATACAGTCTCTAGAAATGAACAACAGTATTTTACTTTCCATAATGAAGTAAGCATCAGTAGCAAATATCTACCCTAAGATTTTAATTGATATCAGATTATAAAGTAATCTAGTCTTGTAAAGTCAGATTTAACAGTGGACATTGCTCTGTGACCAAAAATACCCCAGACCTACACATGTTTGCTTTGGTCTTTTTAATCATTGCCTTTGAATATTTGTAAAAGAAATTTTTTGTTCATGAGAATGTTCAAGGAAAGTGAATCTTGAGCAAATGTGCTAGTGTGACAATTCCCTTGGGAAATGTTGGTATGACCATTTTGAAACTGACTAACGCAGTCTTGTTATTGTATGGACATCCTCCTAGGGAACAGAAAAAGTAGCGTGCTGTGTGACTGGTCACCTAACTCACAAGGTATTTACCATGAGTATTAGAACAGTGGTAGGAGGGAATAGTTTGTCATCCATGGGCTGAAATGTGTGCATAAAACGTGTGTATTGATTTGTATTTCAAAATTATTCAGCAAAATTAAGACTATTTGTGACTAGTTCATGAACAGAAAATTAAATTTGCTGAATAAATGTGTTATACATGGTTTGCCCTGCTTTAAGCATGACACTATAGTCACTTCCAAATGATTTAGATGTGATCCCTATTAGAATGTTGCATAGAATTTTAGAACATGACTTTGAAATTTCTCTTTTAGTAGCTCAAAACTTTGATTTTTTGTTGGGGAAACAACAGTTTGTGTTTGTAAAATAAGGTATATTTGATATTGAAGTAGGAGCTCTTTATTTTACAATTGCAGCATTAGTTGAAAACAAAGCCTCCATTCAGAGGATGCTAAACAGCAGCTACTACACCTTAGGCGTTTTTAAAACAGCAGGTTCAGATAACTTGCATCCAAGAGTTTTAAAAGAGCTGGCTGAACCATGAGTGTTGATTTTTCATTCAGTCTTGGAATGTAGGGGAAGTTTCAGAAGACTGCAAGAAAGCTAATCCTGTGCCAATATTTAAAAAGGGTAAACAGATTGACCTGTGTAATTATAGGCCTGTCAGTTTGACATTGATCCTGCGCAAGATAGTGGAGTGGCTGATATGGGACTCTTCTAATAAAGAATTAAAGGAGGGTAATATATTTAATGCCAGTCAGCATGAGTTTATGGAAAACAGATTCTGTCAGACTAACTTGATTTTTTTTTTTTTTTTTTTAAGGAGACTACAAGTTTGGCTGATAAAGTTAATAGTGTTGATATACTAAACTTAGACTTTAGTAAGACATTTGACTTGGTACCTCATGACATTTTGATTAAAAATCTAGGAAGTTATAAAATTGACATGGCATGCATTAAATCGATTAGGCTGTGATGCTTCCTGGGACACCCAGGTCTGTGAGTCACCTTGTTGCCACCTTCCTCCAGCATGAGTGATTACTGCCTGTGCCAGATGGGTGTTAAACTCCCTAACACAACCAGCCTGTCAGCCACTCAAGCACTTCCCTAATTTATATCAGCCCTGCTAGTTCACAATAGTTTCACTCAACTCCAAGTTCCTTCTAAGTGTCCCCTTGGGGTATCCAGACCCTCATCACTGGTTACTCACAGAAATCCCAAACCCTCCATTCCCAAAGGAACAGTGTACCTCAGATTACCAGTTTTACCTTAGCCCAGAACTCCTGTATCACACATGGCACTCGAGTTCTATTATAGTAAAAGGAAATCTATTTTAAGAAAGAATAGAGATTCAAACAGAAACAAGCATGAGTGATGAAAACAAATGATTACATACAAAACAAAATAATTAAATGTGAGCTAGGGCTTACACTTTTTACAAGGTGTACCTTTCCTATCTAATAAATTAGATTGTTACACCAAAGTTCAGTCTATTGCAGCGTTTAGGCTCCGGCTCCTTGAGGCTAGCAATCTTTCATCTTTCTTGTTTCAAGGTAGTTCATCAGTGAATGGATGCAGACTGTCTTTCTCCATTCTGTAATATACTGAATCATCTTTTGTCTTTATTCACAGATAGGGCAATCACCTGTCTGTCGTATAGTTCCTTTTCACTTCCAAGTAGTTTAGATGTTATAGTTTATCTTTTGATGGTTTTCCATTGACTTTTCTGGGTTGGTGCAGTGGTGCATGACTAAGCAATACATTACATAATGAGCCAGCCAGGGACAAGTCCCTCCTGCTTGAATGAGCCATCACCAAGACATGTTTTCCTTGGTGACTGACTTAAACTCCAAGACCATAAGGATATATTTTCGGTATAATTTCATTATTTCTTAAATACTACCTCTAAATACATCTCTCAATGGTTATTGATAAGTTACAAGTTTCAGTAGAAACCTCACATGCTTCCTTTTATGGACAAATATGATGAAAGCAGTTGTAGTGAGTTTGTCAGGTCTGAGACAGGTTGCTTGTATAGACCAGTGAACCCTTTGCCAGTTGGCACCAATGCGCCTCTATCACACTGACTAAATGATAGGTCTCAAAATGTAATTGTAAATGGGTAATCATCAACAATCAGATGTGTTTTTAATGGGTTCTTGCAGGGATGGGTTCTTGGCCCTATGCTATTTAATAATTTTATTAATGAACTGGACGAAAACAAAGGGAAAATTTTGAAGATGAGAACAATGGGGGGTGGCAAACAATGAAGTGATGCGTCACTGATACAAAGCGATCTGGATCACTTGGTAAGCTGGGCACAAAGAAACATGTTTTAATTTGCCTAAACATATTCATCTAGCAACAAAGAATATAGGCCATACGTACAGAATGGGGGATTCTAACCTGGGACTCAGTGGCGCTGAAAAAGATTTTGGGGTCACAGTGGATAATCAGGTGATCATGAGCTCCCAGTGCAAAATAGAAAGGTTATTTTACCTCTGTATTTGTGCTGATGCGCTGTTGCTGGAATACTGTGTCCAGTTCTGGTGTTCACTACTCATGAATCTGACAAAGTGGGTTGCAGCCTACAAAAGCTTATGCCTGCAAAAATTTGTTAATCTTTAAGGTGCTACAAGACTCTCTTTTTTTACTGCTCATGAAGGATGTTGATAAATTGGAGAGGGTATAGAGAAGAGCCATGAGAATGATGAAGGGATTAGAAAACATGCCATATAGTGATTATTTTAACAAAAATTTAAGGGGTGGTTTAATCCAGTCTTAAATAGGATGACCAAATGTCCCGATTTTATAGGGACAGTCCTGATATTCAGGACTTTTTCTTATATAGGTGCCTATTATCCCCACTCCCTCATCCCAATTTTTTCACATTTGCTATTTGGTCACCCTATCTATAAATATCTGCATGGGGAACAAATGTTTAATAATGGGCTCTTTAATTTAGCAGAGAAAAGTATAATAGAACCACAGCTAGAAGCTGAAGCTAGACAAATTCAAACGGAAAATAAGGCATATATTTTTAACAGTGAAAGTAATCAACCTTTGGAACAATTTACCAAGGTTCATGGTGGATTCTTCACACTGACTATTTTTTAAAATCAAGATTGGGTGTTTTTCTAAAAGATCTGCTCTTGGAATTATTTTGGGGAGGTTCACTAGCCTGTGTTATACAGGAGGTCAGATTAGATGACCACAATGATCCCCTGTGGCCTTGGAATCTGCATATCTATGAAAACCTTAAGATGTACCTTTTTTAGGTCAGGCTTTTTTAAAAGTTCTTGTTTTGCCTGCCAGCAGCCATATGCCTCCAATTTCTTTGCAGATGTTCTTGATCACATGGCTTCTGACTCATGCTGCTGTTGAAAACACATGCAATGGTTTCTCTCTATATCACAGCATCTTGACATGGCCTGATGTTTATTGCACTGGCACTCAGCTTTTCCTTCCTCTATTGGAGTACCACTGATTCTACTGAGCAGATCTGCTACTGCAATCTCACTTGTCAACACTTCAGTAACTAATTACTAATGGCCATGTCATTAAAGATACACAATGAATAAAGTTTCTGCTCTGAGGAGATTACAATATTAAAAACAGACAGAGAAGACCCAGCATATTTGTGAAGGAAACTGTTGTTTTGAGGGTTTTCTTTTTTCCTTTTCTTTTAAAGTAGTGACATGATACACAATGACTTAGTAAAGGCTATTGGGATGGCATTTGTTTTGTAACATCATGCTATCACATCAGTCCCAATGACATATCTGAAAAGTTCATTTCCATCATTCCTGAAAGCCCTGCCAAATTTCACTGGGGACAGGTGCCACCTTGAGGAGTTACTGAGCGAACAAGGGCATAATTCTGCAACCCCTTCCTTATGGAAATAGGTCCATTGGGATCAACAAGAATAACTAGCTAAAGAACTACAGGATTGGGCCCTGTGGCAGACATAGGTAGATATAAATATACACAGATATAGGTATATATATCTACAAAAATTGTAATACTGCAAACAAACAAGAATGAACAAATTCAATTCACTACAGAATTTTTTCTGCAATTAAGATGAGTATGGCATTTTTAGAGATTTCATTTTTACCTTCTTTCTATTTGTGTCCGTTTTATCTCTTCCCTGTAATTTGCAGGTTTGTATTTTATGATGCAAGTCATTTGCCATTCTTCATATTGTGTTTTCTTTTCACTGGGAAATAAACTGCTCCCCCACCCTTCACCTGGCCTTAAAACACCTCTAGAGCCAATATGTAAATACAAGAACTCAGACTACAGACTGTTATCTAGGGAGCGGATTCAGCATAAAACAAATTCAATGCATTGATTCTTTTTTTTCCTGCCTTGGCCTTTGGGTCACTTAAGCTGCAGATAGCATAATGAAGTCTTGCAAGATGACAATAAGTGAACTCTAAAAGGCATATTGTAAATAAGAGTTTTATAATTAAATGTTAGTTGCATTGGGACATGTAAATATTATAGTGTCTAGAAACTGAATGACTTTTGTTTAAAAAAAAATTAACTTTATGGTTCATTCAGCTCAGGGGATTTGTTTTCAAGGAGTTAGTGAAATGGGTTCTGCCCATTGTGAGAATACGGGTGCCAAATTCACGTCAAATGTCTTTTTTTTTTTTTTCTTCTTTAAAAAAAGAGCCACCCTAAAAAGGTGGTGGTTAAAGTTTTGTAATAGTATTACCATAGTGCTTCAGAGCCCTAGTCATGAGCTAGGATCCCATGCTGGTAGGTGCTGTACAAACACAGAATAAAAAGATGGTCCCAAGAGCTTTTACAGTCTAAGTAACCCTCACTGGGTACTACAAATAAATAATGCACACCTGGTACTGTAATTATTAGTAGTATTACAATGCTCGACAGAGGCCTCAGTTAGGATTGGAGTTCTCATTTGTTCTGTACAAAGAAAGAGTCAGAGAGTGCTTCCCTTCAAATTTGGAATAGCCTAAAGGAACATGTATCTTACTGCTATTATAAACTTACTTTAAACTAACTCATTGAAACTAAGGAAAAAAACATACAAAATAATTTGTGGAGAAGAATGTAATTTTTTTTCCCTCTGAACACTAAGCCAAGAAATAATAAAATAAGCTTAGTGGCATAGGTATGTGCAACATTGAAAGTGGTACCACGCAGAAGATCAAAATTTGAGCAACTGTCTTGAACATAGTCTGCTTTCTTTTGGCCATTACACACTGGAGGTATGATCTCATTTTGAGTTAAAACAGCAATCCTCAAGAACTAAACCAATGATTAGTGATGTATTTTGTGTGGGTTGTTATCACATCATCACTTCAAATTTCATGAGCAGGTGTAAAGGAGTTTGTTTCAGGTGTAAGAAGCACAGTAATTCTTCTGTCGTGTCCTGTTTCCTCTCCCCTCATGTAACACTTGGCTGATATTAGTTAGAAAACCCTGGCTTGTTTTTTGTCTCTTTGGATTGCCTCAATACAAGTTACCAGAGCAGAGTTATACAATTTTACCATCTTATCTTGGTGCTTTACAAACCTAGTTATCCGGGATAAATGTATGATTTAGGCCCCAAGTTTGGGTAATAACATGGATGCAGTCTCATTTCATTTGTGATCTTTCCTAGCCCCCATCTCAAAGTCACCACTAGATTTGATAATATTGGTCATCTTTCTTCAGGAGAGGCCCAGCACTTGAAATAGAAGCAGAGGTGTTACAGTATTCAGATGGACCCCTAAGAACTGAATGGTTCCTCTCCTTTCGTCATGCACTTGCAAAGTCCATCTTGACACATACCGCCTTCCTAGTGCAGACCCTGTTGGCTCTGCCCCTCTTTTGGTCAGTCCCAAGTGACCTTGCCCCTCTCTTCACATTTCCCTGCACTGAAATGTCTTGTGGTTCTGTCACTCCCCTTAAAGAGCCTTCGTACATTAGATAGTTTCCCCCAACTTGTAACCCCTTTGTCTTTCCCTCTGATATGATGCTGGCTGCTGATTTTTTCTCATTCACACTAACTGGAAAGAGAGGCTGTTCCTACAAGGCTCACCGCTCTCAGGTGACAGGTGAGGGCTGGAAGAGTAACAGAGACGCTTGTGTGGTACTTGCTCGCTTCATGCCTGGCTGTAGCCCATCGCTGTTAGTATTTTTCATGGGCATTACATTTCCCTCACAGACACTTCAAATAAAACATGAGCGTATAGCAAGTCTGGCCTATTGGAGGTGGGCATTGTAAAAGAGTGAGTTCCAAGCCCTGACACACATTCCATGTGTCTTCAGTGACTTAAGTAAACAGTGGATTAGACAAACATGCTGAGTATTATAACCGAGAAAGAGAGAGATCAATCCATTGCTTGTAAGATTGCCAGCCTGATAGTGAACTGAACTAAAGATACCGACTTTGTTGTTTCAAAGTGCAGGCGTTCTATAACTAACCTCTCCTTTCTCATCAACGAGTTCAGAAGGGCCTTATTAAATAGTTTTTCTTGATAGTACCGCTTTATTCTAAGTTTATAAGGTACACAGCCTTAAAATATGGAAATAGATATTGGATGCAATGTTGTAATCATTTTTGCTTTTTTTTCTTTTTTTTTAAACTGTAATTGAAGACTATGGGGACTGATTCTTCTCTCACTTTTCACAGGGTAATTCCAATTAAATCAGCAGTGTGACTAGGGAGACCACCCATCCCGAACTGGGTGGGACAGCCCTGAAATGCAGAGTTCAAGTCCCGGTCCCAGGCTGAATGACTCTGGGACAGCATTTGTCCCAGTTTTCCTGCAGCATGGGTCCGCAACTATTTGTCTCAGGAGTGGAGCCAGCCTCTTCCTGGTGGGGTGTTGGGATGCTGAGGCAGGTCTTAGCCCCCGCATCACAAGGCCCTGCCCTCTGCTCCTCATCTCCCTCCTGAGGCCCTGCCTCCTGGTCAGGCCAGAAGCCAGAGCCAGGCAGAAGTAAGAGCTTCCCAGAGAGCCTGCGCTGCTGGGGGGAGCCCCAGATCCTCCACCTGCCCTGGGCGGAAAGCCCTGGATGGCATGAACACTGGCTGGAGGTTGCTCTCGGGTACCCTGGGGCTCCCCATAGTAGCCCGGGCTCTTCTTAGTACTCTTACTACTGCCCAGTTCTGGGGACAGGACCTTGGGGGGAGGGAGGGAGGGGAGAGGAGAAGTAGGGGTAGGGCCACAAAGGTGGTGGGGCTACTGCACGTGTCCTGCTTTTTCCTTTTCAAAAAGGCTGTTACTCGAAGTGTGACGCTGGTGTCAAAGTGGTGTGAGGAGACTCAAGCCCATTATTGGTAACTTTCCCAAATAATTTAATAAACATAAATATTCCAAGTAGCTTAAATGAGACATAAACTAGATTAAACTTTTAGAGCCAGATTTTATCATCTTTACTCATGCTGTGTAGTACCTTATTCTGTGAACAGCCTTTTGGTTTCTATGGAAATACTGTGTGAGGATCCAACACTGCACCTGAATCCATGTGGCAGATCCTTGTGGCATTCCAGTGACTTTAGTGAGGCTTCACGTGGGCATAGAGATTCGCGCATACATAGTTTCAGGGTCAGCCCCAAAGATTCAGCTTAATGTGAGGTAAGAGTGACAGAATCTGCCCTTTACTTATTTATTTATTTTAATTCTGTATCTACTAGAGCTATTTTATGAAGTTTATAATTGCTCTAACATACTCAACAAGAAATAGGTTAATCAATCACTGTACACGATAGCATAGCTGTGGGGAAACCACGCTGCCACATGAAGTGTACTCCTGTCCCATCGTCTTCCCGTGCCATTCTCCTTCTCTTCCTCTTTTCTATTGTGTTCTGTTACGTTTTGTAGTAGTCTGTTGAACTTGGAATTTAAGCATCCAGTAAAGAGAGAGATCTCATTTACCTGTATAGCACCATACCCAGCTTTAGTGTAACAAGGCTGCTTACCCATTGCCCTAAATTTTGTAGTTAATTATACCAATGCAAAGTGGGTGTAAACTGTTACCAGTTTTGTTGTAGCATTTTACACCCTCTTTACAGTGGTGCAAGTAACTATGCAAGTTGCAGGGTAATGGATAAATGTAATCCTGTGCAGATAATACTTACTCTTGCGATTCTTCATTTCAGCAAAAAAAAATTACATTCTGTTGTTAATCTTTACTAATTTGTTTAAAACAGTATTTACAAGTAGATCCAAACAATTATACTTTTATTGCCATGTCTCTGGGCCACTCAATTTCCATTCCAGGCCACAGAGTTTAACCTATGCTTGAACTGTAGTCAGGTGAAAACTTGGTTAAAAACAGCATACTCATTAACATTTAATTCCCGCCGCCTACTCCTCCCCCATGCCAGTGCAGTTGCAAAATCATTCTTACATTTTAGTTTAGAAATGTGGATATATCCAAGCCAAAATCTTCACAAATAAAAAAGAAGTAAGCAAGTTAGTATTGGGAACAACTTACCCAGGTAAAGATGAGATACCTATAAAATAACAAGAAAAGTTAGCAAATTAGACCAACTAAGTATGGTAAAAAGGTCTTTTTTTATTTTATTATGCGGTGATTTTTATTTTGATCATTTAAATGGATTAGCCCTGGTCTGTCGGTACGGTAGAACCTCAGAGTTACGAACACCTTGGGAATGGAGGTTGTTCGTAATTCCAAACAAAATGTTATGGTGGTTCTTTCAAAAGTTTGCAATTGAACATTGACTTAATACAGCTTTGAAACTTTACTATGCAGAAGAAAAATGCTGCTTTCCCTTATTTTTTTTTAGTAGTTTACTTTTAACACAGTACTGTATTGTATTTGCTTTTTTTGTTTTTGACTCTGCTGCTGCCTGATTGCATACTTCCAGCTCCAAATGAGGCATGTGGTTGACTAGTCAATCTGTAACTTCGGTGTTCGTAACTCTGAGGTTCTACTCTATTTATATATACCTTGTGTAGCTATTGCCTCAGTGGAGTTGCACCCATACAAAAAAGCTGGATTTGGCTTAACTTCTTTATATCACTGGTCCAAATTTTTTTCTAACTTTGCTTTATTTCCAAACACGTGAAATGTCTTGGATTGAAATGAGATATGCTGCCCTCAACCTTAGTGACGTTTCTTCTCAAGCCACTTCCTTTCCTCCTTGATATGCATTTGGTTTGTTTTATTTGGCCTTGTTTCCACTGGAAAGAGAGGTTTCTCAAAATTAGCTTCTCTTTCCAGGCTCATGTTGATTGCTACAAATACACTGTCAAGGAAAACAGGTTTCTGTGGCTCTACTTGAGCTTTCAGGATATGGAAATTGGGAATGTTTTTATTATAATTTTTGTGCCGGAATTTGGCTTTAACAAATGCAGGCAACATCACTGAATGCAGAATAGAGCTGTGTGAGTAACCAATTTTTTGGTTCAATGGCTGAGCCTCCAGAAAGAATGATTTTTTCTTATTTGTTTAGTTTATGGGTTTTTTTATTGAATTAAAAAATTGAAAAATTAAAAGGTTTTGTTTAGTAAATGTCAAAAGGTTTCGATTTCTTCAGATTATTTTCACCAAGATAGTTCAGCAAATTCAACACACATTCACAAAATGTTTGTCATCTGCATTTTTTAGTAAAAAACATAAACAAACAAACAGAAAAACCTCAGAATGTATATATTCAAATGAAGAAGAGAACCCAAGTTAACACACCAGGAGTTAGATCACCTCTCTGTCCCCCCAAATCTCAGTAAATGCCCAGTCACTGGAAGTTTAATACTCTCACCACCACAACTCAACTCCCCTGAAAGCCTGTCCACAATTTGAGTCCGTTACAAGCAGTAGACCAAGGCGTGCAGGGGTGAGGCACTCCTCTGCCAGTCAGGATATGGTTTAGTCAGAACCGCTCAGCCTGGTCTCACCTTGAGGCACACACACCTGACTTACCTCCATGAGTCAGATCACCCAAGAACAGCAGATCAGGGCCGTGCAACATCATCTCAGCTTCTCTCCCCCAGCCTGGCGGCTGAGTCTAGCTCACCTCCATACCAGTCTGGACTTCTGTGCCACAGTGCTACTACAGCCGCTCGTCCAGACACTCCTTGCTGGGTGTCAGCTCTCTGCCACTGGTGCTGCATGTTCAGGCAGTTCTCGCTAGGAGTCAGCTCTGCTTTGTGGGTCCAGGTGGACCTCTTTGTTTTTGTTTTTCTCTGTGGAGAGTGCTCTCTTCACTGGTGTGGTCTGGTCAAGGCTTGTCCTGCAGACTCCTCCCCATAGGGCACAGGATCTCCAGATGAGGGGACCCACAGCAAAAGAGGGCTCTTGTGCAGAAACCATCCTCTTTGGGATAGAGCTCCTGACTCTAGCACATCTCTTTTGCCCTCTTTGCTGGGCCAAGCTTCATACCAAGCTTTAGTTCATAACTTGTATAATCCTAGGGATACTTCATACAGCTCCCTTGTCCTTTCATTAGACAATAAAGGTAAATATTTTTCAGTACATACACTTAAATTCTAACCAAAACACTGAGTTATGGAATTCTGAGTAACAATGCAAATGACTCTGGCCTGAGCTGGCTTTCCCCTTTTCATGAACAGAGGGTCTCCATCCTTCTGGGCCTTTCCAGTCAAGAAGCTTACCCATACACATGCAGAATAGAACACGCTTCCAGTTCCAAAGACCTTACCACAAAACCACAAGAGCAGCTTGCCAGAAGTACAGAATACACTGTCAGTTTCCCCCCTTCCCATAACCACGCATCTCCCAATAATCAAACTTCTCCACAATTGTTGCTCAGCTTGAGTGGCCACCTCCTATGTTTCCCCCCTATGGAGCACTCAGCCTCCTAGAGGGAGATACCAGAAAGAATCTGAAAGTGGCTGTTAGCCAGTTCTCTTCCCCTTTGCTGAAAGGCAGCAGGGACAGACAGTTCACATGGCTTAAGCCTGCCTCTGCCCACAAGGTGTACCAGCTTCAGCAGTGGCTCACAGCAAGTTCCCTATTTAGCTCTTCAAATGTAAAATAAATTGAAATAGCCCAGCTACAGGTTATGCCACAAATTGGAGACCCCTGCCATGGAGTTGGAGCAGGAGGGATGAAGAGAAACTCAGGCAGTATCTGGCCAAAGGCGGTCTGTCAGGAGCTGTAAAAGTTAAAGTATTCTTATTACCAGTGTGCACCTTCAAACATTAACAGGAAGCGTTAGATCACGGGGCATACATTAAGTGGGTTTAAACTATCTCATGCAGCAAACAATGAGGAGTTACGGAACGGTCATACATGTCACATCATTATGGATTCCAGAACTGACAGGTTTTGTGCTGTTCCCCTTCAGTTAAAGTACATAATGCAGTTGAAGCAATTTGCCACCTGGCTAGGAGAGATTAGAAACATCCCACAAACCCATTCTGCTGTCTGCTTAGAATAAACAATGATAGTTAGATGACTAATTTTCTAAGCCTTTTTTGAACAACTCAGCCTTAGTTTAATTGGGGAAAACAGTCTGATTCGCAAACTTGACTGTATAAAATCTTACATTTGCCTTAGTAGTACTATTTATTTTATCAAGGTGCTTTAGTTTCCCTATCTGTACAATAGGAATAACAATTGATGTTCCTGTCAGAGAACATTTGGAGAGCTACAGCTAAATAGCACTGCATTAAAGCTCACTAGGGAACCTTTAGTACACACCAGCAGGGTCCACATGGGCCAATTAATATGCAGCACATTAGTGTGCTTTAGAAATCACACCACCCTCTTAGAGCATTTTACACCACCATGTAGACAAGCCCTTATTTTATAAGGTTAGCTTCACAAAATATCTAGGTTTACAAACTATTGTAAAACTATTTTTTAAACTAACGTTTGAACAGTAGGTTTACTTGCTTAATGTTTTAGTTCTACTGAAGATGGTTAGGCTACTTTTCAAAAACTTAGTGTGATAGTTTGCACTTATGACTCCCTCAAAGCATTTTGCAAACATCTTCACTTTACAGATGGATTGAGTACTAAAACAGAATAGGATAACTTTGAAACTGCCATGCCGGAAAACACTGGTGCTCTATCTCGTCCACTAGCCCTTTTTGACAGGAGCCAGCATCAATACTTCGGTAGTGTTTGCTGGAATCTCAATGAACAGTTATGGAATATCTTGCCTGTAGGGAATGGTTCTTCCTAACCCTTATCTTAGAGGTTAGCCTCTACACTGAGATTGAAGGTTTATAATCCTGTATAGCTTTTATTATCTCTCTCAACTGTGGGTGCTTTTCTTTGTGTAAATGTCTAATCCTTTTCAAAACCCACTAAGCACTTGGCCTCAGTAATATTTTGCAGCAATGAGTTCTACAGGTTATGTATCTGACTGAGAGAAAAGATTGTTGATCAATTTTTAATTTGTTTCAATTTCATTTACTTTTCCCCCTATTCCTGTGTTATGAAATAGGGCAGATAGGAGCACCCAACTTTCCCAACATCCTTTAATTACTCTCAATTTTCTTTCTAAACTGACAAATCCCACTACTTTTTAATTCCTCCTCATACTGATGAAATGTCAAGCTTCTAATCATTCTCAGGGCCTGTTTCTTTCTTTAAGTTGGGTGACCAAATTTGGACAGTGTTTCATTTGAGGAGTTTCCTCTATTTATATAATAGTATTTTTTCCGTATTAATTTTCCATTATATGGTTTATTCATCCTCAGAGTCTCAATCCACAAAGTAAACAAAATGTTAAGGGATTTACTCAAGATTTACCAGGAAGTGAAAGTACAAGGGGGAAAAAAAGCATATATTTGAGGAAAAAGAAATTGTCCTGTTTGTGACATGGGAGAATACACCATAAATGCTACATTGTTTTGTGTACAGCGAAAGTCCTTTAGGGGCACTGTCCTATTGACTTTCTACCCTGAACCCTTGTCTACATAAGAAAATTGTACAGGTTTAACTAAGTCTGCAATTTTAAATCACTTTAGTTATCCAACCACAAAAGCCTGTGTGGACACACATTGCAATTTGTAGCCAGGATTTATTTCAGTTTTGCTTAAGTGGATTAAGAATCAGTTTAAAATAAACCAGCATAATTCACTCTTAATACAAAATAACAATGTCCACACAGGTTTTGCTCTGGTTTAATCATCTAATTTGAAATAAACTGGTGCTACTTTCTAGTAGAGACAAATGCATCCTTTAATCCATTAACGTGCATCTTGCTTTATCCAACAGCATTCAGTATTTCAATAAGTAATGTAGGCAAACATGGCCTCAGTTCTCATTAGCTAGGGTGTGCTATTCACAATTAAAATGCTTCTGTAGGCCACTGTTGTTGGATGCAAAGTGCTTTAAGATGCTTGGCTGTAAGTGCAAGTATTATTAGAAGGCATTCTCAGTGTACTGACAAGGCATGCTAGGGGCTCAGGCAGAATTAAGGCTCCAAGTGCCAGAGCGACACTGAATGGGGTTAGCAAGCCAGCAGTGCATTGGATGGTTGGGGGCATTATGTCTAGTACAGGAGCGGGTACAATGCCCGTAGGAATGCTGCTGGCACCACAGCCCACAGTGACAGGTAAAGTTGTAGCTTGCATCTCCTCACATCAGAGCCCTCTAGTGTCAAGCATGTGTTCAATGAGGGCAGGACTGTGACCACACCCTTATCTCACCTAGTGGTGAATGCTGCCAGGGTATCCTGTGTTAAGCCCTGTGCACTGAGACAGCCAGGGCGCAACCAATGTGGGAAACAGGAGTGGGTTCCCTGTGATCCCCCCAGCATACATGCTGGGGTAGCTAAAATTTGGCCATACAGAAATGCTGGATTTAAGAAAAATTAATTATATGCCAAACTGTCCTCAAATGTGGTTCACTTTTAGTCATGTGGCCTTTACAAAATACCAGAATAAGTTATTTCCTGATTGAGCCACTTTAGAGTCTAAACTTTATACAGTCAGATCAGTTTGTGGGAGGAGCAGTTGGTTTTCCATGATAAACTGTGTTTCACTTGCTGTGTAAGCTAAGCTATCTTCTTCCTTTGCATGTGTGGGGCTTTTTTGTTTTATTTTTGCTGTGTCATGGCCCTCGGTTACAGTTATTTTCAGGCACAATGCCAAATTCATGTTTTATTCTTCTCTCAGAGGAAAGTTGTGAAAACTACAACAAGGGAAGTTAACACACAGCACAGCCCTGTAACTGCAATAGTCCAACAAAGAGAACACTCAAGGATAACATTAATAATAATAGTTGTATATTTGTATTACTGTAGCACCTAGGAGCCCTAGTAATGGGCCAAGACCCCATTTTGCTAGACACTGTTTCATCCATTTTTTTAATAGAAGGAAGCCATAAATGTAAAGACTAGCCACTAAGGCTTCATCTTTGTGTCATATACCCACTCATGCCCTCATAACCCTGCTGAAATTCCTCCTAGCTCCCCTGAGTCAGGCCTTCTTTGAAATTTAAATGGGATCTAAGGCAGGAATGGAAAGAATAGCTGCTCTTTTTTTAAAATTTTTTTTTTATCCCATTCATATCAAGTTGGAAGTGCAATCGGGTCATGGTAACACCTGCAGGCCTCCCCGCTCTTTGGCTACTACTATGAAGCAGCCCAGGGACTATAAGCATATGTCAGCACCACTTCATCAGAGCCGGAATGGAAATGCCAAATTAAAAAGGTCACTAATGTTTGTGCTATTCAGCCCGTGTTGTTAAGCACAGGCATGTACCACACAAGCTTTGACTTGAGTATTATGTGAACAAATAGTGCAGATGTTCATATGAATAAAGAGCTCAATCACATATGTCAAAGTGGGAGGAGTGGATTTGTTTGAAATAAGAGGCACCTATTGTGTATATGGACAATCATAATAAGATATATTGGGCTCATGTTACTGCCTCTGGGCCCATTGCAATATAGCTTACTAATCATATTAAGTCAATAATTAGTGTGTGAAGAGAGTGCTTTTTAAAATAGTAACTTTGTTTTCCATGTTATTTGGGTAATATGTTCCTTCTGTACTCCATTCTCAAATCCCATCCTCTTGCTGCACTTCCCCAGAGTTCTGCCTCCATGCCTCTGAGCAGGCAGGCAATTTCCGAGCTTCTGCTACTTTGGGTCTCTTGCCCCTTATTGTCCAATTTCACTGAATGTTTGTACACACCTTCCTTTTGTTCAAACTTCTAGGTGTCTTTAACTGATTGTGCGACATATTGACCTGCTACAATGGAGCATGCTCCTTCTCAGAAAATAGGCAAGTAGAGGTCCCATGAGCTGAAGACTAGAACTACCAAAAAAGAACGATACCAGCTCATGCAAGGGTCAGCTCTGAGTTGAGAGAGACTATCCAGTTGCCAGAAAACTACTTCAGTTCCTCTTCAAAGCACCAACCCTGACAGTACCACTTAACTTAGGGAGTCAAATTCCCCCCCCTCCCACCACAACCACCCATCCTTCCCTAAGCAACTTTCCAACCTCAGTCTTCTAGTGTTGCGTATCATTCCAGGGCTTTATTTCTACATGTGGAGAGGAAGATGTGACAGGAATTTACGGCTGGGGACTCTATAAGAGCAGTCTGTTCTGTCCTCAAACTTCCTGACCTTGAATATATCCTCAATTAAAAAGGGCAAACTGCATTAGAAAAGTAAGACATGTACTACTGGCTCCTTCTATCTTGCTCTTCTCCTGTAAGAAAGATAAGGAGCTGCTGCCAGAGCAACCATTCAGTAAGCCAATCGCTTAAAAAGCCAAAGCCACACATTAAGTATCTGCATTCCCCGAAAACAACACACATACATGCCTCCCTCTTCTCCTTCCAGTCCTGAGGAAGGCAATGGATCCATGTTAGTCTACTGACAAGAACACTCAGGGAAAGCTTTTACATACAGATTTCTTTGAACTTATTCTGAGGAAGTCAATCAACAGTCTAGAGCTCCAGAGCAAGCAGTCTGTGTTGCCCAAGGACAGGAGAATGTATTGTCCCAAAGTCAACACCCTTCTGAACACAGTGAAGCTTTGGTCCAAGTCACTAGCAACCAATGCAGCAGCTTACGCTGCCAATAACGGTTTGTCCTAGGAAGAGAGACTCCTTAATTGAACTTAGTTGAGGGTTATGCAAAAGGCCAACAAGTTCAGTTTAGCTTTGGTTTTTTGGTACCCATCTGCAATGGGAAGTAGCAGTAAGTCCCCTTATCCACCCCTTCACCAGATCTACCACTCCAAGAACTCATTATTTCCCGTCACTGATGGTCTCTGATTAATGGTGTGGCTTCTAAACCAATGTTCTCTCACACAGAGGTTACTCAGGCAAGATAGTGTCCACACTTTTGGCCTCCAGAAAAGATTTCACAAACCTAATTTACAAGACATTTGGGGACAGTTCAGACACTTTGTTCTGAGTGTCTATGTTGATTTGATCAAAAACAGAATAGACAATATACTGAGCTCTTTAAGATCATAAGAACGGCCACACTGGGTTAGACAAATGGTCCATCTAGCCCAATATCCTGTCTTCCAACAGTGGCTAGTGCCAGATGCGTCAGAGGGAATAAACAGAAAAGGGCTATTTTGGTGATTCATCACCTGTCGTCCAGGGCCAACTTCTGGCAGTTGGAGGCTTAGGGACAGCCAGAGCATGGGGTTACATTTCTGGCCATCTTGACTAATAGCCACGGATGGATCTATCATCCATGCACTTATATAATGCTCATTTGAACCCACTTATACTTTTGACCTTCACAGCATCCCATGGCAACAAGATCCACAGGTTAACTGTGCATTGTGTGAAAAAGTATTTCCTTTTGTTTTAAACCTGCTGCTTATTCATTTCATTGGGTGACTGCTGGTTCTGGTGTGATATGAAGGGTAAATAACACCTCCTTATTCACTTTCCCAACATCATTCATGATCTTATAGACTTCCGTCTATAGAAATCCCCTCTTAGTCACCTCTTTTCTAAGATAAACAGTCTGTCTTTTTTGCGTTCTCTTCTCACATGGAAGCTGTTTCATCCCCACATTTTTGTTGTTGTTCTCCATCTTTTTTCCAATTCTAATATCTTTTTCAAGATGAGGTGACCAGAACTGCACACAGTATTCAAGGTATGGGCGTACCATAGATTTATATAGTGGCATTATAATATTTTCTGTTTTACTATCTATCCTTTTTCTAATGGTTCCTAACATTGTGTTGGATTTTTTGACTGCCACTGCAAATTGAGCAAATGTTTTCAGAGAATGATCTACGATAACTTTAAGATCTTTCTTGAGTGGCGACAGGATAATTTAGAGCCCATCATTTTGTATGGTATTATTTTTTTCAATGTGCATTACTTTACACTCAACCCTGAATTTCTTCTTCCATTTTGTCACCCAGTAATCCAGTTAAATTAGACGGCTTTGTAACAGTAAAATCCAAAACTGATTCTAAAGAAACTTGAATAATTTGTATTGCCTGCAGATTTTGCCCCCTCCCTGTTCACTCCCTTTCCAGATTATTTGAGTATATTGAACAGCACAGTATAGATTCTTGGGAAATCCCAAAATTTAACTCCCTCCATTGTGAAAACTGGCCACTTATTCCTACACTTGCCTTTTTTTTTAACCTGTTACTGATCCATGAGAGGAACTTCCCTTTTATCCCATGACTGCTTAGTTTGGTTAAGAGCATTTGATGAGTGAGTTTGTCAAAGGCTTTCTGAAAGTCTAGTTACACTGTATTGAATGGCTCACCCTTATCCAAATGCTTGCTGACCTCCTTAAAGAATTCTAAAAGAGCAGTGAAGCATGATTTCCCTTTACAAAAGCCATGTTGACTCTTCCCCAACATATCATGTTTATATGTCTGATCATTCTTTTCTTATTATCGTTTCAACCTGTTTGCCTGGTACAGAGGTTGGGTTTACTAATCTGTGATTACCAGGATTGCCACTGACACTTTTAAAAAAGCATTATTTTAGCTACCCTCCAGTCATCTGGTACAGAGACTGATCTAAGTGATAGGTTACTTAAAGTTAGTATTTCTGCAATTTCACATTTGGGTTCCTTCAGCATTCTTGGGTGAATACCATCTGGTTCTTATGACTCATTACTAACCACCTCTTTTACTCAGCTGTCTAGCCACGGTGGCATTTTTTTGGTTCTCTTACTTCTTTATTATTATTTGGGGTATATACCGGTATTTAGTTTGAGCCTCTTGTTATGATATTTTAAAAATAGTCTGCATGCAGTTTACAGACATATCACCCTTGTGACTGTTCATTTAATTTCCATTTAACTAGCTGTCTAATTTTTTTGGCATTCTCCTTTTGAAGTTAAAAGCTACAGTCGTGCATTTTCCTTCTCCAAGGATGTTAAATGTAATTACATTATGGTCGCTATTTCTGACCAGGTCAGCTATATTCACCTCTTGGACCATATCCTTTGCTCCATTTAGGACTAAAATAAAAAATTGCCTCTCGCCTCGTAGGTTCCATGACAGGTTGTTCCAAGAAGTAGTTATTTCTCGTGTCTAGAAATTTTATTTCTGCATCCCTTCATACACCCAGTCAATCTGAGGATAGTTGAAATCCCCCATTATTATTGTGTTTTGTAGCCTCTCTATTCTCCCTGAGCATTTTACAGTCAATACCATCAATGTTGGATGTTCAGTGCTCACAGCCTTCAGGTTGGCTTGAACTTCAGTTTTGTACCTAGCTGCTTATGATGACAGATATCAACCAGTGATTTTAGGTCAAATCTAACCTGTGAGGATTGACAGATTTCTGAAAGGAGTTTTAATATTGCCCTCCTGGCATTAACAGATCAACCATTTGAATTACCAAGATAACATTTTTTTTCTGTTCCTCTCCATTAATGGATTATTTTTCTCACCGTGATGTCAGCCCTCAATCTGTGTTAGGAGCCTCACCCACAGGGCATCAGCATGCCCTTTCCATGATAATAAGTATTGAAACAGCTGTTGGCTTTGCTCCTAAGATAAAACCGAGACCTAGCGAGTATGGGGAGATTCATCAAAACGCCTCACAAAATAGAAGCACTGCTGCACATTACATATGAAATGACCAGTTCAATATAGGGTGTTAGGAGGGCAGTTCTTTATGGAAAATCAAGCTCCCTTTTGTGATCCAGGAATGAGGGGGAAAGTGTATAGATACATGGTGTTTATTTCATGGGAGTTCTTCTAAACATTAGCTAGCTTTATGAAGTGGGTTTCTGTGCTCAGTTCCTGCCTATTGGTAGACAAACCTTGCTGAACACTCAGTGCTCCCCAGGAATGTAATCCCCAAGGCTAACCAGACAGCTTTTAGAAAAGAAACTAGAATATAAACAGTTATTTCTTCCAGCAATAACGGTGTATTTTACATTTCCCTGAGCATTTACTGCATCACAAGTTCTTTCATTGGCGCATAACTTTCCCTACTTTTATTGCAGCTCTCTTTAGGTAAGCAGCTAGCCATTGTTGTTATAGCTGATAAGTTGTTCAGGCAAATTTATTAAGACTGTTTGGTTCTGTAATCTAGCATATGAGTTCATTTCAAAGAGGGTCATGCTGTGTCTGTACATGAGACATGTTTGTGCTGACAACACAAAGTCAGTGTTATTTGATTAGTTCTGTTAACAGTTAGTTGAAATTTTACTGAATTGAATTTGTTTTAAAAAGTCCCTGTCTCTTTCACTTTGCTCTGCTGTGCCCTCCTTACAAAGAATATATGCAATGTGCTCTCTCAGGCGCTCGCTCTCTCCCTCTTTCTCACTCTCATATTCTTTCTGGGTGACACTAGCAATTCCTGGCTGTGTAGGTCTTCAGTGCCATAGAAAGTAGTTGACGTTCTTTACTTTTTTTTAAAGCTATAGCAGATGCAGCATAATTATCATGCAAACTGACTGTGTGGGATATATTTACACACCACATACTTGTTTAGTAGGTTAGTCTGTTTGTCGCCTCTTTATGCTCATTGAATACCATAAAACGAGAAGTTAGTTACAGCCATCTTTCTATGTGTCCCATGTTGAAGGAGGAGAGCATGAAAGTAGCTCCACAATGGAGATCAACTTCTGACCTTAAAAAGATAACACATTTTCAACAACATCCATTCAGCTGGTTAAGCCTCAAGAGAAGCACTGTGACATGTTGGCATTGCTACTGTAATACCATAGCAACTCAAACTTGTGCCCTCCCATAATGAATCATTCATCTTAGAGACTATATCCTATCCTCGTTCGTGAAACACAGTTTTTTCAGAAGCAACATTTAGTGCTTCTAAGTGAGAGCTGACATCAGGATACTTCTATACTACTTAGAATGCTTAATGGGAGAGAGAAATGAACTTTGAAAGATTTTTCTCAGATAGTGAGCAAGCATCACATTTGGCAGGGCAGTAGTTTTCAGAAAACTGAAAAAGAAAATAATGTTAGCTGCTTGGCTATCTGCTATTTTCTAAAATAGCCTCCCTACAATCTTAGTATTTTCTACTTTTACCTTTTCAGGGAAGGGAATTAATTAGCAATTTCAAACATAAACCTATATCTTAATTTGTATGCTTTTGCTAAGGTGAAACTATTTAATGTAGCTAATGGCACCAAATAAAGATATTGTCAAATGGGGTATTATTGATTTATCTTCAATAAGCATACAGGATATAAATAACTACAGTAAAATGAGTAATTTCCTACCAAGAAACACTAACTGAACACACTGTCTAGAAGCTTATCAGAAGGTTCAGTATTTAACTAAACACATTAAGTCTAGTCTTTCAAAAAAAACCAGTAGGTGGCTTTAAACTGAGTTGCTGTATCCCAACTGACATGTCAGCCTTGGAGACCTATGGAGTCCAGTTCTTCTCATTCACTAGAATGCAGTCAATGATGGAGTTACAGCTGGGTAAAGACAGTGTAAGATGATAATCAGAGCCTTAATTTTCTCTTTGATGTACACATTAAATGAATGGATTCCCTTTTAAGATGGGAGGTTTGCCATTGTCTTCAGTGGGAACAAGATTTGGCTAAAAATATTTGCTTGCTAGTAGAAATGGCAGCTCGTGGAAAATTAATATTCAAACTGATGACGTGCTCAGTGTTGCTCAATTGTGCAGTATTTGTTGTTTCTTAGAACCCAGGCTCCTGGAGGCCTGTGAAATACATCAGAACCTCAGCTTTCAGTAAATAAACCAAACAAAAACGCAAGTTTCCTGTCCTCCTGCTTGGGAGGAAAAGCATAAAAGGGTGAACCCTAAAGCAGTGGTTCCCCAACTTTTTATCTTTGACTGCATTTTCAGCCTTATTGCTTCTGGCAGCCTCAGACAGCATGGAGGATGCCATTGCAAAATGTCGTCCTCCACACAGCATGACCTCACACATACAGTGCATGCAAAGTCATTTTGTAGAGAGAAATGGCACCCTGCATGCAGCCAGTTCATACATGTGAGGTCAAGTTGTGTGGTGCAAAATGGCATCCTTTGCACACTCACAATCACTGCACTGCCATCTGCTGATGACATGACCCCCTTTGTGGTCACAACCCCTAGTTTGGGAACCATTGCCTTAAAGACTTAAAAACCAGAAGGCAAATAAGAGCCATCCCAGTATAAAAATAGTCATGATTTTTTTAAGCCAAATCTCCTGATCTTTTGGAGCCAACTCATGATTTTTAAATGCTTGAAGTAGACAATACTGTACTCTATTCTCATTGCAGTTCTCCTATAGTAATATGTTTTCCAGATTTCATGGTTATAAAACCACAAGTGTGATGAGCTCTTGTGTAATCCCACTTGACTGATTTTTGATTTCTTTGAAAGAGTGAAAGAGAAGTATTGCAAAACCATTTCCTGCATGCACTGCTGTGCTTGTCTGTTCAGGGCTATATTTCCTTTCTCTCCCCTCCTCCCACTTTCCTGTTACAGCTGCACAAAGAGCATAGGAAAGCAGCAGTGAAGACCATGGTTTCAACAGCATGTCTTTACATCAGGCACAGAATTGTTTATAATTAAATAATAATAAACTGACATGCAAGGGCAGTTTCAAATTGTTTTTAGAATTGTATCTTAAGCTTTCAATGTAGAAAGTGCTTGTGCTCCATTGTAGCACAGCCTCTTATTAGTGGAATTCAACTAGTGCTGGCAAAAGGAGAAAATTGACTTAATTTTCCTGTTGCCATTAGGAAGCATAGGATTATCTGCAGTGATTCACTGACGGATGCTGCTGTCAAAGAAATTACAAATTGACATTTCCAAAGAGCATTCAGAGGTACTTGCAGAAGCTACCACTGACAATAAATAGCTTCTCAAATTTGTTTACCAATGTGCTTCTTGTTCCCATTTCAAGGTGAGTGAAATAATACATTTTGAGAAAGCCATGATATGTCCTGAACCTGCAGATACTTAAATCAGTTGAACAAGCTATTGATGTACATAAAGATTCTAATATGTGGTAGTGTTTGCATGTTCAGGGCCTGAACTCTCATCTAAGGCATGACCATAATGTAAATGAAAATCAGAAGTGCAATCAGTGCACAGCTAATGGAATCTCCAGCTTGTTTTATTACCCTTGGCACCATCAGGAAAGAGACTGTGAACATTTTAAAAATGAACACTCAACTTTTATTAAACAATAGTTTGTATTGTGATCCTCAATAGTTTGTATTGTGGTCCCAGTCAGCAACTGGAATTAAATTGTGCTGGAAGTTGTCTAAACACACAGAAAGGCAGTCCTTACCCCCAAGAAGACTAGACCTTAAGCATGAGTAGTTCTTAATGCGTCATTGCAAGGTGACCTTGTTTGTGAATAAGGATTTAAACTTACTTGTAGTTTTAGTCCTGTAAATTGCTATTGACATGAAAGGGCTACTGGGGCTTTTTATGGAAGTTTTTGCTCAGCTTTCTCAGCCAACTGAAGGAAAAAAAAAGACATGAAGAAGGGTTATCATTCTTTAACAAACATATGTCCTTACAGTTTTAATAGTTTTAATAGTGCTGACCATGGGCTTGTTGGAGTATGAACTATAATTGAGTGATTATTTCACAGGACACTAGACATTGCAGTAATTTTAAATAAGTAATTTAAGATGGTGTCTGACAACAGCACATCTTAGACACTTGGCTCCTGGTACATTATTCTTTTGTCTCTATTTATTGTGAAATATTCTCTTAAATTCTCCACAAAAAGGAAAAAGTAGTTTTGATCTTCAGAATCAAGCTGATAACTACTGTAGTTTCTGAGGATGACTGTGTTCCGTTCACTTTTCTCTATCACATAGCCCTACAAGAGATATCCAATCTTGAGATTACTGTCAAGCTGAATTGCGAATTCTTCATTCATTCAGAGCCAAACTTATTGGACCATAATTTCAAGACTAGCCATGGAAATTATGCCTGTTTTTTACACATGCAAATTCATATTTGTGTGTGTAATGCTGTATAAGAGTTTCATAGGTCACAGGAAAATTTAGTCTTGTTTTTCCTTGTTGTTTCTTTGTTTCCTTGTTAAAGGGTTTTGTTTTTTTTTGCTACAGGTGTAATATCAGATTTTCTGTTCAGGCACTGAGACTATTTAGCAATCAGGTAATCCATTGCCAAATAGTGTCATTGTATGCCTGTTTTGTTTTTGCACTGTAGCAACGATCTTTGAACTATTCATGTGCTGATGAATGCGTCAGTGATGAAAGCTGTGGAATTAAGTTCATGATTCCGCAAATCACTATTCAGCAGTTCATCACATTTCTTCTGCAACGGGTTTAAAAGCTAGAAAGGCCATATTCAGTTTTTAATTGCTCTCAAAATATCAGACTCCTGCTCCATCCTGCAGACATGTACAGAATTTCAACCAGAGTCTCAGCAGTGAGACAGTCAGACACACACGCGCGCGCGCACACAATGCTGCCAGAAAGCACCACAAGAGGCAAAACAAAAATCAGCAGACTTCGATTCATATTTTCTTCCCAGTACAGACCAATCAAAGACTATTAAAACGATGTATCCTTTCCGTCTGGTCTGCTTGGCAAAAAAACAAGAAAAAGAACAGGAGCTCCCATCTGCAGATTCACAAGCATTTTGCTCAGTAAATTTTTAAATTTAGAAAATGTATTAACATACCACAAAACCCTCAAAACAGATTTTGATTTACTCCACCTACATTTTGGTGGCAAAACATCCTGGCCACACAAACCAAGAGACCATTCTGTGTGGAAAAGTTGGCTTCAGTGATGATTACTCACAAGTCCAAACAAAGTGAGTGATTTTGTTTTCCATTTCAGTTTTCCTCTCCCGTCTAACCCTAAGAGGAAAGATTTCTTTTCCTAAATTCACTTCCATGGTGGCCCCATCCTAGTACTTGTAGCTGTCATTGATGGAATACTGAGAAATATACTTGCAACTCACTTCCTCCAAGCAGGGTGTATTTAGGAAATATTTAGGCATGCATGATGATTTGCTGAAGGAGATAGAAGTCGGGAAAATGGGGAAAAAAGTAAAAAATAGTTTAGCATTATTTATAATTATTATTCCCAGGTGCTCCTGTGTACTCATAAATGTTAGTATTTTGGAGGTGACATTTTCAGAGCTCTAGGACAGTAGGATCAGAGAAAGTCAGTGCTCCTTTGACACACAGAAGCTTTTCTTGCACAAGCCCTAAGCTAAGTGCATGTGGGCCAAGCTAACGGACGCGTTTGTACCTTCTACAATATTTTACATCAAATTTGTGTATGTATACACCTTGCATAGCACAATGGGGCCTTACCTCTGATGGGGGCTTTCTGGGCACTGCCACAAATGTATAATAATAGTGGGTGTTTTATTCCATACCAACTCCATGATGTGAATAGCTGATAGTGAGAAAAGTCCTTTCATAGAAGACTCGGATGTCTCCGGACGCTTTCATTGGAGTAATAAGGGGCTTACCACGCTGCCTCAGTTCAGTGGGACATCGAATTCAGAATCCTGTCTCCAGCAGTGGCCAGTCCTACACATTTTCAGTGTATTTTTGACACAGGAAATTTAACCATTTCTAACAGCTAAGTTTTGAGAAACATGGACAGACATTCTAGGAAGTGTAGCTGACTAGTCTTATCAGAAGTATTCATGGCCTCAATCCCCAGTGCCTTGCACTTACAGCTGTGCAACATAGGTGTAGAACACTGGCATTTTGATATGTTAGCATGTTACGTCCATTTTACAAGCTGCAAGTGGACTATACAAGGTGCAAGTAAGTGTAGAATCAGGACCTTAAACTCCATAGTGTTGGTATCTGTGTAAAATCTCTTCTGTGTACCTCTCCTATCCCTTCTCCATAGACATCATCTGATTTGGCTCCATGGGCTCTGCCATATGTTCTGTAAGCTTCTTTTTTCTAAAGTTATACAGACAATTTGAACCTAAATCAACTTGATGATGGCACTTTCATTAAGGCTGTTATGCCATTTTTTATCATTATACCTAATCAGAAGTTGACCTATCACAAATTGCAGTAAGTGTTGGGCTCCTCAATCTTTAAACTATCTGCTGCTTTACAATTCTGGAGAAATGTTTCTATTAGATAAGATGTGACAACAGTCCCATATTTTGTATCCACTTTTCATGTGGCTATATTTGTGCAAATTAGGTACTTGAAAAGCCTGCATAAAGAATACAGAACATGCACAAAAAGATCTATAACCCAAAGTGCTTTTTTACAAAAACAGAAAGCTTTGTTGCTAGTATTCTGTAAGCCAGAACTGCCATGTTAAATGCTGATCCTTAGGAGAACTCACTTTTGAAAGAGAGTCATAAATATCAAGTATAACATCCGAGACTGAATACAGACAGCTAACCAAACATCCAGGAGTTCCAATGGCATCGCAAATTACTTGAATTTGTTATGTAATTACTTTGGCTTTAATATTTCTTTGTGTGCATATGTAGTTCTTACAGGTCTTGGCTATCTTCTGCATCCTTTCCCTAGATATTCATACAAATAAAGAATGTAAGAATGGTAGCTGTGAAAACACATTAGTTTAACTGATGCTAAGGGAGATGGTTTGCAGCAGCATTATAAGCCAAAAAAGACATAATAGAAGAGCAGAAATACCTTTTAATTATATAGAAGACTGCATTTTTGCCAGGAGGGTATAATATACAGAGAGAAGTAGGGGAGAGTATGGTAACTATATGGTAGACATGTCACTAATCTAGTAGTGGAGGAAGAAATTATGTGATTGAGACCCACCCCTCTCTTAATGGGCTTCTTCTGAAAGGCTGTAATGTTGCCCAGCCACTTGCTCTGTAGGCGTCAAGACCTCAAAAACCAAAAAAGAGGAAGATCTAACCATAGTGTGGAGAAAGCCAGGCAGATCAACAACATCTATAAAAAGAGAACCTGCAAAACAGAGTTGTAAAAACGCCTAGTTCCCAACAGTGCTGAAACGTTGCACTGGCTGACCCAGCTGTTTTGTGGCAGTAGTTCAATGCCCAAGAGAAAGATAAACAATGTCTTGGTTTAAGTGGCAGTCAGTGACTATGGAAGACAACAGTATATTTAAGGGCTTTGTCAGAGTGGAACAGGGCTGAAGGGGACAAAAATAATTGGCTTAAGTGTCTGTGAAAATGATGTTAGTGGAGGCACTGAGTAATAAACAAAGTATGGAGCTTGCTTGATAATAGAAGGAGGAGGTATTCTACTGAAATGGAAGTTTGGTACAATTTTGTTGTAACGTTGGTCTGAAATCATAACTTCAGAGTTTCTCCCTGATCCTGTTTTTGTTGCTGCTGTTTAATGCACAAGTTTGATTGTGTATTTGCATGTGGATAAAGTATGTAACATCAGATTGCATTAAAATATTAATTCCAGAAAAATACCTACAATATTGTTCAAAGAGATCTGCAATATAATGGGATTTTCATTAGTTGAAACTGGCAATCCTGCATCCTACTGAATTGGTGGCATTCTATGGTACAATGTAAAATAGACTAGAAAATGAAAATTGCATGGAGGATGAATAGAATACACACAATAGTTCACAGGGTTTACTTTCTCTTTGATTGCCTTCTAAACACCAGCACCCTCACTATTATCCAGGATGGCATTCTGATAGGATAGTGGGAAAGGGGAAGTTATGAGCTGCCCAAGACCATAACAAGCCAGCCTTTCTCAATCTGAGAATCTCCAAGTATCTAATCTTTCAAACCTGTCCTTTCTTGTTTTTTTTGCTACTCACAAGACTCCTCAACCCTGGAGCATATATACATCTTATTATCCTCTCCTGTAACAAGTTGTCCACCAACTGCTTGAGCTTTTTTTAGTTACAGGTGAGAAAACAGAAGAACTGAACATGTTGACCAACCTGAAGGACTGACTCATTTGTTATCAAATCCAATGAAATGTTAAGGCAGCAAAATTTTGTTCAGGTTGATGAGGCAAAAGTACTTAGGAGGCTGTGTGGGTAACATCAGCTGGATCGTTAGCTGTACTTGCACTAACTGGATTTGTCTTTCCCTTTTCACAGACCATTTATTTGCACCCACTTGTTCCCAAGTGTAACCGTGATCCTGGTCTATGGCATGATATTATGTCGCCATGGAAATAACAGAAATAAACCTAGAATTTCTTAATTCTTTTTGAGATCAGGTACTCCAGGAGTAGGAGAAAGAAAAGGTTCCTTGTTTAAAGACAAACTATTGAGATGCTCACTAGCACCGTAGTGTTTCACTTCCATTGCAGACCTTGCTTTGGGGTTTATAACTCAGGCTTGGTCAAGACTTAAAAATTAAATCTACATAGCTACGTCAGTCAGTGTTCAGAGGAAAAAAACTTTGTTGAATGACATAGCCATGCCAACTTTAACACCCAGTGTAGACTCTATGTCCATGGAAGAATGCTTCCGTCAACATAGCTACCACTGTTCATGGAGGTGGTGCTTCTACCCTGATGGAAAAAAATTTTTCCATCGGTGTAGGTTGCGTCTACACTACCAGATTATGCCGGCATCACTACGGCACCAGAGCTATGCCACTAGAGTCTCTCTAGTGTAGATATACCCTCAGAATCCTAAATTTGATCTTAACTGACAACTGCCATAGAAGCTCTCAGTCTGGGAACAAGAGGAGCCAATACAACTTGACAAAGAAGTTCAAAATGACACACTCCCCTTCCGCTGTGTGTCTGTCTTGCAAAGCTGTATCATTTTATACAGCATGCTGTAATACAGTACGGCAGCAATAGATTAAGGTGGTTTAACTGATAAATCACCCATGGGTGTTCCAAATCAGAATTACATTTTTCTCTCTCAGAACTTGAACCAGTATTACAAAGAATATAAACTACTACCAGTTTTTGTCACAGTTCTATAGAAATGTGAAATACATTATACACAAAGATCGCTTTGAAATACAGCCACTTCTGGGATGGAACATGGCAGTTGTTGAACAGACCAAAACATCATCAGACACTTATTTAATTAAAATTTCAGGAAAAAAATAAGTTAGGCAAACCAAATGGAATTATGTTCAGGATTCTAGGACTCATCAAAAGCATTAAACAATTTTGTCAGGGCCACAAATGGCTAGGAGTG
This sequence comes from Mesoclemmys tuberculata, assembly GCA_007922155.1. Classification (NCBI taxonomy): domain Eukaryota; kingdom Metazoa; phylum Chordata; order Testudines; family Chelidae; genus Mesoclemmys; species Mesoclemmys tuberculata. The sequence continues at coordinate 8,499,577 of ML675601.1, read as the reverse complement.
CCATTTGATGTCTCATTTGAAAGACAATTTCAGTAGTAACGCTGCCTTTTAAATGCCAGCACAGATTCAAAGCCAAGTACACTAGCACTAATTCATTCAGCATCGTGAGCTTTCCTGTGTTCTAGTACTGATTCACCTGTTTTTCTTGTGAGATGAGACAAGATCACATGCCAAGATCTTATAGGGCATACTAGTGGCCTTTGAATCCAGGTCCATGAAGTCAATGAGCCTTCCCATTGACTTCTGAGGCCGTTAAATCAAGCTTGAAGGTTGCACAAAACGGCAATTAAAAAACCCACTTTTGATTCCTGAAAAGGGTGCTAAAAAAAAAGCTGGGGATTTAAGAAGTTTCATGTGCTACTTCGTACATTTATGACATCATCCACATAATACAGTAGGCTTCCAATTTAACTATGAACATTGTTCTAGTTGTGTGATGAATTACATAGTCCAAACTCATCCCTAATGCTATACTAATTGCAAAAGGCTACTGGAGACTAAACCTTTGTTCTTTGGTATATAGAGGAGGTTTGTGCCATTTGGATCCGATTACATGGGAGTTTAACTAACGAGTTATATCAAGGAACTCAAATTACAAGATTTTTCAGAAGCTTTTGGCTTTCAGCATAAGGTAATGAAATTAAACTTAACAGAGTTCCTTACAAATGAAAGGATCATTGTTTTTCAAGCTCTTACCATTTTGCTGTCCCTTGAAATCTCATCTCACGATGTCAATTAGCTAGCAAAAAGCATTTGCCATTTATAGAATTTAAAGGGTTTTTTAATGTTCCTCTTTGTTTCATCTTACAACAGCCAATTCTTTTCCAGAGGTGCTTCTGTCAGCATGATTGGATACTCAATGTTGCTTCAGTATTCTTCATATCCTTCATAGTATTTTCTACTAGTGCAGCATCTGTCTGTAGGTTGGAAGGGCAGATAAGTGGTTTTCAGTGCAAATGCCCATGCTTGTACAAGATAGCTGAGAGCTAGTGATCTTCCTGTAATCCATTATGGAGAAATGTATCCCCATTCATGTAGACTCGACAGGCTCGTGTTTTCAGTGCCCCCTGAGCTCCAGTTTGTCTGGATCAGATGTGATCACTTCAACAGCTCCAGTGTGTTGGGGCCTTCCTGTTCCCCTTGAAGTTGATTGCAAAACTCCCATTGACTTCAGTTGTGTAGGATCAGGCTTTTGTAAAGTGTATTTTATTTTAAAATTGTAATGTATGAAAAGAGTGAGTCAGACAGCACAGCCGTCATTTAGAAGTAAGCTCAGGGTTTTAGTGGCTCTTCCAGCACTTTCAATAATGGTGCAGATCTTTGTTTATACGTAAAAGCTCAGACAGGGAGGGGAAGGTAGCGGTACTGTGTTAGCCCAGGTACAATATGAGATCAGATAAATACCACATTTGAAAGAGGGGTCCTGTGTTATTTATGTTACTAAATAATCCTGCAACAGTGCTTCAGAACAGAGTTTGCTTTTAATGTCAGAATATGTCTTGCTTCAGTTCAGAGCTCTTTTCAGCTGTGAATCCTTGAGTTTCAGGAGAAGAGGCTTAACCTTTGCATGGAACTGTGACAAGCATCTGCTTTCTCAAAGATACCTTTACAGAAAGAGAGAAAAATATTGCTATGTGGGAAAAGTATAATTAACACTGGGTAGGTAACAAAAGGGATGCCTTATTTTTCTTAAAGTCCTTTGATCAATAGCAGCAGCTTCGTAATTGACTAGAAAGAAGAATTCCTTTTGAAAATAATAATTTGAAAATAATTTAATGGGGTCTTCGTCATGTGCACAGTGCATCATTGTTAAGGGTGTGTTGGTATTTCCATTCTAAAGCTTGTTTGTGTTTATTGGTGAAACTTCTAGTCAATTATGGAATAACAATAATTGCTCCAGTAAGGTTGTAGCTGGGGAAATGAATTGCCCACAGTTGCCCAGCTGGGAATAGAATCCAGAAGCCCCAAAATCGAACTCCTGCACTAGCCATTAGATAAGATTTCCAACTGTAATAGACAAATACAGATATCAGAGCTACTAAGTGCACTGTGTACGTCAGGGGTCTCAAACTCGCGGCCCGCGGGCCAACTGCGGCCCGCGGGCTTGTGTCATGTGGCCCGCAGTCCAAATCCCGCCGCAGGCTTGTTCTGTGAGCGTTTTCTGAACGGAGCTCAGGCAAGTTGTGGGACATCTTGCCTGAGCTGTTAAAAAGGCAACGTCAGAGTTAAAAGGGAAATGGCCGCCGAATGTGGCCCCACAGGCAGATTTAACGGCGGAGAGTGGAGTCTGCAAGTCTCTCTCTCTCTCCTACTGTGCCGCCGAATTTTACCCTGCGGGGAGATTTTTCGGCGGAGAGTAGAGCACGAAAGTATGAGCAGAGCAGTGTGTGTTACGCGTGGCCCCCCTGAACTCAACTTAAGGGAAATGTGGCCCGCCATAGCAATTGAGTTTGAGACCCCTGGTGTACGTCCATGTTTCTAGTCTTGCAGCTGAGTCCTTACCAAGTTAAAACTCCATTAACCTACAATTGAGGATGAGGCCTTTGGGCTGCCTCTGCTTCTACCTTCTTCGGGGATGAAAAATGCTGCTTTTGCTGTTTGTATCCCAGATTTCAGAAATCACGGCTTATGTAAACTGTAGCTTGCTCCTTGAAGGTTGCCTTGTTAAGAGCCATCATGGACTGTCACTGAAGTTGGGTGGTAATGAGCAGTTTGTGATTGATCATTATGTTCAGAGAAGTATTCAGTATTTGTTCTGGGTTCTGTTACGGTGATTATACAGCCAGATTCAAATACATCTGTTTACCCCTATGAAAATCTCGTCCCCCTTTCATTATCTCTGTGCCCAGAAATACAATTGCCATCAGCTCCTAACAGGCTTCACAACAGATTCTTTCAGGGATTTTTAGAATTTCAGCCTTTGTATCTTAGTGTTTGTTTTTTTTTTCCTTTTGCTTTGGAGATTTCCCTACTTTAGCCAACAAACGATATATTTTAATCTACTGATCTTGTAGACAGAGCAGTTTAATGAAGACTTTACTGGGCAAAACTGCACAAAGTAGAACAGCTCAGTTTTTAAATCCCTACAACTCTGATAGTGTGACACTCCTCTTGAATCTCTCCACCTCAGCAAGGTTCTTGGACCAAAGCCCAGGAGGACTACTTGCGCATTTGTGTATTAAAGCAGCTCTGAGATATACTTTGAATATTAATGTAGTGTCACTAGAATCCAGTGCACTCCCCTGCGTATGGGGGATGGAGGTGGGGACAGATCTGTGGAGATGATGGAAGAGACCAATTTAATTTCCTGCTCACTGTATGGAAATAGGTTGCTTAAGATTCAGTGAGCAGAGTGTAAAAATGGTTTGGGACCCTGGAAACAAGTGATTGTAGGCTGAGTCTCTGCACAGTAAGGCTTTATATTAATGAGAATGCCTACATGTGAAGGAATGGCAGGTATGTTCTCTTCATGGATTTCATTATTACACTGAAATCCAAAATTCACTGAGAACAGATGTTTTTAAAAGGGAACAACCGAAGGTAGGAGATAAGGAGATTTAATATGCTGTATTTAAAGCCAGTGACTCAGACACTGAATTATACTAGATAAAATTATCTGATTTGCGAGAGTGCTTAAATAATAGCTTTATTGCAGCTGCTCTGAATTCCAGCAATGTTGTCTACTTACTTTAGCAATTCAGGCGCTTGTGCGTCAATGTAACACAACTAAATGAATTAATAAGATTCAACTATTCTATTTAAGCAGCTGGGGGATTTTAATAGAAGAACCATATACATTTCACTGACATTAAGTTAAGTGACCATTGCCACTTTTCAAAGGAGGGATTGCTTTTGGCTAATAGAGTTATCTTTGCGGGAAAGCTCAGAGAGTGCACGGTTAAGAAAGGATGTAGTTTTAATTATACACATTGATTTAAACTCGATGTATGCACAAGGCTACAGGAGCACTGGGCTTAACAGATCAAAAGTGCCTGATAACAGTTGATGCTTTGCTGCTGAAGCTACTTGTGCAAATAGTATTGGAGGATACATCCTGCTTAGGAATTATTAGGTCAGCGCTTACAGTAGTTGTGTTAGTGGGGCAACCAGTCAGCTGCAAATGTCTTTTTCTCTCTGGGATTGGAATGGCTTAAAAATAGTAGCTTTTCAGTGCAGGTTTTGTGTCCATGGAGAGGAATACATCTCAAATAAATAGTTTCACTGTCAATTATGCTGCGTGTGTCGTCATAACCAAGGAAGGGTATGAAGTCACCAATGACATTGCAACCAGGGTCGTATTTGCCCCTCCTACCACAGAGAAAGGCTTGTTACAATGGCTGCTATATTTCCAGCCCTAGGTGTTTTGACCACTGCTGTCACTTGAAGATTCTGCCTGGAGCTTGTAGGAGCGGCACTGTTTCACAGAGATGTCTATTTCCTGGAAAAAGCTTTGTCCAAAACGTTTTTGGATGCAGGGCTCGCACACGCGCGCACTGGTTCTCTAGCCTGGTGGATGAGGTACTGGTGTGGAATGTGAGACTCCCTTATTTGGACTGATCTGAATGATAAAAGCTCTCTTCTGAATTATGCCGAGCAGGAACTTGAACCACATCTGAGGCCAGCACAGTAACCACCAGGCTAGAGAACATGCAACTGGGATGCACAAAATTCTGGCTTTGCAAAAAAAAATGTGAAAGGTTTTGCTTTGTTCTAATAAGGAACGCAAACATTTTTTGAACGCAAACTTTTGAAACCTCAAAAGTTGCTATGAAATGGGAATATCCTCTGTTCCGCTCTAGCTCTGCCACAGGAAAGCAACTTTAGGTTTGTGGAGGCTCCATTTCTCTCCTGATAGCAAAGACTCTAGTGAGGATGCAATGTATCAGTTAGTGCCAGGCATTTTGGGGCCTCTCTTTATTCCCCCTGGCTCTAGAGCACATCTGGCCTGTCATCTTTAGCAAGAACTACATTTTCCCTGTATCTGTGTAACATACACATTCAGAGGTATAATGAAGAACTTTGTCTACCTTGAGTTAGCACCATTTTCTCCAATTTTCCTGTGCTGTATGAATATTGAATAAGATAGATCACATAGTGTATGTCTACACCACAGATCAAGCTGTGATGGCAGCATGAGAAGCATACCTGTGCTAGCTTTAATTTAGCTAGCATGGTTTAAAAAAAAAATGGCAGTGAAAATGCAGTGGTACAGACCCCAGTGCAGGCCAGCAAACTAAGAACTTACCCGAAGTCCTGAGTGGGCTTGTACTGGAGCACCTAGCCTGTGCTGAAATCCACACCACCAATTCCTCACTACCACTGTTACCCACATCCGTTTGATTAAAACTAGCACAGGTATTTCTACCCACAGTGCAGTCACACCTTCACCGGCAGTGTAGACATTCTCAGTCTCCTTGTAATCCAAAATCACTTAGTATTTTACCTGCCTTGCCAACCCCACTGAAAATTATGTATTATAGTGGCATCATTAGCTTCTCAGCTGCTCTTAGACGATCACACCACAACAGTAACGAGATCAGCTACCCTCCCAGCCCAGCATCATATGAGGAAGTTGCCACCCTGTCTTGGATGTTCATGTGGCTACCATCATCCACTTCTTTGTCACTTGAAGATTAGACTTCTGCAGTTGTCCCTACATTGTGCTACCCTTTAAAAATCAGTCTAGAAACTGAGGTGAGTATGGACAATGGCAGCCTGCATGTTAAGTGGCATATTGCCCTGTGAGCATGTGACCATTTTGGGTGGAGGCTCAAATATTATTTTTGACCCAAAGAGCCATATATGGCTTGGGACCTGTCCCTCAGAGACCACCTCTTACTTCTGCTGATCTCATCTGGCAGCATTGCAAGGGAATGTTTGTGTTGGTGGTCCCTTGCTAAAGGACAGGGAACTACTGGCAGAGTGTTCCCTGTGAAGGCCTCTAACATTGGAATCTGCCATTTCTTCTCCTTCCGCCCCACAACCCGTTTGGTCCAAAATAGCCCAAATTTTTCATACTCAGTAGCATGTCCTAAAGATCATCTGCTTGAGCACTCATTTAAAGAGGGCAGAGGTTTTGAGTGTATAGAGAGGTGGAATTATTTTCTATTGTCGGGATTAGAGATTTGCAGTATTTGCAGAGGAAGGTCAGTTTTATTTGGCAGTCTACTTTCATACAGACCGAGGCTGGTAGTTTCATACGTAGTTTGTTTGTATTTTTAGTCCTCTAGTAAGGTGCCTGCAGCCTGAGAGAGATTTATTTATGTCTGTACGTTGAAATTATAAAATCTTGATTCATCCGTTATCAATACACAGTAAGTGTAGCAGAAGCCCAGGGGAGGCAGCCAGCACTGCCTGTTTTCATTGGGGTGGGAACAGTGCGAGAATGGATCATTCCAGCAACAGAAGATGACTTGCTGAAAAAACTAAACAAAACAAAAGACCTGTATTCATGAGAAATGCAAGTTACTGCTGTTGATTCCTTGGAAGCGGCGGAGTGGGTGGTTTGGTTTTAGGGTTGTAGGGAGTGGGCTTATGGCAAAAGACACAGGTTACAGATCACAGTGTTTGAACTGATTGGGTTGTTTGTGCCTGGGATTCTAGAATGGGGGAGTGGATGTGTCAAATCCTAGCGTGGTCTCTCTAGTGAGAATAAGGCTTCCATAGGTAATAATTTTTACAGGGGGTGCTCTGACTTTGAGAAACTTTTCAGTAGCTTAACTATGTACCATGTGAAAAAACAATTCCCTGTCCATCCTTAGGAGAAGCTAATGTATTGGACTTTATGTAATTGGATACTCAGGGAAAAGCTTAACAAGGTTCTAAATAGAGATAAGGCAATTATATGAATAAGAATAGCACCTGCATAGATGGGGATAAAAGTCAGAGTCTCAATCCTTAAGATTCAGGGTATAGAGAGATCAGACTCTTGTGTCAGGAAGAGATTAAACTGTATAGGTTCCTTTTACTTGTTTTTGCTCCTTCAGATTAAATATCTAGATTAGGGCAGAGTCAGAGGGAGGATAATAGGTTAGCTATCTTCTGTTACGACAATGTCTACAGTATTGCAGTCTTTGGATCACAGATGGAAGTGCTGTCATCTGAGTTTTGCATCAGAGTTATCAACAGCCCTAGGAAAAAGGGCAATCATTTGATTCAGTCATATAAAATGATGATTAAGGATTAAAAAATAAAAAGAGAAAAAAGTACAAATGAAAGGATTTTCTTATTAATGTTGTGCATGTTGGTTTGGTTAAAGTTTCCAGAGCTGGAAACACCAATTCTGTGTTTGTACTGGGAACATGGGTGACCTCTATTTCTTGCTTCAGAGCAATTAAGACATGAGCTAATCTGGCAACTCTACAGTTTGTCAGTCACTCACACCTAACAAACTGTGTTTTGTGTGTCTGGTGGCACGATGGATGGAACAGCTGCTTAAATGACAGACCTTAACCACCGTCCCAGAAAAACAGCAGATAAAAATCAAGACCTCAAAACGTTTCGCTCAACTCAGATTGAGCAAAACAGTGGAACATCAGAAGTGAGTCACAGCTGAGCCAGAGAAAGAAAGAAATCCTCTAAGAGTAGGTTAATGATAGCATAAAACTGAGTAATACTGTTGCACAAACTTAAAAGGAATTGCATAACTGTTACACTGTATGTGCGGGACTCTGTTATACTGTGTCTTCGGGACACAGTCATGCTACAGTTACTGTAGAGTCCAGAGAGAATGAACATAGAAGTCTTACTGCATTGAGTTATTCTTGTTCAGTTCATGGTTATTTTGGCATACGTTTATGAGTTGTAGTATGGTAGCTTGTTCGCCTTTTGGCAGAGAGTAGTATTAAGAAGAATAACAGATTAGATAGCTTTGATCTTTCTTGGCACAATCCAGCTATATGACAAGTCAGCAATTTCGTACATTCACTCTGGGGCTCATTATAGCTTATTTATGCAGTGAAAATGCTTGCTATTGACTGATAGTAGAATAAATTTAAGAGCTTTTTTTAGTGTTCTTTGGCCTTCATCATGTAAAAGTAATGCACATCACACAGGAATAGACTCACTCTCTGTACATATTTTGTATCACACACACTCTCCCTACAAAAGCTGCTTGCAGTCAAGTGACTAATGAAACTCCATTTATAATTAATACATTGCAGTTTACAGATGACAACCTTAGCGTACACTTTAGCCTGTGAGTTTTTTGGGATAGAAAAACTGTACTTCTGGGATTTCCCAACTTTTGAGTGATTTTATTTTGAGCCTTAACATTCTTTTAAGGTAGTTTTAGGAATGTAAAACTTGACATTTTTTAAAGCAAACTGCCCCATTTACACACTCACATGCACGTGCACGCACACACTAAGGAGGTCATGTCAACAGCACAGTTTTCAACCATTTGAGCTAAACGAGTAACTGTAGTGGGCTGCTACCCTCCACCGAGCCTTCATTAAATAGCCATGTGACACATGTAGCTTACGTAGGTATTTGCTAGATAGCAGAGGGATGTGGACAGTCAGGAATTCTATTCCTGGCTCAGAAAGGGAGTCTGTGCAGTGTTTAGATAGCACAGATTCAGCCCATTGCTACGTTGCCTTTCAGAACGTAAGTGGTTAAGTCACAGTGGTTTCTACACTTCAGTGGTTCATGTTCCACCATCTTAAAAAGTGGTGGTGAAGCGAGTGGATGGAACAGTCAGCTCATGTCCCACAGCTGGGAGCCCTTTGGTTAAGAACCAAGCGGCCATATTAGAGACCTGGAACCAGGGTCTGGACCCACTACAGCTCCTTGACACCATTCCAGCAGCACCGGATGAGCGGCAGTGTTACCACTCCAGTGATGCCTCCTGAAGGCTCCTCCCATTGCGCAGCTGTGTTCTTCTTTTCATGTTAATGAGCGTGCGACAGCTCTGTCACCCTGAGAATCATGACGGACAATGTCAGCCTGGAAAAAGGATGAAGTCTTCTGGTTCGCTATCCTGCCGCCTCCCTATCGTCCCCACAGAAAATATTCTAATGCTTTGTCCAATCTAGCTTTGCAGGCTTCAAATGAAGCAAGGTTTGAACTTACTTGGTCTGTACCCTGGTTTCTTTCAACCGCCCCCAGGATGCATAGCGCTGATTGCTTTGGGTGCTAGATTGCCAGCTCAGCTGTACAGCTCTGTCTCTTCCTATTCTGAAATGCTTGCTACTGCACATGAATACAAATGTAGGTTTGTGTGAGGCATGCTGAATATCTGAGGTTAGAGTGTGATGGCCTCTCTTGACTCATCAGCACAACTACCTCCTCTTCATTTTTTGTTGCAGCGGTAAAGATGCTCCATCTTCACTGAACTCAATGTCAGCATCGTTGTCCTAATTATTCATAAGCCTCCTGGCTGCTATTCTCATTAGGATCAGCACATTTGCTTTTGAAGCCCATTCCTATGCTCTTCTCTTAGATTCCCCAAGGTCTGGGGAGAGCTATAAACTCTCTGGAATCATCTGCTGTGTTGGATTTAGCCTTTTTCTTAAGCTTCCTACAGCACAAATATGTCATAAGATAAGAGGGTGGAGATGAATGGACTACACTGACAGCTGAAGAGAGGCTCTGCTCCTGGTCACAGATTAGCTAGCATGCATTCCAAGTAAGAAGAGGAGAGGAATCGTGCAAGAGGGTTCATTCTTGCCTTTTATTTGCACTAGTTACGGTGAAGAGGAGAAATGATAAAGTATTGATTGCATTCTGTTCTTTTGGACATTTATCCCACTGGGAACACTAACTTTTTCCTCCCAGTTATATTTTGTTTATAGAATCAGGGAATAGTAGGGCTGGAAGGGACTTCAGGCGGTCATCTAGTCTATCCCCTTGTACTGAAGGTATTTGTCTAGCCTGTTTTTAACACTCTCTAACAGGGATTCTACAGGCTTCTTCGGTAACCTTCATGTAAGCAGCCTGTGTAGACTTGTCAGGCAAGTTAGCATACCCAAGTTTTACTAATGGTTTCACAAAACCTGACTTTCAGGCTACAACTTTAGTATTTGAAGGCAGCAAGAGAAAAGTGCTTCAGCTCTTGCTTAAAAGAGAATAGTAACTCCTCTTTCTGCCAGCCTGTGATAGTCAGAAGCATACATGATATTGCATGTATTTCCACTGTTTCTATTTATTTCTCTCTTGACTGACAAAGTTTGTCAAAAAATAGCATTTTATCTATAGATGTAGATATCCAAGATACAGTCCTTGGAGCTCTTGATATTTTCATAACCCATATTCTTGCCTGTAAGAATAAGTACTATATTATTTGTATCTGAGTACTACCTCCACTACTTCAGTGTGATGGTGGAGCGGTACCATTATGTCTGCTACTGGCTTTGTTTAAGCTCTTTTTAATCATGTTCCTTCCAGCTATTTTTTTTTAAAGTACCCTTTTCATTCACGCCTGGATCAGTAATGATCAAGAGCCATCGCCTTCTGATAGCTATTACCTGGTCTTAGTAGTTCATAGGAAACCTTACCATAATTAGTGAAGCAGAGAATTAAATAACTTCTCGCCCTAAAGATGGCCACATTTGGTCAGGGTTTAGGCAAACAAGAATAATCATGTGCTGCTCTTGCGCATATTGAGCCTCGTCTTACTTCTGGTAAGTCAACAAGGTTTCTTTTGCCTTGGACAGCCATGACTGAAATCTAACACTTATACACAAAGAGCATGATCTAAATCCTGTTCCTTCGGTACAGATCATTAGCAACGCATTTACTCCAAGAAAGCAATATATAAAGTAATGCCACAAGGGAACCTCATGACTGAAACATTGTCAAAATGTAGCCGATTGTGTTCATGCAATCAGAGTGAGTGTCACTGCTTTTTAAACCAATCCCCTATGCTTTTTGTGGGGTTTTTTGGTTGTGTATGTTTATGACACTGAGAGTAAAGAGTATGTTCTGTAGTTTTCCATAAGAAATCTGAATGCCAACAATTAATTCGATATCTTTTCAAAGATCTGCTCTCTGGGGCAGAGATTGTCAAGTGTTCATATTGCACCTGACACTGGAATTCTGATCCAGATTGGGGTCTGACTGCTACTATAATATAAGTAATATAAATAAAACATTTAATGTTCCATTATGGTTCTTATTACTAAACAATCAGGAGATGACCTCTGGAAATTCCCACTGGTGCATAATACAAACATCCACTAGATGCTGCAGAGTTGGTTTTAAATGAAGACTGGTGTTCTTGTTGCAAACAAGTGCTTTTGTAATGCACATAATTTTCAGTACCTTTTCCAGCAACACAACAGGTGATGACCTAAAAGGACGGATTCCAGCTCTGCAGAGTTAGTGATTGCTCTACTTACCATATGATCTAGTTATATAAGTATTTATCCAACAGGTTCATGGTTAGGACACCATACCAGTGGAGATGTAGTTGTATTAGTATCCGAGATTAAGAGTGAAGTAGATCAGTAATGTGGCAGTTAGAGACACTGATGCAGACGAAGAGTTTTATATGGAATGTTGAGGCAAGTTTAGTCTAGACTTATTACCACACCACTGTGTGGTGGTGAGCTCTGCTAATGTTTTATTTGAATATTCATCTCCCCATCCCCTTACAACTTTACGAAAGTGTGCGCAAAACAAATGTTGTGCAAGATACTACATTCTGATAAAAGTCAGAGGACCAGATTTACTGATTAAACTCTACCCGCTGTGTGTTGTTCTGGCAATGTAGAGCGTGTCATGGCAGCAGCACAAAGTGAAGCTGCTACAGCGCACTAGTGAATCTGGTACAGAACATACATGGTGGCAAGATTTACAGAATGAAAACTCAGAACAGTTATTGCAGAAGTTAATGGAGAATAGGGAGAAACCGTCCACTCCTTCTTTCCCCTGTTCTTCAACTGAGAATCTTGCCTCCCTCTTAATGATTGAGAGCAGAGGAGCGGGCGAGGGAGGGCTATTGTCTGTTAGACACACATGTGCTTAGCCAACCCACTGCCAGTTTGACTCCGCTTTTGAGGTTTCCTTCAAGTGGCTAAACTGTCAAGACGGATCCTAAAAAAAACCAGGCACAAGCCCAGTTTTCAAAGACTTGAGTAACCCAATAAAATACATCCACAAATTCCATCTTCTCTGTCAGATTCTGCCCACCAAGATGAAGAAGATCGTGGAGTGATGAGAACAGTGACAACAGTTACCAAGTACTGGATTTTATTTACTTTTGTTTGACCACCATAAATTCCACCCAGACACAGTCATAAGAGTTTGAGGTCAGCCACACAGCAAATACATCTGAAAAAATACAGTTAAGTTAGACCCAAGTTATTGAGATGTTCTACTTTAATGCTCAGGTGTTCAGCAATTTTTCTAAAAATACTTAAATGACCACGTGCAGAACATGTACATCTTGATCATATTATTGTATGTAGGCTTTGGTATAAAATACATGGCCTAGTTCTGGTAGCTTCTGGTCCTCTCAGCTCACACTGAAATTAGTGAAAGTAGAGGATCTCCCAGCATCTGGCCTAGGAGAGATGCTGTGATTCTCAGAAGACAGCTCACTAGAGCTAGTCTTCAGGCCGGAAGCATGTTTTTCTTCCTATATTACTGAATCGCTCTGAAAGCATATTTAAAGTAGAGAAAAACAAGACACTTTTCTCCCCAAATCTCTGTTAATTTCTAGGGCACTGTCTTTTCACATGAAATACTCTTGTGCTAGTACATGTTGCTGCAAGTGACACTACACTGCCCTGGAGATTTGATGAAGCTTACACCAAGTTTCTTGTCAAGCTGAGGAAGCCAATTACAATGCCCAATTTAAAAAAAAAAAGTTACTGTTTGAAAGGACACTGAGCTCTACTAGTTGCTCTTCAACACTGGAGACTTTTGCATGATGCTATGAAAACCAAGACCCTGCTGGTTCTGTGTGGACATCAAAGCCAGTATGGCACTTTTCATAAGAGAAGATGGAGGGTTGTTTGCATGTCTTGGCCAAAGTTTCACCTCCCCAGCTAACGTCATACTGTTCAGTGGCTTGCTGATACCCTCCACAATGGAAGTAAGAGTGTTTGGGTTGTGCTTTGGCTGACAGCAGAGAGTTTAAGTGTTTAGGTGTGAAGGATGCTATATAAATGTAAGCTAGGGGTAATACACCAAGACAACGCACGTAGCGGGTTGGCTTACAGTCTTGTACTGTATCTGTGACACATTTTGTATAAAGAGCATAGGGCGAAGAGGAGGATTAGTGGGGACATAACAATGAGTATTACTACTCATAATAAAAATGTTTAAGAAATAAACTGGAAACAGAGTGCATTACCACTTTTAGATGTAACCCTTCTGCCAGAGTCGGCAGCAGCAAGGGCCGGGTTCTATATCTAGGGGTCCCTGTCAATGATACAACACCAAACTGGCTTGAGCCCCCACCCAGTCACCTGGGCAATCACACACTATCCCTGGGCGCCCCAAAGGGCAATACTTCCCCTGTCACAAGCACAGAGTCTGAGTGTAGAAAGTAACCCTTTTAATAACAGAAGAGAGAGAACTCAGCACTGGTTTGGGAAACAGTGCAAACAGAATTCATTAACTCAATGAGCCAAAACCCACCCCAGAGTACGAGGCGTGTCCTTCGCCTCCCCCTTCGTGCCTTCCCTGTACTGACCATCGTAGTTTCAGTGTCTAGTTGGGGGCTCAGCCTGCCCCTCTGCTACTCCCGCTGGCCACAAGCTTGACCAGGCCTCCTCCGTTGCTGTCTCCTGTTGCCTCCGGGTCTTGCTGAGTCCCCAACCGCTGACCGCACCTGGCTCCCGCTGGCCTCTCCAGGCTGGTACCGACCGTGCCCAGCTCCCGCTGATTGCTGGCGCTGACCACGGCTGGTTCCCACCGATCACTGGTGCCAGCCACGCTGGGCTCCCATTGACCGCTGGTGCCGACTGCACTTGACTCCCGCTAACAGCACCTGGCTGGCACTGACTGTGCCAGGCTCCCGCTGACACCGACCATCCCAGGCTCCTGCTGACCATTGCTGACTCAGTTTTGTCAGTTGTCAGGCAAGGTTTCCCGGGTCTTCTAGTGATTCAGCTCTACGTGACTTTCAGCTCACAGGTAAACCTGCTGACACTGAAGTGATGTCCCTGCTTTCAAGAAATTCTGCCTTTTAACAATGGGAGGAGATCATCACTCCATGCCTGGGAGCAGCCCTTTCCCAGGGCTGGTACAATCTCAATAGGAGATTCCTCATATCTCCCCCCCCCGCTTTACAATGCTGAAACGTCTGTCCGCCACCGTAGTGGCACTCTATTTAGTTTAGGGTAAAGTATTTTATCAAAACAGGCTAAGCACAGTTTTGCTGACATCTGTTCATGCAATTGAAGGACAACATTTCTTTACCCCAGCAGTTAACACAAAAGTGGTTTGTAGCCCAAAAACAGTCAGGCTAACCGTTTCCCATTATGCTCAGCACCTAGGTGTGCTTATTCATATACAGTGAATTATGCTAAATACTTAATTGTACTCATGCAAATACAAAGCCCATGCAAACAAAGTGCCCCCCTCCTTCCAGCTGACTGAGTAGAAGGGAGCGCCACTCAGACTGTCTGAGGAGGGGGGAGTTCCACTAAAACCTTCCTTACACAGAGATGGAGCATGACTACCATTAGAGTTCCCTACGAACTGCTGAGAATGAAATGGCATACGAGGAATATAACTTGCTATATAGTTATATAGTTATAACTTGCATGCCTGGGTTTTAAAACACTTGCCAAAAGGAACACTTACTTATTTCAACCAGATATATCATATGCCTCCGCAGTGTGCACTGTCTGGAAAGTAATAGTCTTTGGATTCTAAGGACCAGACCTTTAGCTAGTTTAAGGCAGCATACATAGCACCACTGATGTCAAAGGACCCAGATTTATGCCAGCTGAGGATCTGGCCCTAAATAGCCATTTGTAAAAGAAAACAAATTGCTCCTGTCACCTGCACAGTATGTGTAATCTGAATAATTTAAGAGATGCTTAAATATTGGGAGACTTTTCATGTAAGGGAAATAGGTATTCAGTCATGTGGCTCTCTGTTTGTACAACATGAAATCCAGGCTGTGTACTGTGAGTGATAAGCAAGTCCAAGGAGAAGCAGAAGGGACCGGGGAAAATGCATCTATAATAAGCACATTATGTGAACTCAGAATTGCACTGATAGTTGCCTACATGGTTTCTCTACATTATATTATCAGGTGTCCTACTAGGAACCAGAAAATAGAGGAAGTTTTCCTTATAAGTTTGCTCTTCATATTTCTGTCAGTAAACCACTATGTGGTTTAATGTTATTTACCATATCTGGCTGACAAAAGTGAATGAATTGTTTTAAATCAGTATCTCCATTCTCCTTCACACCAGTGTCTATCCAGTGTAACTTCAGACTTGACGTGAATTGGTTTATGGCCTTAATCTCAACAATGTCCACAGAACTCAAGTTTGCATATACAGACCAACATCCATAAACACTGCATGGGATTTAACTTCTGTTAAGGTAGTAAATTTTGGGGTCTAACTTAGTTCAGTCCTAACTTATTTAGGAGCCAAATTTTCCTAACTTCTGACTGATTTAGAAGCCAAATTCTAATTTTCAAAAATGAGAAATAGCTAAGTCACTTTTGAAAATGAGATGCACGCTCCCAAGTCAGTTAAGTATTACAGTGCTGAGCAGAACAAGGCCTAAAACCTTTTTGAAAATTTGTGATTCATCTGACAAGTCATGCTGATCTTCTCTGACTTTGTGTGGAACAAAATGGAACACAGATGCTGTTTGTTCAGTTTTTTGTCAATGATTTTGTGCAAATAGAGCATGTACACAAACGTCAGTCAGTGATGCAACAAGAAGTGGAACGTGTTCCTTGGTTTATCACTTCTAAAAAATATATAATTGGAGCTTTAACAGGAAATTAAATTGGAATTAAATTAAATTACCAAGTGCTGCCAGAGTTTGGCATGTCATGGAACCCAGCAAACCTTATCGTTAATATAATGCACAGAAAAAGCTCTCCAAGTTTCTGGGTTTTCTCACTCATTTAAAGATATCAGATATGACATGAGATCAACAGCTTAAGTAGGCAATAATATGACAAGGTGTGGAAGAGTACAACAGAGTTCTTGTACAGGGTTTGGAAGTTGTGAATGAATTGCTTCTCTGTCCATCTCTTTAAAGTGAACATGGAAAAAAATTGCTGAGGCACATCAGTCAAAACGAGTGGTTTGGCTGAAGGAAGTTACTGAAACTAAGCAGCTAGTAGACAGTTACATTTTCTGTAAGTTTTTTAAAGCGGTCTTCCACAGGAAAGACTGTTTTTTCCAATGGCCTGTTTATTGACATTACTATTTCATGATTAACCTCAGAGGGATTTCATCATTTTAGCCAGCTGGTCCTCAGTAAGACAACTTAATGGCAACATTCCTCTCACAAAGTAGGGATCCTTTACATTACCTGGCGCACAGTATGTCTATTGGGGGGGAATCCTATGGCAGTTCAGGTGTGTTTACTTTGTTGTAGTTTGTTTCCATAGAAAATGTCTGAGCTCAGTCTTAAATGGTGGGGGAGCAGAGTCCTGCTCTAGAGTCACTCACTCTTGTCCATTCCTAGCTATGTGATAAATGGACACAGAAAGCAATTGTGGGCCAAATTCACCCCACTTGTAATTCAGTTGACTTCAGAGCTTCATCCAGGGTGAATCTTTCCCTCATTGTGTAATGAGGATTTTGCTGGTCTGTTCATTTCTTGAGGCCATTGCTTTCCCAGAGATCATATTCTCACTGGTATTTTATGGACCCATTTGGCTCAGATTGGAGGGCTCTTTCCATCTGGGTAACCACTGACCGGCATGGGTCTCAACTGAATGCACAGACTGTTAGATAAATTGCCAATCCTGTTGGTGATAGATTCATTAACCCTCCTGCATAGGAGGGTCTTGACAACGAGTAGTAGTCCTAACAGGATGGAAGTGCCTGCTGTGGTGAATTATGCCTAAAAATATATTCAGCTTTGTTTGCAAGTGATGGGATTAATTGAAGTCTCAGATTGCCCAGAATGCATTATCTGTTACTCTGAAAATTAGAACCACTGGAAATACTTCACTGCAAGAAAAGACAACGGGAGGGAAGAGAGGAATAAAAGTCAAATAATGCCCTTCAAAGAACACAGTAGGCACCCTGTGTTTTGATTTCCATCTACAAGATGGAAATTTACCTGGCAGCGTTGATGGAAAGATCTGATTGCTGTTGAAGTGAGATAAATGGCTATGTGGATAACCAGTGCAATGCATTTCACAAACATCATTTGAGCATCCCACCATCTCTGACGAAGAAGGTGGAAGAATCTGCTCGCCACAATCGTGTCGTCTTCTGGCTGGGCCTGGCATAGTGGCTTCTTCTCCTGCTGCCAGCCACTTGGGTTTCGAGGGTAAACCAAGTCCAACACCAGTAGTTTGGCAGCGTCATGTTGGAGCTTTGGCCCAGCTTTGGGCTTTGTAGATCTTCCAGCCCTTGGCTCTGGGGTCTTAATGCTACTACCCTAGGTGAACCAGTAGGGGAACCCAGGCTCACCCTCTATTCTGAGTGCCAGCCCAGGGAACTTGAATGAAGCAGAAAACGTCTGTTTGTTCAGACTCTCTGCTGCATCCTTGGTCGCCTTCCTCCTGTAGCCCACAGCTAGGCCTCTCATAGCCTCTTGCTGGGCCAGCTCATCTGGTGGTCCCAAAAAAAGGGGAACCAAACTAGTTATGGGGAACAAAAGAAACAGAAAAGCCCACATGAGGCCTGCCTGCCCAAGAAGGCTCTGACGCCTAGGAATCTCAAGTTAGATGCTGGCCCTGCCTTCACAGGGCTAGCTGAAGAGGTCCACTACCTCTCTGTCAGCCATTCCTGAATTGGCCTTTTCCTCTTTTGATTCCTTCCTCCAGGCCTGGCATCTTGCACAGGTGAAGTAGGATGGGGCTGATTGATCCCACAGGCTCCCATTAACCCCTTCTTTGTCAGTGTGAGTTCTGTATATCCCAGCATAAATAGGTATGTATGAAAGCACCCATCTCACAGAGTGTAAGCCAAGGTGCAGTGAGATTGAGGATTTTGGAGTCTCACAAGATTCAGAGGAAATCACTTTATAAGCGAAAGCTTCAGATTCTGCAGAAGTTATTTATACTCCATGCTCATGAGGGAAGGCTTGTCCTTGACAAGTGGCATTTTTTCAGGTCTTGCCCCAAGTCAGACAAATTGCACTATGGCTAGCCTATTAACAGCACAGCAATATAACTTGTATGTCCTGAACTGCATTAGGTATCCGCAGTCCACTAAGGAACCCCTACCAGCATCAGCGGCTGCTGTTGCCCCAGTGGTGTTCAGTGATCACTCAGTGATGTAAGGTGCTTGCAATAAATCCACTTCAATCTGCAACTGCTTCCAACTGCTTCCAACACCAAGAGCTTCACACCACCCTCCCCATACTCTGTTTCAGGGAACGTCAGCCCTTAAAGGCAAAGCCCCCCATTAGCCACAGTCCCATGTCTAAGTGGCCAAGGTGCAAGTTTAAAGCTCTAAAACAGCTTTAATGTCCTTGCTTTTAATGTCGTTATTAGAGGGAATTCTCCTGGGTAAGGGCTTGAACCTTGACATTGTCTGGGAGAAGAAGGACAAACTCGAGCAAGAAGGCTGAAAAAAATAGAACTTCCTTTGTCATGTTCAGTGCACAGTGTAGTGCAACAGACAGTTTTGATGGGCATCGGGTGTGGAGAACTTGCTGCAGTTTTATGTCATGCCAAAGACACAGATTTAGTCTTTAACATCAGCAAGTGGTAATGAAGCATCTTACAAGGAGATTGCAAAAGAAAAAAATATTACAAGCTAAATACTGCCTTTCAACATAAGGAAGCAACTTCTGTTGCAGCCCATGGGAGTTGCTGGCTTGTATGTGCTCCATACTGAACTGAGATATTGAAATGCCAAGATTTCAACTTGATTACCTTATGATATTCAAATTTAGATATTCTGTTTAGCCAGTACTTTGTTGACCTGTGAGTGCATATCATCTGTGATCCGTAAGAACTAAATTCTTATGAAAACAAGTCTTATTCCATCCTATATACTTTTTGAGTCTAATCTTGTTTTAACGATTTACTGAATACCTTGGGTGATTGATGCTATGGGAATGAAGACAAAATTTATCACTCTGTCATATTTAGTCAACACAGTTGAAATGTGCTTACTGTGAGTTTTTCCTGAGTCCTGAAGAAAATATTATGGCATTTTTCTCTTGGTTGAGTTTAGATATTAAGATAATCAGTTAAATTATTGGAGTTTCAGGCCAGGGGACACTTTTCCTCAATATCTGCATGGTATTTGCTAAACTATTAAAAACACACACACATACCCCTTGATACAGTTGTTTCATTCTTATTTTTAATAAGTTGTGAGAATTTTGTTAATTAAAGGAGTGTGGGATCTCAACCTTATTTTGAAACATATGAAATTACATGGGAGGAAGAGCAGCCTGTACATTTGATTTAGTTTAACGAAAAACAACGTTATGGTGTAGAATCAGATACCAACTCATGGTCAACAAGAATGTGGTGCAACTCCTTTTACAGTGAAATAGACTTTAAGCCTGAAATAATTTCAATACATCATAGTAAGCCAGCTGCAGTTCCAGTTTTGTATCTTTGCATATGGGTAAAATTTCACTCTCCTGTGCAAAAGGCTAATCCAGACTACATGCTACTAAAATCACACCTAAGCCCTCACATGGGACTTTTTAGCCTTGTGCACAGTAGTGAATGTCACATAGTAAAGTTGTTCAAAGATTGCACTTCAATATAAGGGGATTCCATTTGATAACTTTCGAAACAAGTTACTAATATTTTACTTATTTCATGAAAAACATCATGTATTTAAATCCTTTGTAGTTTTTTACTGACGATTGTAAATTGGGATAGTTGTATCTGTCTCACTGTGTATATACTATAGATCTGTGCAGCATAGTAAATTGAAATAATACAGAGTAGGGAAAAGTTTCAAATGCACTTTGCCGCTATTTATCTTGATGTCTAGCAGTCACTTTATCTCTGTGCATGCCAAAGAAATTCAAGTCAGTACAGATCAAAAGTGATTATGATTTAACTTGTGGTAAACTGTTGGTTTCTATGGAAATAGACTGCATCATATTGTTTTCCAGACATGTCTACATTTTGAAGTATTCTTTATTTTTATATATTTCAACAGGCCTTGAACAGGGGTATCGCAGCTGTTAAGGAAGATGCTGTGGAAATGCTGGCTAGCTATGGGCTGGCTTATTCCCTTATGAAGTTTTTCACAGGTCCAATGAGTGACTTCAAGAATGTGGGTCTGGTGTTTGTGAACAGTAAACGAGACAGGACCAAAGCAGTTTTGTGCATGGTTGTAGCTGGCGCAGTGGCGGCTGTATTTCATACCTTGATAGGTAAGACTTCCTCACTATTTACTTATGGTATCTGCAGCCTGGGTGACTGACTGATTTTGCTTCCCTATCCCATCCCCTAGAACTGCTTAACCTTCAGCTCTCCTAAATTTTCATTTCTAGGTGGGGGAACTGTGAACGGATGGATTGCCTTGTGGCTGGAATTCTGTCTAGACTATAAAATTTCACTGTTTTGGAATAATAGATTCCATCTGTAGTTCTTGCTCTTGCACAAATACACACCACTGCCACCAGCGTGTGTTGCTCAACATACTGCTGGCCTGTGTCAGCCGTGTTTGGCTGTAGCACAGTTACCAGGCTGGAACCAGATCATAGCACTGTCATACTGCTGTGTGGATGGGATTTGTCTGTGTAAATAGGTTTCCCAGTTCTTTTGTGCAGGAGGCCATCCCAGTGTGTTACAAAAAGTGCTTTTCTCTTCATCCTAGCACCTTTTGATAGATACTTACATTCCCAGGGAGCACCTGTTCTCCCATGCCAGTCATTTCCCAGTGCTAAACTGTGTAGTAAAGAGGATCAGGCAGGCTGATTAAAAATAACCAGCATTGCTTTCTGTTAGCCATGGTCAACACTTCATTGTCCATTTCTGCTGGATAGCTAAGCTTTTGCACCAGCTACTACAAACAACGTATCGTGCAAAACCAAACGGCCACTGGCGAGTGAGACCAGGACCCTGACTGCATTCCGGAGGAGCGAGATTGCACAAAGATCTCTGGAGTTGGGTAGGAAGAAATTAACAACAATATTTGCAGATTTCTGCAAGGCCCAACAATTGTATATTGAACTGTGTGTCAATCAGTATGATGGAATTTCAAAGCCATAAAGGCTTGGTATCAGAGAACATTATATCACAACCAAGAATATGGCAGAAATTGGACCTCATGTATCTTTAGAGCTGTACCAAGTCTGGTGCCCCAAACAACCTCCAACCCACCTCACAGGATGGAGACTGATGTTGCCCTGGCAACAAAGGAAATGAAGAAGAGGAGACTGAGCAGGAGGAAGAGTGTGAAGTGCCTGTAACAGGTATAGTGTTTGGTATTCCTTAGATCTATGGCTGTCTGAGGGGAGGCCTGGGGAAGGAACGCAGGGAGTGTGGAGGGTATGGTGGCTGCTAGGAACTGGGCAGGTGTTTGATTGCAATATCTATCTCTGTATGTTGCGCTATAGAGGTGACCTGCACATGGGAGCTGTACTTCATTGTCAGGCTGTCACTATCCCAACCACCCCAGACTCTGCAAGTCAGCACACAGGCCCTGCCCTTGTAGTTACTGAACTTGCATAAGAGCCTTATGGAAGAACGGATGTCGACTGATGTTATCTCCCGACTTGGTGCCATCTTGTAATCATGTTTAGCAGCCTCATAACCCTTTCAAGCACACAGAAACAAGTACTCAGTGTTAAGGCACCTAGTGTTAAAGCAGGGGCCATGGTCTTATCACTGAGATGGTAACTAAAAGGTTACTTATACCCCTTGTTGTTGTTATGACAGTACGCAGGCAATGTGCTCACTGACTACAGTAACTCTGTACCAGGGTTAATCTGTCACTAATTTAACAAGTTAAAAGACCATCAGTGAGGTTAATTCATTTATCTCCCTGACATTCACAGGCCACATCAATATGTAGTGGCGGCTCCTGATTATGTACTGGAGATTAAAGGCGGTCAGTGTTCTAAATCCCTGGTCATTTGCAAGATCTGTCATAAAATTGCTCAGGTTGGATCTTTCCCAGTAGCCCACCTCCTCCAGTTTGTGTACCGGGTTGAGCAGAGAGCAGCTTTACCAGCTGGGAAAAGAGTTCATTTTTCTGATCCATCTCATTTTGGTTTTAAGCCACTATGGGTTCCCACTGACTCAAAGTACATCAACCAGATTTCCAAGTTGAAGGCTGTAGATTAATTCTTAGGTGTGTGAGCTTTTGATCAGAGATGTCTGTGAGGAGCCATTCCAAAATGTGCTGGTTGAGTTACTCTTTGTTTGCTGAAATACAGAGCACTGCTGTGGTCAGAACCTCTTACATCCCATGTTTCCATTTATGAAGAGGGGGGAAAAAAATCAAAATATATACATATATGCTTGCCAAAACTTAAGTCCTGAATGAAAGGGCTTCACTCAATCTTCCAGCTGTTCCTGATGGCAGAGTGTAAAATATTTTGTAGTATTTTAATATGTGTATACCTGAAAACATATGAGAGTGGAGGAGGGCTCAAGACGATGGCATTAATCAGATTCCCAGAACTAATTGACACGGTGATTCTGCCAAGTTGTTGTTTCAAGTTCACTTTGAACATGCTTTAAAACCTGCCTATCCCTTTCTGACCCACAGATGTACAACCTTCAGAGCAGGAGGAGGAGGAACCACGTGACAGACTGGCAGTCCTGCAGGACTGGCAGCTGGTCTTGAGCAGCTGTGAGATTGTTGCACACCTCTTCCGGAAAGCAAAAGGCCAAGGGTATTGATGCTCAACAAATGGGGGTAAAAAATCTCCAGACTGCAGAGATTCTCTCATGCAGTCTGTATGCGAAAGACAAGGAAGGATGACACAACTATCCTTCGTGAAGTGTGAGACTCAATCATGGAAGAACCAAAAAATCCAATAAAACAAGAAGAGGGAGTCTGAGAAGGGTCAGAGGGAAGAAGACAAGTGGCAGTGGAGGAGGAAATGTACATTTGCAGCTATGATTGAGTCTATCAGCAGCACTCAGACAGAGCTCCTGACAAACAGCAGCCCCCCCTTCACAATGCCAGAATGGACTGCTTCAGTCCCATGTTTCACACTTCCTTCCCTCTACACCAGGATCTACCTTTTTCCCCCTTACATAAGCTACAGGAATCAGTTGGACATCCTCACAGAGGAGCCAAACGATCCAGCCTCTCATCTGCAAGCTGCGTGTACTAGTACTTACACCTCCCACCCCCAGTCACCATAGTATGAGAGTCTCACCAACAATTTTCACAACGCTCCTGTGCAAGTAATACGAGGAACTGAGAAAGTCGGTGACTAGGCCAAAGTCACCCAGGAAAATGATGCCAGTGATGGAAATTGAAACCACGTTTCCCTCCCACTTGAAGCTCAGTCTAGTGCCTTGGCCGCAAAACCATCCTTCCTTCCATTGGCCGTTTTAGTTGAGAGCTGGACATTGAATTGTGTGCTCTATTCCTTGTCTTGTGATGTTTTGGGGTCAGCTGCCACCACCAGTTAATTGAAGTATAACTTTGGAGGAAGTCGGTTATGTACTCAGGGTATAAACAAGCTGTGACTTACTTCTGGGTATTTTGTAGGAAGGAATACGTGCTCAAGAGAAGGAGCGTAATATAGCAGAGCTCTCGTATTGCATGCATACAAAATTAGCTACATCTTACTAATATTAAACTTGTCAGAGAAGGGGATTCCTTTGTATTACAATCCTCCATTTTATGGGATGTGTTGGCAGCTGTTCCATACTAGCTGGGAGCTATTAATTCTAGCCCCATGATAGCTCATTCTGCATCTTCCCCTTCCCTTATCAGGTTTACTGGTTTCCCACTGGGTACTATTTAATTCACCCTTTCACAGCAAGAGTTTCAAGATGCTGGAACAACACTCTGGCCATTTCTTTTCATTTGAATATAAATGTTACATTCTACATTACAGAAAGTGGCAGTAGCTTTGGAGATGCAGCTAAAGTCATAGTCCTGATGACTAAGTAGACCGCTCTACCTCCCCTTCCTACTGCAAATGCACATAACCATTATTTTGCTCCTGGTTAGACAGTAGATGAAGTGTCAGCTTCAGCACAAAGCAGTTAAAACTTTAGCAGTCAGTCTAACAGATGGCAGGCTGAATGCCCTAGAAGCTCATAACAATACCATTCGTTTTCCATGGTGGTTGCAGACATGGGCCCCTTTCCTGCAGCCACCTGCAGAGGTGAATGGCTTTATAGTTGTTAATAGTCCCCATAGACTGCATGGGACTAACCACATGCATAGTGACTCGTGCATGAAGGATTAAGGGCATCGTTTCCAGCTAACACTGTCAATAGTTGTTTGCACGAAAAAAATATAGTGTGTGAATGAAGATTGTGAACCATTTTTGTGATCAGTCAAGTTCTTAACATGCCCACCTGACTATTTCATACCAAGTGTTCTGGAAGAGACTGGAATGTTGAACTGACAGTGAGTCAAGTTCTCCAGGTGTTTCTGATCTTAGTTTTCATAGACTTCTAATGTGACTCTTAGGCTAGGTGATTAGAACATCATTAAAGTAAGACTAATCCTTACCTTCTTTGTTGGGGTGATAAGACAGAACTCATTACAAAGGGTGTTATGCATTTGACATCCTGAGGTGGATGTTGCTGCAGCAGTAGCCAACATTAATAATTTACATTTCTGCTAATTAATTTAGTCATTTTCTCCTCAGCAACATAGTCACAGAGCAGAGAAGGAATGGAGTGAGCCCAGACTCAAATTTGGGGTATTTTTGACCAGTTTAAAAAAAATGAAGCTTACTTTGAAATTGGAACAACTGTATCTTGAGTTTTACGCAGCATTAAACCGTCTGAGAAATCCTCAGGTATTTCCAGATTTTGAAGAGCTCAAGTAATGCAATGTTCCAGCTTTGTGGCACATCTACCTGATGAGAGGAAGCACAGTTTTTCATTTCACAAGTCTACAAGAACGGTTCATTTTTAAAATTGGCATCAAAGTAGGAAGATGGAATATGTCCAGAGAATTCATCAGTTAATCCAAAGCCACCTGTAGTATTTTTCCAGTAGAGCTAATATTTACATGTGTGGCTTTGTCTGAACATTAATGGTAGACCTCGTGGGAGGGTTCTTTTTTTATTTCTCTTTGTGACATAAGAACAACATACAGGATATTGAATGACAACAGTGGTGCCATTTATTTAAGACTCTGCTGTCTTCATTAATACACTTTATGCATGGATCAGCCAAGCCCCAAGAGTATATTCAGTTTTCCATTTGTTTCAGGGATTTTGAGTGTGTGCAGGTTTGGTTGGTGTTTTATAGAAACAGATGTGCCAGGTATAGGCATGATATTCCACTAGTCAGATAAATCTAATAGCTGAAAATGCCTATGCTTATGGCTCTGAAGAGACTCCTATAACAAAGAGCCAAGGTAGGGTTTTTGGTTAAATGCTGTTATATGTGCAGCAAGACCAAACTGTAGATATATGTAAGTGAATGCTTTAGAAATTGTATGAGTTATCACAAGAGAACAAAACAGGCTGCTGTATTATTACTTTTGTACTGTGCTTCATAATAAGGTCAGATGGCTTGTCAAGGTTATATTCTAATTAATCAGAGATTGCTGTATTCACATTTGAGAGACACATGCCTGAATATTTATTAGTAAATGTCAGCTGAGAACAGCCTGCTGATATCCTCTGAGGATGGAAATAGCCTTTTAGTGTCATCAACAAAAGTGTTTTGTCACCTTTCATTTACATGTGGAAATTAGGTTAACTGTTTAACAGCTAACCTTAAGGTTAGCTGTTGTGATTTCAACAATGTCAGAGAATTCAGTAGGTTTTTGTCTAACATCAAGGAATTTTAGTGCTTGTAAAACATGCCAGACTGAGAGCCATGAAGGGTGAAGTGCTCTGTCCATGGAATAGGTACTTTTGGACAGCACCTGTACAAGCCTCTCCATAGTGCCCTGCCAATGTGGTCATACAGTCATAGAAGATTAGGGATGGAAGTGACCTCAGGAGGTCATCAGTCCAACTCCCTGCTCAAGGCTGGACCAACCCCAACTAAATCATCCCAGCCAGAGCTTTGTCAAGCTGCACCTTAAAAAACCTCTGGAGATTCCACCACCACCCTAGGTAACCATTCAGTGCTTCAGCACCCTCCTAGTGAAATTTTTTTTCCTAATATACAATCTAAACTTCCTGCACTGCAACTTGAGACTATTGCTCCTTGTTCTGTCATCTGCCACCAGTGAGAACAGCCTAGCTCCATCCTCTTTGGAACCCCACTTCAGGTAGTTGAAGGCCACTGTCAAATCCCCTCTCTTTCTTCTCTTCTGCAGACTAAATAAGCCTAGTTCCCTAAGCCTCTCCTCGTAAATCATGTGTTCCAGCCCCCTAATCATTTGCATTGCCCTCAGCTGGACTCGCTCTAATTTGTCCACCTCCTTTCTGTAGTGGGGGGCCCAGAACTGGACACAATACTCCAAATGTGGCCTCACCAGTGCCGAATAGAGAGAAATAATCACTTCCTTCCATCTGCTGGCAGTGCTCCTACTAACTACAGGTGTTCCAATCCTGTGATGAAGGGAACATTTCCAGCAGTGAAGCTAGTTCGGTCTCCATGCTCATTCCATCCTTAGTCACTAATTAAGTTTTTTTTTTTTTCGTGACACAGTGCACTTTCTTTATCTCCATATCTTTTAGAGCCAAGAAGTTTGATCTAATGCCTGCTTTTATGTTGGCAGAGAGGAGGAAAGAAAAGAGGGCTGAGAAAGCAGAGAGCCTCTCTGCTGCATGCTCTCTCCACTCTCAGTTGCTCATGGAAGGCCGTTTGCAAGAAATGGGCCCACAGGACACACAGCATGCAAAGGGTAGGAAGAGACAGGGTCAAGAGGATATTTGTCCCTTTAAGGAACTTAATACCCTGTAGCTCCTGCAAGAATTTTGACTGTCTTACCGCATGGTTTTAGTCCACACAGTTGAGGTGTGGATGGAATCTAACACAGACCTCGCAGAACCTGATTGTAATGGAATATTTTCTTCACATCTCTTCCATTCAGGTTAGCTTTTCTTTTAGGGAACAGCCATGAAATACTGCTCTGCAATGAAAGCAACAGCATTCAAAGGAATTATTGTACAAATCTGTAGGTAGCACAACGTTTACAAAGTATTGCATGAAAAGTGAAGTGGATGCATAGATAATTGTTTGAAAAAATAGCCATAGCTAGTATCAATTTGCTGGTACATGAAAATTACCAAAAAAAAGAATATTTTAAGAAAAAAGAACTGAGGTGACCTGCCAGGACTCAGAAAGGGAAGTTATGGAACTGTTCCCTATCTATTCCAAAGGCAATCAAGCTCCTAACTTTGTGGCTTTGTTATCACTAAGTACTTGCAAAACAATGCTAGACTTCATACTCCTTTAGCTGCCCTCAAACATTGTTCTATATTAAATACAACATTGGGGCCTTAAGCCTTTCAGCAAATGAGATTTTTTGGCAGTGTAAGCAAATTCCTTTTACCTTATTGGGTAACCTGCCTGTTCCATTGGGATGATTGTTTTTAGGTGAGGAAATAGGTAGATGGGACCACTGCTATTAACACATATGGGCTGGATAACAGGAGCAGATTTATAAAGCATGTGAAATGGAGTTAAGTATCTGCTTTGTGTAACTTTTCAAATAGAGGTAAGTGTGTACAAAAAAGTCAGATAATAGCATGTGTTCATGTAACTGAAGACTGTATCATGATGCATACGCACCAGGGAGCCAAATTATGGAAATGCCAGAATTAATGGTCTTCATGCAAAATAACTTCTGAGTGCTTGATTTGTCAATCTTAATGTTCTTTTAGCAGTTTTTTAAAAATGTAATATTATACATCTTTTATAGAGGTTTTTTAATAATAATTGGGGTTACTTTTCTTTTCCCACTTGTAATGTCCAGCTCTGGTACTGGGAGTCCAACTACATTGGACTTATATGAAAAGGAAGTTGTCACACTTCAGAAACCTCTCAAATTATGAAATCCAAAGCTACTTTGACTAACTTCTTAAAAATGGCTCTTACCTAAGCATGGACCCGGACTAGAACCATTGTCCACTGAAGAACAAGAATTGTACCATTTCGAATAGCATGGAGCACCCATTTCTAGCCTGGTGATATATTAGCCCTTAAACCATGGAAAGAAAGTGGCAGCTGCCTGAAGCTGCCTCAGAGGTTTTGCAAAGTTAGAACACGTCTCAGTAGAAAAAATTACTGGAAAAGGTGAAAAGGAGGCCATCAAATGGCCATAAATGCAATTTGTTGCATGCCTTTGCAATTTATCATGTGATTTCACTGTTTTTTACGTGTTTTGTAGATAATGTTGTCTGTGTTCTATGACACTGTGTTTTATAAACTTTTCAGAACATTTATGAGATTATTCTCTAATATGTACTTGCAAAATACATACGAAATCTGCATGCGCAAGACACTAAAAAAGCTCCTGATTAGGAAGAGAGAGTGGGATTTTCAGACGTGCCTAAAGGTGTTAGATGCTTAATTTATGCCAGTGCTTTTGAAAATCACAACCAGAATTTGTCAATTTAACCAAAGTCATTTTTTGCCATTCTTTTATTTCTGCAGCATATAGCGATTTGGGGTATTACATTATTAACAAGCTGCACCATGTGGATGAATCAGTGGGAAGTAAAACTAGAAGGGCCTTCCTTTATCTTGCTGCCTTCCCTTTTATGGATGCCATGGTGAGTGTATGGCTCAGAACTGAATCTTAACTAATTTATCACTTCTGTCTGTGATGTCCCCAGCTTATGGAACCCAACTATTTCACAGGTGCATTGAAGGAGAGCTTACTCCTGCAAATAATTCCTCTATTAAATATTTTGCAGACTATGCTACACCCGAGCCCCTCTTTCCAAATAACTAAGTATGAAAAGAAGTAGCATCAGTGAGTTACTTTTTCAAGGCAGGATTTCGTAGCAATATTCAATATACCCATTGGCCAGTGAGATCAGAGTTACAGATAAAAGCTGGTGAAGAGAAAGAAAACCGATTACTTGGGTTGGAACTCTAGTAACACCACCCACCAGGAATAAAGGCTTTGTATCCTTATTTTATTCCCTTCTCAGGAGCTACTGTGCTGTTATTTAAACTGTTTCTCTCAGCCTTGGCAAAGAGTTAAAAGCTACAGAGTCTTCTCTGGGTTATTGGCCTAGATTTGTTCAAATTCACATGTGATGCTGACTCAGATGGTAGCAAAGAGCTTTGTAAATGGTTTGTGTCAAGTTTAGCAGTAAGAAAATAGTCTGAGCCTGCAACCTGAGGTTAATAGATGCATCCCTGTTAGTCACTTTCTAAACAATGTTCTGTCCTTTGCAGGCTTGGACCCATGCTGGCATTCTGTTGAAACACAAGCACAGTTTCCTTGTGGGATGTGCCTCCATCTCAGATGTCATAGCTCAGGTAATGACTCATCTCGTGTTCCTGCTGCACTGTTCCTCAGATCCTTGCTCACGCTGTGGCTCCTTTATGCTGTTCCAGTCATGCAGGGGAGCCCTACGGCCGCTCTAAATAAATGTTTGAGGTTTCCCCCAGTCTGACAGATCTCCTCACTGGCTTAGAACCTGCCTTGCGCCTTTCCTCCAGCATGCTGGAGGAGGCAGGACTGTGCCTGGAGCATGCTGTGCTTTGGTGTTCCCACACTGCATAGAGGTCCCTTTGGTGGCAGTTGTAGCTGAGGCTATTCTCACTTCGTACAAGTGAGAGAACTTCAGATAACCCTAGGAATGGGGAACCAAGATGGCTTGGCTTAATGCAGTGTCCCATTGCATCAGTGGCTACCACGTGATGCGGGGTACAGTATAAAATATTACTGAAGATTTTTAAGCTGTTTGGGGGAGGGACTGTCTTTTGCCATATTTTGTACAGCACCTAGCATAATAGGGCTGAAAATCCTGCATAGAGCCTGTAGACTCTTCGGCAGTAGAAATAAATACTTGATTCTGAGTTTTCCCTTTATTGCTCAATTTTGCACTTGTTGACTAACCTGGGGAAATTCCAGCCCTACTGCAGAACGTGAGGATAGCTTAGCGGACAATGTTCTTATTACAGCCCTTGAAAGTTTCATGTTCAATATTGCTGTCAGAACTCAGCTTAAGTCGGACCCTCTTTGGTGCTTCAGTGCATTGACTTAATTGCGAGTTGACTACACAAGACGTAAGGCCATGGAAAATGAAGTCCACAACATATTATCTCCTTTCCAAAGCAGGATACTTATGGGACAGGAGCACCACCAGCAAGGCAGAATCTGTGACCACTGGGACTTCCCTGCCTCACTTGACACTAGCAAAGTGAACACAGGCAGTAGTAACACCTGATTCATAAGAACTTTGTTACTTGGAGTCCTGCAGATGTGGTTGATGCTTTTTGTCCTGATCCCTTTAATCCTTTCCTCTTTTGAGTACTTTTTGGATGAGCAGTTTTCATGACTGATTACTTAACTTCATTGAAAAAATAATTTCCTTGGTAGCATCCTAAATCAGCTGTTTTGTGATCCTCATATAAACAGCATTACCAGCCTAGTGAATACTACAGATGTAATTTCTTTTTAAAGCAAGACATACATTAGGTGTTATCACTGTCTGCACACAACATAAAACCAATGAGAGAGATGTATTTAGTAGTGCAGAACAATGTATTTAGTAAGCAAACCCAACACCATGTGTTCATTCAGAGCTCACTGTAGTCCCAGCCCCTGCCAATAGAATCGTTTTCAGTTCTTTCATTCACAGAACCAAATTAAGCAAGCTTCCCAATTTTCACCATTGGAGACCCCTGGAATTTAACTCGGATGCTATCAGGCTCTGTGACAAATGTGAAAGAGTTAAGGTTATAAGCTTAAATGACAAAATCCAGGACATGTAACAGGGATGATTCCCACAGTAAACTGATGTATTCCTGGGATTTGGTATTTAGTATTGAAGTTTACCTGTTTAGAATTATACCGAGGCTGAGCCTTGGCAGTTCAAGAGAAGACCTAGCTATCTTCTAGTGCAAAGTTAGAATTTAAGTGTGGCTTCCTTCTAACCACTGAGTTTTTTAAATACTACAAAATCATATTTGATTTGCTTGAAGGGTTGAAATCAGTGTTGTTCTTTTTAATATGACTTTCAAAAAAAAGACACACAGAAATTGACAGTTAGCCTACCCACTATCTAACGGGGTCAATGCTATGTGCAGTTGGTTAGGCTGCTGGCCACCTGTGACTTACTGCCAACACTGAGACTAAATGCATGAAAACCTACTCATCCTTATGGTTATCTGTCCAGCTATAGCTCGAGGTCAGATCTAGAACGTGAGTTTTCTGAGAAAGGGACTGTCCCTGTTCTCCTTTTTGTACAGTGCCTAGCACAATGGGGACTAGGGCCTTTAGGCACTACCACAGTGTAGTCTGCATCAGCATGGCCGTGTCAAAGATGGATTGCTTTGGGTATAACAGGAAATATTAGGCTCTTTATTTCAAATAAAACCTCCCCTAACCTGTCTACTTGGTTTTTCCTCTTTTCTCTTTTAGGTTGTTTTTGTAGCCATTCTGCTCCACAGTCACTTGGAATGCAGAGAGCCTCTCCTTATCCCAATCTTGTCCTTGTACATGGGGGCGCTGGTCCGATGTACCACCTTATGCCTGGGTTACTACAGGAATATACACGACATTATTCCTGACAGCAGTGGGCCTGAGATGGGGGTATGTGTTAACGCCTGATAGGACTTACTGTGCAATCAGGTTAGATAGTGTTTATGAGAATCATAATCTCTCTGTCCCTCAGAAAAAAAGGACATAACACTTTAGTTTCAAACATATACCTTTGTGCGTACCAATTCAATAGCAGTGTACGTGGCAGCTATCCGACAGCCTCCTGTGTGAGAGTGGTACAGTGTGTCCTTATGTCAGTACCTCTGTTCTAAGCACATCCCCACTAATATTGCATTAGTACATAGGATCATCAGCACAGCAAAGGTATTATATGCTACAGTGATGACACTAGGAACTGACACTTGGAGAAATTCTTCCCTGTGCACAGAAGTTGTTCATCAGAACACCTCTTTTTTTCCTTGAATGTCTTGCAGTAATTCACAAATCCCTCACTACAGATCAATATCTTTAGAACTGGTTGCCAGGACAAATTATGCAAATCTCTTACATCAATTATTCAGATCTAATAGGGCTGTTAAGACTCCTCAGCTGCCTTCAGTTCTGTATCACTAATGTGGGAGATTGCATTTTTATGTGGCATTCCTCTCTGAGGCTCTTGTTCTTGAGTGCTTTTGAATTTGCCAAGTCGACTGATGGGTGGGGAAAAGCGAGAAAAATCCTTTAGCTGTGCTTTTGGGTCTGTCCTGCCTGTTTGTTTCAAAAGGGACTTTGTTTCTCTTACGCTCCAGGGAGATGCTACAGTAAGGAAGATGCTGAGTTTTTGGTGGCCTTTGGCATTAATTCTGGCAACTCAACGAATCAGTAGACCCATTGTCAACCTTTTCGTCTCCCGGGACCTGGGTGGCAGCTCTGCAGCTACAGAGGTATTCGAATCCCTGGGAAGCTGGATGCCATTTTGTACTGAAGTCTTTTATGGTTGCAGTGCATTTCACACACACAAGAAGTCATCCTTCTTTACAGTTTCTAAGGAAGCGGGGTGTTCGGTCCCATCCATGTACAGCACCTCCCGATGTGTTTGTCTTCTCATCCCTAGGAACAGGGGAAAGTGGTGTCAAATGCATTCCTGTTCAGCTAAGTGCTAATTTTTCCCAGGATGTTAAAAGCAAGCAGAAGACATTGGCCTGATTTCTGCCTCTTAACATGAAGCCTTCTGTCCCTTGGCCTGCCCTCCAGTACCATTTTTGTCCCACTCTAAACTGTGTCTTATCAACTGTATTGTGGGACCACAGATTCCAGTCAAGTGCCTAGCACAATGGGGAGCTAATCCTGAACTAGAGCCTCTAAGTGCTACCACAGTGTAGTCTGCATCAGCATGGTAGTGTCAAAGATGGATTGGTTTTTGGGTACAACAGGAAATACTGGGCCCTTTATTTAAAATAAAAAACCCAAGGTGACCAAATATACTGACGTTTCAGGCTTTGCACAGGTGGCGGGTGAAGGAAGTTCCAGAGCCTGGTGAATTTGGGATAGGTCTGGGGTCCCATTCCCCACTGTGTTGCCTCTTTTATATTTATTTGCAGCTATGCAAAGTGATGTGACACATTACCATTATGATTCAACTTTTTGCACAGTTGGGCACTTTCTAAACAGGTTGAAGTCAGGTCCCAAGGCCAGTCCTTGGCTCAGTTGTCCCAAAGATGTGTCCCACTTAACACCTTGAAGGTACCAGTGCAGTCCTTGTGTGTCTCTCTAAGTGCTCACTTTTTGAAATGCTCATCAGTGGTGTAGTTCAAGCAGCATGCAGTTCATAGAGGCACAGGTTTCTTGTGACTACGACACAAAATCCTGTGCTACAGAAACTGCATCTTCATGTAGTCCTTCCCCTCTTTGTCACCGGGACTTTTGCCATTGATTTCAATGGGAGGAGGATTAGGTTTTTTTGTGATTGTTTCCTTCCTTTCTTTTTTTCTCTAGGGGAAAATAAAGTAGGAAACTAAATGCAGACTCCTGCCATGCTGAAATGTGAAGGATCTACAGAAAGTCTTAATGTTAAGGTTTTCACAGAGGTGTTAACATGGCCCTGTTGGACATTCATATTGGTGGGATAAATCCCGGGACTGGAATATTGGTATAGAAGGATATAGCTTGTTCAGGAAGGAGAGGCCGGGGCGGGGTAGGGCGGGAGGAGGGGTTGTTTTATAGATCAAGAACATATACACTTGTTCTGAGATCTAGAAGGCGGTGAGAGGAAGACCAATTGAAATGTTCCGGATGAAGATGAAAGAGGGGAAAAACCAGGAATAATGTCATGGCAGGTGTGTACTATAGATTACAAAAATCAGGAAGGGGATGCAGGTAATTGCTAAAACAAATAACAGAAATATCCAGAACACAAGGGGAACTTTAACTGCCCAGGCATCTGCTGGAAAAGTAATTCAGCACACACAAAATGTCTAGTACGTTCTTGGAATGTACTGGGGACAAATTTTTGTTTCAGAAACTGTAAGATGTCACCAGGGTCGGTCATTTTAGATTCTGACCAATAGAATTGATTACAAATCTGAAGGTGGAAGTCAGCTTAGGTGAAAGTGATCATGATTCCAAGGCAAGGCAGGACTGAGAGCAGCAAAATAAGGGCAGTGGACTTCAGAAAGCAGGCTTTAACAAACTCAGAGAACTAATAGTAAGGTCCCATAGGAAGAAAATCTAAGGGGACAAAGAGTTCAGTAGAGCTGGCAGTTTCTTAGAGACAATATTAAAGGCACAACAGCAAACTATCACGATGTGAAGGAAAAATACGAAGAATAGTAAGAGGCCAATATACTTCCATCAGGAACTCTTTCATGATCTGAAAAAATCAAAAAAAGAAACTCTTCAAAAAGTGGAAAAATAGACATAGAAAAGAATACAAAAGATTAGTACAAGCTCGTGAGGACAAAAATCAGAAAGGTTAAGTCACAAAAATGAATCACACCAGTCAATGGACAATAAAAGGTATTAAGAAAAGGTTCTATGAAAACGTTAGGAGCAAGAGAGAAATGAAGAAAAGTGTAGGTCATCTACTTAGCAAGGACGGAGGGCTAATAACTGGTGATATCAAGAAGGCTGAGGTATTTAATATGTATTTTGCTTCAGTCTTCACTAAAAAAGGTAATGGTGACCAGATGCGCAACACAGTTAATATCAACAATTGGGGGGAAGAATGCAAGCGAAAAATAAGAAAAGGACACGTGAAAATATATTTAGATGCGTTAGATGTATTCAAGTCAGCAGAGCCAGATGAAATTCACCTTAGGGTATTTAAGGAACTAGCCAAAGCAATCTCAGAACAGTTATCAAATATTTTCGAGAACTCACGGTGGATGAGTGAGGACACAGAGGACTGGAGAAGGGCAAACATAAGTACCCGCCTTCTAAAAAGGGAATCAAAGACCTGGAGAATTAGAGACCAATCAGCCTAACTTCGATATGTGGAAAGATACTGGAACAAATTATTAAACAATGTATTTGTAAACACCTAGAGGATAATAGAGTTAAAAGGAATAGCTAGCCTGGATTTATCAAGAACAAATCATGCCAAACCAATCTAATTTCTTTCTTTGAGAGACCTACTGTATGGGGAGAAGCAGTAGACTTGGTGCATCTAGATTTTACTAAAGCTTTTGACACAGTCTTATGTAACGTTCTCGTAAGCAAACTCTGCATATGTGGTCTAGTTGAAAATAATATAAAGTGGGTGTATAACTAATTGGAAGATCATACTGAGAGTAGTCATCAATGGTTTGCTATCAAATTGGTAGGATGTATCTAGTGGATCCTGAGTCTGTCCCGAGTCCAGTTCTATTCAATATTTTCATTAATAATTGGATAATGGAGTGGAGAATATTCGTATAAAATTTGCAGATGACACCAAGCTGAGTGGAGTTACAAGCACTTTGGAGGACAGGATTAGAATTCAAAAAGACTTTGACAAACTGGAGGTTTGGCCTGAAATCAACAAAATGAAATTCAGTAAAGACATGCAAAGTACTACACTTTTAAAGGAAAAAATCAAATGCACAGCTACAAAATGAGGAATAATTGATTAGGTGATACTACTGCAGACAAAGATCTGTGAGTTATAGTGGATCACAATCTGAATATGTCACTGAATATATCAACAGGGTGATATAGTTGTGAAAAGGGCTATCATCAGCCTAGGGTATATTAATAGGATTGTCATATGTAAGACATGGGAGATAATTATCTTGCTTTACTCTGCACTGGTGAGGCCTCAGCTGGAGTACTTTATCCTTTTGGGCACCACATTTAAGAAAAATGTGACAAATTTGAGAGTCCAGAGAAGGGCAAAAAAAAAATTATAAAAGATTTAAAAAACCTGACTTTTGAGAAAAAGTTAAAAAGACTGGGCATGTTTAGAGAGGGGACCTGATAGGCTTCAAATATATTAAGGACTGTTATAAAGAGAAGGGCGATCAGTGGTTCTCCATGTCCACTGAAGGTAGGACAAGAACTAATCAGTTTAATCTGCTGCAAGGGAGATTTAAGTTAGATATTAAAAAAAAAAAATCTTTCTAACTATAAAGGATAGTTAAGCATTGAAATAGGTTACGGAGAAAGGTTCTGGAATCCCCATCATTGGATGTTTTTCAGAAGGGGCTAGAGAAACACCTGTCAGGGATGGCCTAGTTTCACTTGGTCATGCATCAGCTTAGGGGGCTGGACTAGATGACCTCTTAAAGTCTCTTCCAACCGTATATATGATCCTATATCATATTTTTCATATACTTGAGAAATTCCATTGTCAGCATGTGTATAAGTGTTTTCAGGAATGGGCTAGCAATTTTAGGACAGTAAGCCAATCAGAGTAGGGACTGTGACTCCTTTTGTGCTGTGTATAGTCCAGTGGAGTGGTTGAGCACCACTTCAGTACAAGGAAACTGCAGTAGGTTAACTAACTTTTACTTTGCTTTTCCATTGGTTATTTTTGCTAAGCCACTTAAACATTTGATGAATAGATCTTTTGCCTCTTATTACTATTAATTGCAAATGCACATTGCTGCTGTAGCTGGTGAGTGACTGGGCCTTCCTCATTCACAGCAGTTGTTGCACTTGTGTTTTTCAGCTCTGGTTCCTGAAAGGGGAAATGCTGGCAGCACACACACAGAACTGCCATACGTCAAGGGTTGAGTATAGGCAAGGGTTTTCAAATTTCCCTGCCAGCATCTCTCAATGTTTGGATAGAAAAGGTGGGGTGCCCACACATTTATGAGAGCAACTAGCCCACATGCCTCAGATGATTCCTGGGTTTTCTTACCAGGGTTGTCAACTTGGGGGGTTGGATGGACATGCTTTGCACTCATGGTAAAGTCTCATATATATTTATCAAAGTAAAAGAGACATGGCCTGTGCATTGAGACACCATCACTCAAGGAACAAATCCTGGAGGATATTTAAAAACTAAAGCAATCTCTAAATTAATCCAAAGGGTTAGTCTAGTCTAGTATACACCGTGGGAGGAAAAAAGGTTATTTCAGCACTGAGTTATTATTGGGCCCCTAGTATCAAAATAAATAAAGACTGAATCATTTCTATAACTATTATGCAATCAAATCAACTTTTAGATATATGAGAAATTCTACTGATAGATTATAGAGTAAAAAAAGATAGATTATTTGCAACTAAAAATACCAATTTAAATACTACTGGTATATTTAACCTGCTATTGTTACAAGTAACACGGAACAGTATTATAACACTAAAAGGTTTATAAAAAATAATTTCCCCTCCTTTCCAATTTACGTTGTGTATTTGGCAGCACTTTATAGAAGAGACGGGGCAAAGCTGTCTAGCCACTTTCCACCATTTGTATAGGTCTTTCTCACAACAGGGAATATTTCTAATAGCAAAATGAGAAGTGGTGGTTTAACTCATTTTTAAAAAGTGGACTAGATGTCAAATGAAGGGGGTGCTTCCAATGTTCTTAAGAGTAGTTTCTGTCATAGCTACAAGGAACAGATTCTGGTTCTTGTGTACCCAGTGGTCGTTTTGTGAATTCAGGTCATGTAGGATCAGCCCCATGATCCGTTTGTGATCTCTTTATTAGGAGACAAAACACTCAGGACATGTCTACATAGCAAAGAAAACCAGCAGCTGGCCATGCCAGCCAACTCGTGCTCACGGGGTTTGGGTTATGGGGCTGTTTCTCTGCTGTGTAGACTGTCGGGCTTGGGCTGAAACCTGAGCTCTGGAACATGCCCACTTCACAAGGTCCTAGAGACTGGGTCCAGCCGGAGCCCAGATGCCTACACAGCAGAAAAATAGCCTCACAGACAACCTTGTGAGCCTGAGTTCGCTGCTCTGGGCCAGCCACAGGTATCTAATTGCCATGTAGATATACCCTGAGATAGCAGTAGTAGAGATGAGAGAACTGTTTTTCTTCCACTAGTGTTCCGTATGCAACTTAGTCTAAATGTAGTTGAATCATAGCAAGAC
Source organism: Mesoclemmys tuberculata (assembly GCA_007922155.1). Lineage (NCBI taxonomy): Eukaryota > Metazoa > Chordata > Testudines > Chelidae > Mesoclemmys > Mesoclemmys tuberculata. Next base: position 8,461,256 of record ML675601.1, on the reverse strand, counting down.
AAGGAAGAGCTGATCCTGCAGACCCCATTCAGTCAAACTCTCAATTCTGGAGTGGACGTATTAAAGTTACCACATTCTCAGGAGTTTCACAGAACTGACAGATACTTTGGCTTTGAGGAAGAGGGAAGGTTGGGGTGACAGTTTACTAGTTTCAAGGAACCTAGAGAGAATCTCTCTAAACTACCTTTCCATGTGAACCAAGAATACATCATTTGAGAAGGGTCAGACTGAAATGGTGGACATCTTTATTGTCACATCTTATCTGGACCAGCAGTAGCCAGATCAGTGTCGGAAAAATCTCACCAGCTTTCAGCGGGGGGAAAGGGGGAGCAGTTTCAATGTTTGAGAATGTTTCCTTGATAAATAATTTGACTTTTTCCCCAGGGAGAAGAAAACATAAGCATTAGCAACAGCATAAACCAATCTGTTGAGATGTTAGATTTTTTTTATATCTTTATGCAAATGGTATTTGCAAAAATATTTGAGGACCTAGAGTTCTTAGGTTTTAGGTAACTAGATTTTGGACTGGTTCTCGTACTAAAAACAGTGATCTAGGATTATTTTTGTCTGCTCTCCATTGATTAGTACAGAAGTAGGCAGTTTTCTTTGTCTCTAGGGGCTGCCCAGCCCAGCCCAGTCAGTCTGACATCTAAAGTGAGTCAGTTTGCAGGCTTTCAAATTATATTGCTGCACTTCTTTTATAATTAAATTGTTTTATGTTTCTGCTGTTTTACTTGTAAATTTATTGAAACATAATTGCTTGCAAAAATTAATATTATGGAATAAAATTAAGAGAAAAAGCAACATACAGTGTATTTAATCCTCACTAGATAGAATAATCAATCAACAAGATAGGAAGAATAAAGAGGAAAAAAATCAACTGATGAGCAAATAAACAGACTGAAAAGCTAAAAAAATAATCCGAGAGTACCATTGTGACGGTAAAACCACACAGCTAAGTCATATAGCTTCACCCCAGTTGAGTTTTTCCTAAGTCTGAAATAAATGCTTCTATGATTATTGTCCTGATGTAATGATTGCCCACTTGGTTGTCTGTGTCTTGTTGCACTGAAGTCAACAGTAACTGAAAATTGGATAAAAGGTTAGTTTACCTATGCTGTCTGAAGATTTGAACTGTAAGGATGTTCTCTTTTCTCTTGCTGTAGGCTGTGGCAATTCTAACAGCTACATACCCTGTGGGACACATGCCGTATGGCTGGTTGACAGAAATTAGAGCTGTATATCCTGCTTTTGACAAGGTGAGTGCTTGTATTGTATGATGATGATAAGTACTTCGTAGCGCCGTTTCACATTCATGGTGATTCTAGATCTGATTTTCCTTTAATTCACACCACTGTAAATTAAGGATAGTTCCAGTGAAGGCAGAAGAGTTACACCAGTGTAAAAGATGTGTAAGTGAAGAAGACTTGCACACTAATCTCCATGCCTCCTTAATGTGGGTGTGTGTGAGTGTATATAAAAAACATAAGAATAGCCATACGGAGTCAGACCAATGGTCATTCTACCCCAGTATCTTGACTTTCAACAGCAGCAGCAAAGCCAGATGCTTCTGGCAGTTGAAGGTCTGGGACGCCCAAATCATGGGATTGCATCCCTGACCATCTTGGCTAATCACCGTTGGTGGCCCAATCATCCATGAACTTTAATAATTTTTTTAACCCAGTAATACTTTTGGCCTTCACAACATCCCAGGCAACAAGTTCCCTCAGCTTGACTGTGCGTTGTGTGAAGAAGTACTTCCTTTTATTGGTTTTAAATCTGCTGCCTGTTAATTTCATTGAGTGTCCCCTGGTTCTTGTGTTATGTGACGGAGTACACTTCCTTATTCACTTTCTCTACGCCATTCATGATTTTGTAGAGCTGTAACAAACCTCACCTTCCCCACCCCACCCCCCAGTCATCTCTTTTCTAAGATAAAAAGTCTGTCTTTTAAATCTCTCCTCATATGGAAGCTGATCCTTACCACAGTCAGTTTTGTTGCCCTTCTCTGCCCCTTTTCAAAGTCTAAAACATTTTTTTGAGATGGGCCAATCAGAACTGCATACAGATTTCAAGGTGTGAGCGGTACCATGGATTTATATAGTGGCATTGTGATATTTTCTGTTTTATAATCTCTCCCTTTCCTAATGGTTCCTAACATTATCTTTTTTGACTGTCACTGCACATTGCTCAAATGTTTTCAGAGAACTATCCATGATGACCCCAGATCTTCCTTGAGTGGTAACAGCTAATTTAGACCCTTCCATTTTGTATATATAGTTGGGATTATTTTTTCCAATGTGCATCTCTTTGTACTTAACACCGAATTTCATCTGCCTTTTTTATCCAGTTGCCTAGTTTACTGAGATCCCCTTGTAACTCTTCACAATCAGTTTTGGATTTAACTATCTTGAGTAATTTTGTATCATCTGCAGATTTTGCCACCTCTGAGTTCACTCCATATTCCGTATATAGGGAGCACTCAGGCCATGTTGAATTAGTCTGATATATTCTGGTCCTCTGTTTTTAATTTTTGTATCTATAGTGCATTGTTCTCATGTCTTAGACACTCCTAAGCTCTGAATTAACATTAATTGTGCCTTTCTAGAATTTGAAGTATTTGTCTTATCTCTGATTTTAACCTTAACTCTCAACTTTCTGGGTTTAAGGTTCTGGGTGGTTTTTTGTTTGTTTGTTTTTGAATATAGATAACTGCCATATTTGTAAAGCTTTTAAAAACTTAAACTTTAGCTCCAGTTTAATGTAGCTATTTCCCTGATGAAGAACATCTTCATGAAATATCCAACAGCTTGGGAACCTAACTCTCATCTTCAAAGTTAGTCTGTTCTCTTGACACTGTTATTTCTGCAGATTGGATTAGTTTAATTTGCTTATATTAAATGGTAAACAAAGGTTACTTGATGAGCTAAGACAAGCAGACATCCCATATATTATTTCCATACTACTGACTTAACTGATCAAGCTGAATGAGAATTTTCATTGGAGTACAGCAAGTTACATAAGAAGTCCAGAACTGCTCCTGGAATTGACTTGACGAAACAAAACAGAACAATAAAAAACCCTAGTATATTAGTCTGAACTACGTTTTGGTCTGACTTGGCACTGGTAACTGCCTGCATACTTACACCAACACTAAATGTACATGATGATGGTTAACTGTGTTCTATGACATTCAAAATCAAAAACCCAATCCTTCCATTCCCCAGCTGGTTATACACTCCTGAATTCCTTTGGTCCCAGTCATGGGTGAATAAATACTTGTGACCATGTATATACTTACCCAAGTGTAAGTAATTTGTTTTGATCCACCACACTTCCATCCAATTTTTAAAATAAGCAGTCAGTCACAATTGTTAACTTGGTTTATATGAGGACAAGATTCTGATGCTAACTAAAGTTCAAATATAGACTTGCCCAGAGACATCCTGCTGAATATAGACTAGAATGTAAAAATTGGGTAGCGGCCTTGTTAGAGGCACCTAACTATACTCTGGATCTGCAATAAAAAATAAATCAACTGCAGACCAGAGTGGATTGGAACAAGTACTGTTGATCCTGCTAACTATCAGCACTGATATAGTGAGTGAAACTCCAGCTATAGTGAGCTAGAATTGAAGTCTGGAATTGTTTCAGTGTACTGCCTGTGCAAATTGCAATAATGAGAAAATATTCTCCACGTACAAGGCCAAATCCTTGTGCCACTAAACTTGATAGGAAGTTTGCTATTGACCGCAGTAGGACCAGGATTTGGGCAATAGTGAGCTTTATTTTTTTTTTAAAGAAAACTTCACCATACAGTAGTTTCATTAATGACTTGGTTAGTTATAGGTGGAGTGGAAAGGATGCTTATAAAATCTAATTGTGATACCAACCTGGGAGGGATTGTAAGCACTTTGGAGGACAGGATAAGACAAATTGGAGAATTTCTCTGAAATTAACAAGATGAAATTCAATAAAGAAAAAGCATTACACTTTGGTAGGAAAAATCAAATGCACAACTACAGCATAGGGGAATAACTAGGTAGGCAGTAGTATTGCAGAAAAGGATCTGGGGATTATAGTAGATCACAAATTAAATGAGTCAATAATGTGATACAGCTCCATAAAAGGTAATGGATGTACTAACACGAGTGTTGCATGTAAGATAAGGGAGGTACTTATTCCATAGTACTCAGAACTGGTGAGACCTCAGCTGGAGTAGTGTACCCAGTTTTGAGCACCATACTTTAAGAAAGGTGTATTCAAGTTGGTGAGAATGCAGAGGAGAGCAACAAAAATGATAAAAAGTTCATGAGGAGAGGTTTAAAAAACTCAGTATGTTTAGTCTTGAGAAAAGAAGATGGGGGGGACCTGATAAGTCTTCAAATATGTTAAGGGCTGCTATAGTGAAAAGGGTGATCAATTGTTCTCCATGTCCACCAAGGGTAGGACAAGAAGTAATGGGCTTAATCTGCATCAAGGGATGTTTAGGTTACATATTAGGAAAAAACTTTCTAACTGTAAGGGTAGTTAAATTCTGGAATAGATTACCAAAGGAGGTTGTGAAATCCCCGTTACTGGAGGTTTTTAAGAAGAGGTTAGACAGACACCTGTCAGAGATGGTCTAAATTTACTTGGTCCTGCCTCAGCGGAGGGGCTGGACTAGATACCTCTCGAGCTTCCTTTCAGCCCTACATTTTTATGATTCCATAACACTACTGTATTTGATAACACTGAGAGTCAACAGTTCAAGTAGAAACTACTATGATTTGTCATGGCCTGCAGGTGGTGTCCCAAAGAACAAGTTAATGTGAGGAAGGAGTTAGGATAGGAATCAAACAGGTATGATCTAATTGCCAAGTAAATCTAGATTTGAGACGATACCTTTGAAGAGCAAGGTGTCATGACACATGCTGGGTACAGAGGAGCCATTATAAAAATATATATATGCTCTGACAGTGAGTGCCTCAGCTGGGTTTTTGTTTGTTTTTTGGCTGCTATGGAACACAGACACACATGTGAGCACACTGAGTCTTCAGAGTGCCAAGAAAAATAATTGTTTCAACCCTGCTCACATTCATTCACCTGTAAACATGGTTGTTACAAGCTATTGTTTCTTAAGATAAAGCTTTCTCAAATGAATCCAGCCAGAACCTCTTATTATTCAAAGTCCTTTTGAAACCTCACCTGTAATTTTCAGCTCTTTCAAATCAATTGCAGTTAGTTTGTGTGCATGCAACCAATCTTTTACTATAGTTACAATGTTTGAAAGAACCTTGTTTTATCATGTCAGCTGCTGTATTTTACAGTGGAAACATAAGTAAGAGACTGGTTCTGAAACCCAGTAACATTACAATGAATTGCAGCATTTGCCACCGCAGAACTTTTTGCTAGTGAAGCGGACGATGTCACAAGGAAAGTGATGAACTCCAGTCTTGCAAGAAAAACGACACTATCCCTACTAGGGGATCCCTTTACAGGATTTCATGGAGCAGCTCTGATTCAGCTGTTCGCCCTGGATCCCCATCTATAAGAGAGAGACCACTGAAATTGGAGTTCAGATTCTGATCTATAGAATAACATGTTATTAGCTAAAATGGGGGAGTTTAAGGTCTTGTCTGTACCAAGCAGCAACATGTATGATGAGTTCAGATTTTTAAAGTCCACTAAATTAACCTGCACAGTGAATGGTCAGTGTGGACCCTGCTGGTGCACGTTAAAGTTCTCTAGTGTACTTTAATGTAGTTCTGCCTTACTCGTAGAAGTGTAGACTTAAGAAAACCACGTTCAGAGATCCATCAATGATAAAAGAGCACAGCTCATACTGTACATAGCCACTTAAAATTTTTTTTTACTGGCATCTTCCATGTGCATAAATGTCAGAGTCGTGGAATTTAATTCCAGAAGGAACCACCAGATCACATAGGTGCTGGAACGTGGGGTGCTACTGCACCCCCTGGCTTGAAGTGGATTCCATCATATACAGGGCTTACAATTTGGTTCAATGGCTCTCAGCACCCCCACTATAAAAATTGTTCCAGCCCCCCTGCCAGATCATCCAGCCTGACATCCGTGTAGCACAGGCCATCAGCACCTGCACATTAAACCCAACAACTGAAATTAGACCGAAGTATCCTAGCCTTTAGGAGACTAGACTTTTGACTAGACTTTTGTCAAAAGCCGAGATTAAGAGGGGCCAACGTGCACCAATGCCTGAGGCTCTTGCAATGGCTGGGAAATGATTAAGTAAAATATATCCAGATAATCCTGGCAAGTGACCCACACCTACATGCTACAGAGGAAAGTGGAAAAAAAAGCCCAAGGCCACTATCAATCTGACCTGGGGGAAAATCCCTTTCTGGCCCCACATGCGGCAATCAGGTACATCCTGAGCATGTGAGTAAGAACCAGCCATGCAAGCACCCGAGGGAGAGAACGCTCAGTGCCACCTCAGAGCCCTGCCACTCCCTGTCCAATGTCCTATCTCCCATTGTGGCCATCTCTGATGTTTCAGAGGAAACGTATACTGGGAGTGGGGGAGAAGCAATCCCTTCCTGGTCCTTCCAGGTGGCCAGCTGAAACCCTGAAACCTGAACTTTTAGAAACAAGAGGCCTAAACTGGAAATGAGCCTCACGGCTGCTGCGCTCTGCCCCCATCATACAGTTGCACTTACTAATTTGTCCAGCTCTCTCTCAAAACTAATTAGGAGTTGTGGGGGCAAACAGCTTCTATTGGGAGGCTGCTCCAGAACGTCACCCCTCTGATGGTTAGAAGTGGTTTTGTCCAAATTTCCAATTTGTGTTTGAGCACCAAAGTGCAATTTGAGCATCCCAGGGCAGAACTGGTTTCCATACGTCAAGTAATCACATTTGGAAGTTGGAACCTGAGTTTTGCACAAAAGCTCATGAAATAGAATACTTCTAATCTGTCCCCCATTCCTGTCTTATCCTCCCCTGGACAGGTGTGACAAGTTCCTACTTCTCATGTTAGGTTTAGCAAGTCATCCGCACCATATGGCTGCCAGTTTGATATTCTTCTGCTTGATCTACATCAGGGCTGAATAAATATCGTACTGCATCGGAGTACTTACCAGTTCTGGCAACTACCCCTATATCTAAAGCAGCAGATGACTCTGCAGCCGCTGTTCTAGGGATGCCCTGCGTCTGGGTTTCTGTGCTCCCCTATCATAGCTCATTAATTTAATTTATCATAAGGATGTGTTCCCAGGCAGTAGAATGAAACCTTTAGCTTCATTGGTTGTTTTCAGGTCCTTTGGGGAATGAGTGGGGATTGTTATTTTAAGCACACATGCCACTGCAATGTGAGTACAGAATCCATGTTCAGGATGGAAGATCTGGCTGTTCTAATTACATACAGTTCATTAGAATTAATTAGCAGAGCCAGGTGTTCAAAGATCTTTGTTTACAATTAGTCACTCCTTGGCTAATTGGATCTGTATTGAGTCAGGGAGGCTGCATTGCTGTGTACATGCTGTACCCTTTGTGTTGATGTGAGGAGGGAGGGTAACATTTTTTTCCTAGGTATGATAGGATCCTACAAGCTGTAAGCTAGCTAACACTGCACCAGTATCCTTTAGAAAGAATCATTAAGAATTTTAAACAGGCATTACTCCTGTGTGGGAGGGCTGAGGCAATTAATAACCTCTATGAGAGGACATTTGAATGATAATTGTCAGTTGACATGGAAAAATATTCTGTGGTTGTGCAAGTGTTTTTTAGGAAAAAAAATTGAGAACAATGCACACACAGTGAGATCCCACTTATGACCCTGTGCTGTCAGCTACACAACAGTCTGGAGCCAAGTTAATGCTTGTTATCTCTTTCTTTCTTTCTCTCTGTCTCTCACCCTAGAATAACCCCAGCAATAAACTGGTGAACACCAGCAGCACAGTTACAGCAACGCATATCAAGAAGTTCACTTTTGTCTGCATGGCTTTATCATTAACGGTAAGGAGTCACTCATCAACTCTTTTGGTTTCAATCTGAAGAAGAAAATTATTGCACACGTGTGACAGTGCAAACACTGAATTCAGATTATCAGAATGTCATCATATTTTTAGCATTATTCTCTTTGCCTATGAAGCTGAGATTAGTTTCATCTTCTAAAATAGCCTGTGTGGAGGAAGCAGTGGGGCAAAGGAGTTTTGCTTCTTGAGTTACTCAAAAAAACTAAGACACAAGTATCACAAAATGGGTAACTTAAATGCTTTATATATTGCAACAAAAAGTTTTGTTTGTTTTCTTGATTTATGGCACCACTATAGCACTTGCCAATTTTTGTTTTAAAATAAGTCTGCAGAGATAGGGAAAGGAAAAGGAGTTGTGCGTTTCTTTCAGAGAATAATCTTTGATAAGACACCTTATCAGGAAAATAATTAGGTGTTCGTTCTCCCATGCTGGAGTGTGGAACAGCAGCTTATCCCCTGCACCCACAGTTCCGCTTGAATAAAACCAAATTCTGGAATATCTGGTAGTCATGTCTGTGAGATGTGAGCTCACCTTAGCAAAGTAACTCAATTATCCTAATTAATACATGTAGTTATTCTAGTTTTGATGTATAAAAAAGGCATAAAAGAAAGATGAGCTCCCATTATTCAACAGTTATTACTCAAACCCTGCATGGTGGGAAGGATTTTTGTCAAGTATGAAGGCTCAGTGTTTTTCATTGTTTCACTTTTCACTTGTTGATCTGCCTTTCCATTCAAATTCTGCTTTAAGCTTTCTATTACTTGTTAGGTTACTTAATAGCAGGCACTTTTTAAAAATTCGACAACTTTGCATTTTTATAATACATCATGATTTTTTTATCTGATTTGTGGATGCAAATGATTTGTGCCCCAAAAAATCAAGTTGTTTAGTTGTCAGAATCCTACTATTGAAGACTGCATTTTATTGCGCATACTAAGAACGGCACAACTACAGCTGCAAAACTACAACTAGAGACTGTTTTTCAAAATATAGCACTAAGGAATATGGACGGACAGTGATAAATAGTAATAAAAATGGTACCAGTCAGCTATCTGTCTGTCTGCATGTTCTTCTGTGCTAGCAGGAGTGTGAGGTTTGTGAATGTAACAGAATGCTGAATCACTGATGATGTGCTGACAGTGCTCGATGGAGTGCTTTAGAGTGCTGGACACTGCTCTGTTGCCCTGGATGACCCCTGTTTATTACTGCTCACTGTTGAATTTAAAGTGGAAAGACAAGCACATGAGAGAGTGGATTTGAGTTTCAGGATTTTGGTTTTTGTTATGATATGCTTTTTCCATGGAGTAAGCACTGATAGGAACATCACAGGCCTGTAACTTGCCCCCTGCCCCTGCTTCCACCCCCTCTCCCCACACACACGCACACAAACCCAAGTTAACTCAACTAGAAATTTCTCCGAATCTTGTCTTGCAGTTGGGCTTTAGCAGCTGAGCTTTGCTTGAGGCCAGCTGATGATTCTCTTAACCCATCTTCTGTAGAGTGGGAACTACCTAGAGATTTTGGTGAATCCACAACATCCCAGAAATGGCCAGCATACCAGTGCACACAACATGCCTCTGGTGAGACATTTATTTCTGCCCCCAGGGTCTGTTTAGAAGCAGTTCTTACAAGTAATTGTGGAGATGTGTTATATTTCCATGACTTTTTCCTTCATCATATTTTGAGGCCAATTCCTTTTCCTCATTTTGAAGAGGAAAATGGCCCCCGGCCAAGAGAGTAACACAGCCTTCCGTATCAAAGCAGGTGGTGGAGAGGATGATCATGGTGAATACAACTACTGTTCTGGCATATGATGCAAAAAGCATTTACACAATATTTGGCATTAGTCCTCAGTACTCCTTCGTCTTCCCACTACTGTTGGACTGGTGCTAGCAACAACCATGCCTGGACAAAGTTGTTGCTAGCAGGTTTGAAATGCAAGCACACTCTCCCTGATGAGCACAGAAAGCCATGTTGTGTGATATCCATGCTAACTCAACAGTGCTACAGAAAACCTATTGGACTTCCCAGATAAAATTCTTCCCTAAATAGAAAGGGTTTGGCTGCATCTGTTTTTTGGATGTTGCTGATGCTGGCTTGCCTTCAGCTTTGATACAGACAGTGCCTAAAACCACACACACACACACGCGTGCTCTCTCCCCCCTTATTCTAGATCGACTGAGTGGCTCTTCACTGCCCACCCAGTTGATCCAGATAACTCGATCTGTAGACATAGCCTGAGGCAGTGGCCGAACTGGAATCAGAGCTCAGCAGTTTGTCTCCCAAAGCCGTGTCCAGACCACACTTCTGTCTCTCACAATTTAGGTCCACTGCCGTTAGAATTTCTAAGTTGTACTCCAAATAACTTGTTAGTGATGATGGACTTTTGACGTTGCTTGATTGGCACAGATTGGTTGCTTCCTGGATCTTTCATGTTGTGTCCCCTTTTTTGCTCACAGCTTTCTCTAGATCTTCTTGCCGTAAGTCCACCTATGGCCAAGGTGACTCTGTCTCCTGCAGCAAAGACACAGCAGGGAGCTAGACCCTCCTAGAGCCTGCCAGAACTCTCTGAGACTCACTGGAGTCACTTTTCAGGAAACCTTTCCTCTTTCCAGACTGCAGCACTTGTGCTTCAACACTCAAAGCTTCATACTGTGGTATAGCAAGGACAGAGAGCAGTAGGAAAGTTCTGGAAGGGTGCTATATAAGTGCTAGAATGATCCGGGCTTTATACCCTATAGACTAGCCAGAGTCCATTGAGGGTAATTAGTGTCAGCTGACACCAATTAAGGCCCCACCCAGGTGCCTATAAAAACCCTCTACTCCTGAGAGACAGTGTGGAGTGGAAGGAGTAAGTGTGTGGTGAGCAGAGGAGTGTGTGAAGTGGAGGAGACCAGAATGGAGTACGGTGGTGTGTGGAGTCTTAGTGGAGAACAGAACGGAGTACAGCGGCGTGTGGGAGAGAGGTGGAGTCCTGAAGAAGGTACTGGGCTCAAGAAGCCAGAAAGACAGAGCGGGGAGAGTGGCCCAGGGAAAAAGCCTGCAGCTGCAAGTGAGGTGCCAGCAGCACATAGCTGCTACTCGGAGGGCCCCTGGGCTGGGACCTGGAAGACGGGGTTACCAGCGACACCCTGGCCCACTGCAAGAGGCAAAAGTGCGAGACCCACCAGGGAGAAGCCGGCCGTTTGCCACAATCTAAACTGATTATTGTTTTAACCCACTTAGGCATTTTTCAGCTTACAAAGGTTCTGGTAAATCCTGAGCTGCTCACATTACCAGCACCACTCTGCACAGAGCTATTTTTAATCTTCTGATTAGGCTTTTCTTTTATAACTTTCCAAACTATTTTTACATGCTTGATCCTACCTCCCTCTACTCAACTGGTACAGTTTTTTCATAAGCTCATGTTGGGAAACCTGTCTGTCTAAAATTCAGGAACAGTCCATTTCCCTGACTTTTCTTGAGTTGTTCTTATTTGTTCAGCATTACCTATGATCATTCACCAGTAACCCAATCAGAAAGTAGAACTATTAGTAGAGTGCATTTCCTAGTTAGTCCCCGTTGTCTGCAATACTATTTGCTGGGAAATTCTATCTACCACGAGCTACACTGTAGAAAGCCAGCTTACAGGCCTGATTCTGCAAACACTTGCACATAAGGCTTTTGTGGGACATAAGCATACAAATAATTTTCTTCATGTTAAGTATTTGTAGGGTTGAGCTCCAGATTTGCATCTGCTGCAGCCAATTCAAACAGCTACAGTAATTGTTTAGAGGGAAAGCTGTTTCCATTAGTAACTGCTCTGTTCTCCTGGGTCTGCCCTGCTACAATATATGTAGTCTAATGGGATCATTCTTGGTAGGGGCTTAGTCTCCTTCCTCCGAACATGGAGGAAGAGGCAATACAGTTTCTCCCAGGTTAGCTAAACACAGATCAGACAAGGGTATTTAACCATGCCACCTGAATGAGTCTTTCCCTGGTTGATTTGGAAAGGAACCCAATAGACATGGAGAGGTGACCGACCTTTTACAAAAGCAGTAACTCAGGAAAAAGAGAGGTACCAAACAGAGCTTCCTGGGGGATCCCCCGCTCCAATGAAGGAGACCTCATATCCAGTTGCGGGGGAGGAGGGAGGAAATGACCGGAGCCTTTCCCTCATTAGATCAATATAATAAGCCAGTCCTTTCGTCGTGAATGTGAACGCTGTCTTGACACCTTGAAGCAGATTTGGTGCTGGGATTTGTTAAAGCTACTTGTGTAGTAAAACTGCAATTAGTAATATTGTTTGATGGAAGCTGTCTGGGTATTTACACAAGTTTCACTAGAAGGTTTCCTTTTAAAAGCAGTTTCATTTAAAGACTGTAGAAAACAGAAATAGATAAGAAACAGCTGTTGGATTTACCATAAATAAGAGCTTGTCTGATTAATCAGATTAATGAGACTTCTGATTACGAACCATCTGCAGCTCCCTTCCAACAATCCTATTTTTAGAATTCGCATGTCCCATACGTCACTAAACCTCAGCTATTTAAATATCACGTGAATGGGGGGAGCTGGGAGGGAAACCATTAGTTGAAGGATTTTTTTTTTTTTTTTTATGTAGCTAAGCCATTGAGGGGTAGTCTGGTCTTAGATAACAAGGAGTTTTAAATAATTCAAGCTGCATTTTGGGAATGTGCTTTTGCCATGTCTTCTTTTTCTTTTTCTTTTTCTTTTTCTTTTCTTTTCTTTTTTTTTTTTTTTTTTTTTTTGACTATTATTATTCACAGAGCTCCTTGAACACAAATGTTTTAAGCCATTCTGGCATGGAGTAAGGCCATTGTTCCGCACGCAACTCCTGTTGATGGCACTGGGAACTCTCCCTTTGGGTTTCAGTCCTAGGACTCTTGAGCAGAGATTGCCAATTGTGAGGGGATTTTAGGGCTAGACTCCTAAGCTCCTTTTCTAGTGGTAACCTCAGCACAATTTGGGCTCCTGGTGCATTCCACACACACAGCCCTTATTTTATGAAAGATCTGTTTCAGCATCAGGTATTTGCAATGCAGGCATCATAACTGAGAATTTTTCAAAGTACTAAAATATTGTATTTCTTCATTAATCTTCCCTCGCCTCCCTTTCAGGGTAGCACACAAGAACTCTATCCCTTATCCCTGTTCTGTGTTTAGGGAGCGCAGCACTGCCCTTGTGATGAGCCGGCTATTAAAATGGCATGCAGGTCTACACACAAGTAGGAATATCAAGTAGGCTGACATTAAACGAGCTTTTCTCAGAACAGCAGCAGCTTCTCTAGGGCCTGACATGCTCACTAAGGATTCAGATCACTCTGAGGTAGCCTGAGCTGCAATAACAGTGCCAAATCCCTTGTTCTGCTTTATTTGCATCATCTCCTACTCCTATTTCCTAAGGGAGCTCTGTCCTAACCAACATAGGCTTTTATTCTGTCTCTGATACAAAGAAAGGAACAGAATCTGTCGTCTATTAAGTTACTCTAGCCCTTCACAGTATGATCTGGTAGCACCTGAGGCCCGTGTCTCATCTGCGTCTTAGCCCTCAGGCTTTCCAGTTTGATATAGTTTTGTTTTGGTGCATCACGATTTTAATTAAATAGGCAGCGGGTTTGTTTGAGGCAGAAGCTAATTGACTGCATCTGCTGTTGCCCTTCACGTAACATCTTTGGGGCCTCAGCTCTGCCCCCAGGTGCACATGTTCCAATACTATGCAAGTCAGGGAGTTTGAATGCTGTAACTGACAGCAGAATTGGACCCTCCAGGCTTATATTAGAAGGAGTGGGTCTTAAGGGGGGAAGTCTATAGTTGGGGCTTTATACTGGTCTGAGGGCAGCACAACATGCTACCACATACAAGATCCAGGTTGAAAGATGAGCTTTTCCCCTTCCTCAGCACAGGCCTGAGGTCATTTACAAGACTGCCTCAGGCCTAGAGCCACATCCAACCTTACTTGGCTGGAGGGCAGCTGCTGCTCCCAGAGCACAGAGGATGGTGATGAGGGAGTAATGACAGGAATCTCAGGGGACCCCAAACTGTCTTTTGGACTCATGTAGGCAGCAGAGGTGAAATGAAATGTAGTAGATGCTGAAGGGATAACGAGGAGCAGGGACAAAAGTTCTTTGAGCCACAGTGACAAATTCCTGAGCAAAGCAACTAAAAACAAAGATAAGCGAGTATGAAGACAGAAGTTTTTACAGAGAGGATGGTGACATTATGGAATACTGTGTGAAGAACAGTGATTGTGTTAGATAGCTTAATGGAGACAGGCTCCCTACAAGTCATGAGGGGGTCTAACTTTTTTAATTCATCAGCATTTTCGTGGCCTGTGATTTACTGCGAATGTGTGGAATGATGATTTCTTACATGGAGTTTCTTGAATGCTGTAGCATGTTGGCTGGCCTCTGAGTTTCTTTGTAGACACTAAACACATACATCTAGGAGACAAGTGGCTTCTAATAGATCTTTGCCTTTTCTATAGCCTTATTCTATGTAAGTAGCATTTAGTTTCTGTAATTCATACATCAGATGGCATGACTCATTGGGTACAGAGCATTAAGGACATATGGTTTGGTACTTTAATGTCATCTGTTGGCATTCCAGGTACTTTGTATTCTTTGGTCAAGAAGTGCTGGAATGCATTGTGCGGCCTGATTTAAGGTTCATTTAACCCTCTCTGTCTTGAGTATTTTACTACTATAGTTCTGTAAGTGGAGATTTTAAGTAGGCGAAATAGGTTATCACCATAAAACCTAACAGGCAACATCACAGCATACTTTGTGCAGGAATATTACTTCATAATGGTTAGATTAGCCATCTCTCTGTTTCTGCTCATCCTTTAATACTCTTGGATGACATACAGAATGGATAAATCTTGAAAAATCAAATTCTAAATACAAAAGCAGAAAGGTAAAGAGGCTTTCAAATGGTAACAGTACCGCTGACATTGAGATGTTTAACAAAAGTAATCTAGGAGATGAGTCAGATTTATGATATCATAGTTCCAACCTGTTATTTTCAACAACTCTGCTAGTGTATTATTTATTTGGGATATGCAGTCTGGCCAAGCCACTGCATTCTTATCAACAATGTTCAAAGCACGAAGACTTCCAGAAAGTTGAGTCATTTTGCATTCCTCAACAATATATGTTCTGGTGTGTGGTTGCCGACATCGACATAATGGATGGTCTGTAAAACGCCACCAAAATTCTGCTACAGCACCAATTCCATGTTCTATGATACCAGTTCAGAAGGCTCCATTGTCTTCACAGTAAATCAAACCCAGGTTGACACTGAGTGAGGTCTGAGACAAGACAATTATTTGTCACTTTCTCTGTGGACCATGAAGCTTGCCATATATCCTCTGCTGTAAATCCCTCACCCAGTAAACTTATCCACAGCGGGCGCTGTGAGGGCAGAAGACAATGTGGTGGATTACACAAGTCTTCAATTAGTGGCAGATGTGGCATATCATGCAGGTTCATCATGAGCTTTGCTATGCTTTCCTCTCTGTGAATTACAGAGAACTAGTAACCATGGTAAAGGAGTAGATTTAAGTGTGCCTGAAATAATACTCAGGGTTGAATTTAGTTATATGTCAATCAGCTTTGTGTGAGCTAGTGCACTGTTGAGGGATTATTTGAAAGTAAAGTCCTTTAAATGGACGACAGTCATGCAATTAGAGCAAGCTTTTATATTATTTTAATTTGTTTTTATTATTTAAGGAAAAAAAGGCCTGGAGGTTGCCCAAAGGGAGTGTGATTTCTGGTGTCTTTTTAGAAATGCAAGTATAGAGGAATAATTGAAATGCCCTTCTTCAGAGGGTCACTGAACATAACAAGGGTTTTTAATATAATTATTTAGCACCATCATCACCCTCTACACCACCTTTCTACCACAGCATGATTCCTCTCTATTCTCCAGTGCTTCATCCAGTCTAGTTTTATTAGTTTCAAGCAATGTTTCTTCATCAGCTAACCATGGGACACTCCTGTAGATGTCACCATTGCTAAGTTAGTCATGATGTTCAATTTGTTTACCTTTTTCGTACTTGAAAAAAATTACGCTTCCTTGTATCACCTGTCACAGTTTCCCTCTCCCCAGGAAGTGCTGAAGATCTTCAAAATCAGGATAGCCACATGTTGCTAAATCAGGAATAGGCAATACTTGCTTCCTGTGTCTATTTTATTGTCTGCCCTTAACACCAAATAGGTGTAGCAGGAAGTCTGGCTGAGATAGAGACTGGATAACAAGAACAGTGCAACACTCCTAAGGATCCAAATATTCTATTTAGTCTCTGTACCACTGCTGTCCAATTGAGCTGATTGCAGAAAGTTTTCCCCATGTTTAAAGAAGTGGAATGAAGGGAGGTGTGCACGGTATACAGGCTGTATTGCCACTACCTAGTGACACCCAGGGAGAGACACAGAGCAGTCAAAAGTTCAAATGTCAGCTACATACACGGTGAATTGACACGTTTCACGTATTCCCTTTACCTTTCCTTTTTTTCTTTAATGAATCATTCTCAATTATTTAGTCCAACATTGGCAATAACTAGGGATTTATCCAAATCATGACTATCCAAATCGTAACCAACTAGTACCGTTGGTTATGGGCAGAAGGTTAGACTTAATAGGGAAGGCACGAATATGAAATATTTACTTCACTCATAACTTCTCACAGAACACCCAAACCAGTCTGCTGAACTTGCCTATAACCTGACCCTACGTCACTGACAAACCCAACCACTCTTTCCAACAAGCAACATTACAAAGTCAGACAAGTGTGTGTGTGTGTGTGTGTGTGTGTGTGTGTATATATATATATATATATATAAATATACACATATATGGTAAACTCTGTTTCTTTTGCATCTTACTTCAGGCAAGCCCTTAGTCATAATCTCATTATGCCAAGGAGATGCTAAGTTATACATTGTAACTTTAACTTGCATTTTCTTGGCATAATTAGTTTGTTCCACAGCCAGGCTTGGACTGCCAGAGCAAACTCTTCACTCACTTACCTACTATCTGAAACATTCTAGCAACTCCAGAAAGGGTCCATTCTAGAATAATGTGATACTTACACAGAGAATCAACTTGCTTTCACCATGTTGTTTTTCCCCGCTATGCTGGGAAGAATAGCAAGTTTGAAAAATGTCTTGCCAAACGTATTCATTCAAACGAGGCTTTTCCCTTCACCACTTCTTTTTGGTTTTAATTTTAGTTCTTACTGCAGTAAACTTTAACTGTTCTCAGGTTTCCAAATGCCATCTCAAACACAGATGGAAGTGTTTCTGCCTGGTCAGTAAGAGGTTTGACCCCCAATAGTGGACGTGTCAAAGTCTTTGTCAGAGAGATGATGGTTGTATGCCATCCATAGTACTCCACTGACCCTTTGTCTGTGAACAAGGAGATTCTGTTGTCCAGTGAGGTAAATATTGATGCCTCATTGTCTGATTTTTGCATAAAAAGGATCCATTATGTATGGGTGAGTAGAACAAGAGGAAAAGGGAGGATCCAACATTTTAATTGTAGCATGTATCTGCTCAAGCACTAGAATTGTGAGGGGGGTGGGGGGACATCAGAGTAAAGCCCATACCTTACTGCTGGGCAGATTTGAAGGCTGTAGTTAGGAAACTCCAAAACGTAGAAAACTTCAGGAGCGCCATGAGCTAGTGGGAGTGATTAAATGCGAGAGCTCTCAAAAGGGTATCAGCTATCAGCTTCAACTTATGCAAGCTTTTTTTTTATAAGAAGAGCCTAGATAAGTGTCACCTTGTTTAAAAAAACAAAAAACAAACACCGCATTCATGCAGGTCTCCAACACATTAGCAAACCAGCCCAGTGGTAATCAGACCAGTTAAGTATATCCAATAGTAATTGCAGGGGAAGAACATGCAGTAGCATCATTTTTTGACCACACTAATGCTAACAGAAATAAAGTTACTGTACAGCTGCTGGACCCAGCTTTAGTTTTGCCAGTGATCTTCCTCTTATGTAGCAATGCTATGTGAGCAAAGTCAGAGATGGATAAAAATCCATATACACGGAAACCACTACTTTGGAAGGAAAAAGTGATGCCATAGAGCATTGTCAGCCTGTGCCTTTGGTTCCCCCCTGCTGCATGAAAACTTTGGTATTTGACAGGTTTGGGTTTTTTTCCCCTTAACCCTACACTTAGTGAAGAGAGATTCTGAGAGTACTCAGATATATAGACAAACTTTCTGTGGGGCAGGGAAATTATCCATTAATATAAATTTTTGTCTTCATGACTGCACTATATTGTAGATGGACATAAACACACTAGGATCTAATTCTGGTCTTTCTGTTGCAGGCGTGCATGTTTCTTGACTTTTATTCCATATATTTCTTATATGGCCTAAGGTCCCAATATTCTGCCCCATCTCAAATGCAGTAATATACATAAGCATGCCATTAAGGCATATTTCATGAGATTGTGGGGGAACCCTTTGACCTTCTGTTGGTCATAAAAATGACTGACCCATATAGCAGTGGCTTGAATTAAAAATAAATCTTCATAATATTTAAGAGCCCTTAATGTAGAGCTTTGAATTGAGATCTTCTTGAACCTCTTCATGATGGGTATTCTGTGATACTACCACCACATTTCATGTCAGCAGCCTTTGATGTGATAGCCCCTAGCGTTTAGAATGTATTGGCCATGGCTTTATACAAAATAACTTTATCAGCTTTGCTGAATTAGTACCACTATTATCTTCATATTTAGAGCCCTTTCCTGTCAAAGAAGCCATGCACGACAGTTCCCTTATAATGATGGTTATTAATCTGTTTATTGTGAGTGATTGTATAGTGCCGTGAGTACTTTCACAGGTGATAGGGAATATTTTTGGTAGTGATGTAATTGTATAGTTATGCTTAAGGTTACATCAGTGTCCCTAATTACAGGATGAAAGTGGAATCAGAATATTTAGCTTAATGACAACAAATATGAAATATGTTACACTATTAAAGGTGCATTGTTTTATTTAGTAGATTGACACTGCAAGTGAAAGCTAGTTATTTCTTTCCACTTTAAGATATGGGTTATTAAGATATAAACCATAAATCATCTTACTGCCACATTAGCATTTGAAGGAGGCTTAAAGTTTCAAAGGTCACTGAAGCTGGCTGCTGCACACTGGCTATAAAGCTGACAAAATATATAGAAATTCTCTAAAATTACAGTGCTATTCAGACATCTTGCATAAATAGATATCAGACTAAGCATCAAATTCAGACCTTCATACTTATGCAAGTTAGAGCAAGAGACACAGTTGAGTGGCTGACAGATTCTGCAACTAGAGCATCCTTTAAAAAAAAAAAAAAAAGACCCATTTTCCACTTTAGCCTAGCTTTCCTGTGTGATGTCAACTTCTTGAAAGGGGGTGGAGTGACCTGGAATTTATTGTATGTGAAAGAAGGACCACTTAATTATCTAGCCAATAGGAAATGTGCTGTATATTGTTTTACATCACTTGTGGCTAAATCAGTAAGCCAAACAAAATATAAAATTCAAGAACATCTTGTGGATTTGTTACATGTCTTGGAGGACTTTGGGTCCTTAACCTATTTTTAGTTTATATGTGATTGAATTAGTCTACACAAGTGTAGCATAAGACCTGTTACAAGAAAATACCTATACTAGACAGTCTCCTCTTGAGATCACTCCACATTTTCCCCAGATGTATCAAGTACAGTTCGTCTCCACCATTAGAAGGCCACACCCATTAAACAACTATTTTGTGAGTCATGACAGATATTATCCACTTTGTCAAGCCCTAAACTTTAGAATGAGTATCAGAATCTGAACACACCAATAGTCTAAATTTGACAGACACAAAACTCTGGAAATCTAAGTCACCTTTTGATAGCTCTTTCCTAATGAAATAATAAGACATCTGTGCAATGGAAAGACAACAGCAGTGATGCACTGAGCAATGGAGTGCATGTACTGTCAGTTGTTTTGACTTGTGCTCTGAGTTAGAAAACGTGAATGACATTGGGTCATGCAAATGTTTGAGAAATGCAGAGTCATGCTGTACATTTGTCAGCTGGTTCGGGGATTTTCTGATTAGTGATTACATTATAGTTCAATCTACAATTATTGTACTTGTCCTGTGCCATTTCCTGGAAAGTTCTCTTTAGTAGCTCATGTTTATCGATAGACGTGCAAAGGCAGGCTACATATACAAATGACCGTTATCTTGGTTAGCTTTTCACCATAATTTATTACTTAGTGGGTCTCTCAGGTCAAATAGTCACTGCTGGTGCTCACAAAGTAAATTAGAATAGTTTCTGGGAGGTGTGGTATCTATAAAGGCTATATGCTAGAAATTCTTGGAAACCAGTGACCTCACACATGCAGGCTCTGAAATGAAACCTCAGCAACATTTTTGTACTGGAGTTGTTTGCTTAATTATGTCAGTGTTTCAATTCCAGGTCAAATGAAACCTCAGCAACATTTTTGTACTGGAGTTGTTTGCTTAATTATGTCAGTGTTTCAATTCCAGGTCAAATACCTTTACTGTATTTGAGAGAAGGGATTGAGTAGTTTGAGAGAGCACTTGAAGCTTGAGACTTTCTCTGCCGTAACTGAAGACTCGTTAGAAACAGAGCATTCTTTCAGAGTTCTCTGCTGCAGTCTTTCAGCGTCTACATATTTTGAATTTGTTCTCCTGGAATAGAAGGGTACACATAGAAGGAAGAATACAAAGGCATGAATAACCTAGTTCATCACATGGAGTTAACTTGGTTAGGGGCAGAGTTCAAACGTCATTGATGCAGCTATCTTAAATGAAGAATGAGTAAGAGACAGCTAAAGCAAGGCAGAATGGAGTCTGCCCAGAGACTAGCACTGTATGGATGGAAAGCTCTTCTGGGTACTTCCTGGGAGGGTCCATTTGAGCTTGACCAAACACTCCAAGGAGGTGTACAGCACCTGGAGAAAGCATACCAACTGGGGCCTGAAGCCGAATATCCTCAGAGTGCCCAGGAGAGACTCATGGTCCACCCTGTCGAATGCCTTCTCCTGATCCAGGGACAGGAGAGCGAATGACGGACCATCCCTACACCCAAGCACAAGGAGGTCCCAGACCAGATAAAGATGGTCAAAGATGGTGTGGCCTGGGATGGTATAGGTCTAGTCAGTGTGGACCATGTCCGCCAGCACGGATCCCAGTCTCAGTGAGATGGTCTTTGCTATGACCTGTAAAAGTCCGTGCTGAAGAGCAAGACGGGACACCAGTTCCAGAGGTCCCCTTTCTTAGGCAGCGGGGCAAGACAGCTCACCTGAACGACAGGGGAAGCACCCCACTCCCTACAGACTCAGCCCAGACAATGGCAAGATCCCAGCTGACGGTGTCCCAGAAGGCATGGTAGAACTCCATGGTCAGCTTCTCCATGCCCAGGATTCCGTCCCAGAGCACTCCGCAGGCATTGGTGTCGGTCAGAGCTGGGAAGTAGAGGATAGTGTCGAAAGCCCTGGCCCTCCCGCACATATCCGCCAGATCTGTGAGGTGGGTGCCATCTCCTGCCAGTAGGCAGGTGATCTGCTTCTGAGCCCCCCTCTCTTTCTCCAAGACATAGAAGTGGGAGCCATGATCCATCCCCTAAGGAGACAGATGCAGGATTGACCAAAGGCACCCCAGTCCCGATGGTCTTTGAGGGCCCAAAGATCCAAACACAGTGGCCCTTTTTCCTATAAACTGAAAAGAGGTTCCCTCAGGTCAGTTAGGGACACCTGAGTCCAATAAAGGGCTGACTGAGACCTGTAAAACCCTCTCCTCTGATGAGAGAGAGACAAGCAGATGCTTGACTAGTGGCAGCAGGGAGATTGGCTTCAGGGTGAGAGGCTGCTGCTCTCTTCCCTGCAGGGGAAACAATCAAAACTGACTGCCTGTTTAGATGAAGGACTGACACCCTGGGGCCAACAACAGGATATCACTCCCCATCCCCCTGCGAAGGGACAGGGAAAGATATCCCCTTTTGTTATGTGTTTGTAAATTTTTTATTTATTTTTTTACTATGGTGGAGGAGCACTTCTTGGGCTTGCCTTGAGGCCTACCTTGAAAATACTAATAAGCAAACACTGAGTGGGAAGACAAACACTGTCCTGCGTGGGGCTGATTTACCCCAGCATCCACCATCAACAGAGGGGGAAGTGCTAAATCCAGCAAGAGGGATTGCCACACTTGGTGTTAGCAATGGGATTGTTGGCACAGTGAACCATCCGTTGGGAAGGTAAATCACCCCCAAAGTGGATGATGTAGTGACTGCGCTGGTGCAGGTCACGGAGGCACAACAAGAGGCTAAAAGGGTCCAGATTGCTGCTCAACAGGAGTTGGTACAGTTACAGCAGTAAATGAATCAACAGCGGATGAGACAAATAGCCCAGGATCCAGCCAAGGCCCTGACCGCTCTGACATGTGCCCACAACAAGATGCAATCCCTAAGGGCCAGCAATTACCTTCAGAAGTTGATGATCGAAGATGATGTGGAGGCATACCTTCTCACCTTTTGAAAGAGTGGTCCTACATGAGGCCTGGACCAAGACCAGTGGACCAGCATCCTTGCCCCTTTCCTGTGTGGGGATGCACAGAAGGCCTTCTATGACATGGCAGCAGAAGCTGCTATATATTACCCCCAGTTGCAGGCTGAGATCCTGGCAAGGTCCACGGCGACGACAGCTGTAAGAGCCCAGAGGTTCCATGAGTGGAGGCATCAGGACAGCAGAGCACCGAGGACACAACTTTTTGGCCTGATCCATCTAACACAGAAGTGATTCTGCACCGAGATCTAGAGCACAGAGGAGGTTAGCGAAGTCGCAGTGTTGGACAGGTTCATGAAAGGACTACCACCAGATCTATGAGAATGGCCTAGCCACAATGACCCATCCTCTTATGATGATATAGTTGCCTGCTGGAGAGGCAGTTAATGGCCACTGAACTTTCTTGTACTACTAGGAAACAGATGCACTGGATTAAGCGACCAGCACACGCCTGCATCGCCCCCTCCCGCTGCTCCCGGAAGTCCCGGACTTTCAAATGATCGGGCAGAACTATGTTGGGGAGAAAGAATGCTGAAGTCTGACCTGAGGCTGTGAAAGGATTTGGGGAACTGGGGGGGAGAGAAAGGATTGTGAGGTAAGACTCGATAGTCCAAAGAATAGGTGGGGATGCCCTGAGCAGGATATAGCAGCCCAGTGTCATAATATTGAGGAGCTCAACCAGTGCAGCCTGGGAGATCATGAGACCCTTATGGCTTGATCAACCTCATGGGCGTCAAGATGAGTCCACATAGATACACGTGGCCAGTTAGGATAAATGGCATAGAAATCATTGCATTAGTGGACTCCGGAATTGCCATCACTCTGGTGTCGGGGGAACTAGTAGTGCGAAACCAGCTGTCTCAGGCCAAATGCACAGCAATAGCCTGTGTACATGGGGCTGTCAATTACTATCCAGCCATCTCTGTACAAATTGAGGTTCAGGGGAACACCACAAGGGTGGTGGCAGCGGGTGGTCCCAAGCTCCTATATCTGGTCTGCTGACGGACACTAAAAGTGTGGTTACAGGAGTAACCGCAATCCGCCTCTCAGCCAGGAGGCCGGGAAGAGCAGCTACTGTTGCCTGGAGGGGCTGCAGCTCAGCTGGAGAGAGAGAGAGAGAGAGAGAGCGTGCACTGGTTCCCAAGGACCTGGCTCTGGTGGAGAGAAGTAGGTACTGGCTCCATGCTGCCCTGGGGGGCGGGAGGGTGGTTCTGAGCCCTCCCCCTGCCTCACTGTGCTTGCCCCGGCTCCCGCCTCCACTCTGGGGACTGACCCTGGCAGCCCCCTGCTAGCTCAGCTCTCTGTTCCCACCCAGCTCTGCTGGTGCACCTCATTCCTGATCCACAGCCCCCTGCTAGCCCAGCCCTGGGCTCTCCTCTTCCCCCAGCTCTGCTGATGCCTCTCACTGCCAGCCTACAGCCCACTGCCAATCCAGCCCTTGCCCCACCCGCTCACCTCAGCAATTAAGGAATAGTGATAGATGAAGGCAAAAAACCCATCCTCTTCAGTGAGAAGAGCATTAACCATGACTGTTCTGTTGGTGGTGGTGGAAGTTGTGCATTTTATCCTCTGTGCAGATAGTTAAATCTTAAGGATTTTTATTCTGATCCTTCTCTGGTATATATACAATATACAGCTTTGTTTTATAATTTTCCTATTAGGTACAGTTTATCATGTCCAGAAGGCTTTGATTTTTGGATGCTAAGAAGTTAAACTTTACTCTTACCTATCTGATTCAGACATCATTTAGTAATAAAGGTAATTAAAGTCTGGCTTTAGAAAGTGCCATGCACTGAGTTGTCAAAAATTCGATAGGGTTATGAAGGACCAAACTAGGCTCATTTATGGGGAAAAGTTTCATGCATGTTTATGCCTGCATTTCTAGGAAGTGGATAGTTGGTCCATGTGATTGTTTTCTTGCTTGTCGGAAAGGAAGTATATGGACATATAAAGGCAAAGCATACAGTGACTTCATTCACTTTGCTTAGACCCTTCAGGAGCAGGGAGGATTGAGGGATGGGGTAGGGATGGGGGAGAACAGGGCGGGAGGGTTCCCCTGCTCCTGCGGTAGTGTCCCATGGGGGCCCACAAAAGGTTAATCTGGCCCTGCTTACTGTGAATAGTATAGTTGATTTAACTTCACTACTGTGAATTGATTTCATTTGAACTGCTCCTGGTAGTTACATTAAGCATGTGCCTAAGTGTATGCAGCATAGGGGTTTTAGTCCTGATCCTGTTCTAATTATAGTCAATAGCAAAACTTCCATTAACTTCAAGTGGGAGCAAAACTGGATCCTGAGCATAGTATTTTTGAACTAATCTATAGTAATTTTAGAACTAAAGAATACAATGATTTTTTTCTCTTAGCCATATTAGGATACAGTTTGAGAAACTTTCAGAGAAAGAATGAGCTGTTCTTTCATGTATTGCAGCATATATTTTGTCCTGGTAATGGGCCAGTGCTGCCATTCAGTATGGTGTAGGGAAGGAAATGATGTACAAATCTTGCAGGAACAGCATTCTGCTGTTCAGGACAGTAGGTGACACTGATGTGCAATACAAGGATAATAAAGTTCTTTAATTCTAATTGGCTAAGTCTGTGGAAGTAATTTTCCTTTGATGTCTTAGATGTGGTTCCTGAGCTCTTGAACCAGATACTGCACTGAAATTACAGTTAGGTTGTCACTTTTGAATACAAGGATGACAGATTTCCCAAACGATTGAAAAATGCATGACAGAAAAAGCCCTGTTTCATTTAGAAAGTGGAAATTGCTCTTTATATCTTTGGGGAATTATGCTGTTATAATTCTTTCAAGATGCCAGGGTGAAGAGAGTTTGCTTAATTTTTCACAGAATACTGCAGTTCTAGCTAGAGGTTACACCGCTATTAAAATTACAGCTTTTGTCATTTGCAAAATTCAGCTGGTTTTAAAATGTGCTCTCTTTAACTATGAAAGCAGATAAATTGCTTGCCATGAGTAGAGCGTTTCTGATTAAAAGAGACCTTTTACTGGAAAAAAAATGGATTGAACTTATTTTAGTCTTTTATCACTTCATACTTTTTTATTTGTTTTTTACACATAATAAAATTACTGTAATTTTTAAAGGAACATTTTAGGAAAATGTTAAAGTTTGACTTCCATTATCTGTGTATGTTCTCTGTAGTTTAGACCATGCTTTCCTAATAGCAAGGTCATTCAAGGTGACCAGCTATCTGTAAGTAAGAAAAAAAAGTGTATTGAAGTTAGTGCAATTAAAACATCACTGTTCAGACTTTGACTTTTCAGAGATAAAGAACAATTCACTTTATGCCTATTTCACTTCAGTGTGGGTGTCTGAGGACCGGCAATAAAATAAAAGGTTTGATTTTGCCTGTGTTTGCCCTAAGTTATTTTCTACGTTAGGCTTTCTAGGTAAGTCTGTCAGAAAGCTCTCCCTGCATAGTCACTTTATGCTGTTTCTCAATAATTGTACAGTATGCAAATCACAGCACTCTTGCTAATAATGACTGCTACAGTGCAGGAATTCACACAGTCATTATGTAGTTATTAGTAGTTGTACTACACACATATATATACCCCTCCATTTTCATTGGTGGTTATATCCCTTCTGCTCTCCTTGGCCTCTGGATGCTGAATTTTCAAGCTGCTTGCTGGCGAGAGAGATGCCAGCTGAAGCAGAAAATCTCAGACATTCACATTAGCAACCTGCGGCTCTCGTCTTTCTTCCATCTTAACTCTTTGCACTTGTTTTTCTACAAATAATTCAAGATCGGCTGCAACTTGGGCTCAGATCACTGCAGCAAAATATTTTATTTAGAAGAAAATTAGATCCACATCCACAAAGAAGCTTAGGCATTCAGCAATGCCCAACTCTTAGACACCTAGAAAAATCACAGGAATGGCATGATCTCCAAAGCCTGAGTAAGGCACTCTAGGCCCCCTGTAGAATGAATGGACCAAGATAGATACGTTGGAATGCCATCCACAAAAGCCAGAATGCTAGGTGGGGAGCTACTTAAGTTAGCTAATGGGAGATGCTGCTAAGAGGGCTGTGTCCTAACCACCACTCCCCCTTCACAGTTTAGTGCCCAAGTCCAGGCTGCAAGGAGGCGCAGCTGGGAGCCCCCTCTCCTGGAGTCAGGTGACTTAGGCACCTAATTTTTTCTTGTGAGCACAAGTTAGACACCTGCCTCATGCCACACAAAACAGCTTAATGAGAGGGTGGTGGCAGCGGCAGGGGCCACCTTATAGCACTTCGCCCAGTGATGAGAGCACACACCTGGCATGTGAGAGACCCAGGTTCAGTTTCCCCCTCTGCCTGAGGGGAAAAAAAGATTTGAATAGCGATCTTCCACCTCAGTCTCTTCTGACGAAGCTGTTCCACTTTGGATAAATAATTAGAGTGACTGGAGCAGAGGGACTGGACCCAGGGTTTCCCACCTCCCAGGTGGGTGCCCTAACCACCAGGCTACAGGCTCCTTCACGCTCTCTGACCCAACGACTCTTATCCACAGTGCAACGGCTTCCTCGGGGGAGACTGAGTCAGCTGCACATCAGAATACCTCATAGGTCAGGTTAGAGCACTCCCTCCTGAGCGATGGAGGCCCTTGTTCATATCCTTTCTTCCCCTCAGGCAGAAGGGGGCAATTGAGCCTTCATCCCAGGTGAGTGCACTAACAACTGGGCTAAAAGTGATAAGGCTTTTAAAGATTTTGAATGGGACCCAATTCAGTAGGCAGCTGCTGAGCATGCCTTCTGGATCAGGTCCCACATGTGAGGTAAGCGTTCGTCTGCCTGTCTTCCTCCGGCTAGTGGATTGCTGTGGGACTTTGTTGGGAGACAGGCGTCCGGACTAGTAGAGTGAGGCAGCAGTGCACGTGCTCAGAGGCAGAAATTTAGGCACCTAAGGAACTTTTACCCTGAAAATTTAGGCTCAGAGTGCAAATGCCAACAGCGTTTGACTGGACTTTTGTGAATCACGGCAGAACCTAAAATTTGAATTTAGATGCCTAAATCCCAAGTATGGGCACCTAAATCTGGGGCGGAGGTTGCTAATCCCACCCTTAATTCCTATCAAGGTGAAGAAAAAAATCAGCAGACTGAAGTAAGTGATTTTGTTCACACCTTAAACTGTCAGGAAGATGCCTACACGTGTAGCACAGGGTAAAGTGACTGATTTAATACTGCCAGTTACAGTTGCATGTAATTAACATGGCTCCTTGCATGTTAATTAGAGAGGACAGTCATTGGTACATAATTAGAGAACAAAGGTGAAACCCTGGCCCCATTGAAGTCAGTGGGAGTTGGGCCACTAACTTCAATGGAGCCAGGGTTTCACTGCAAATATATGTAAGAAGATGTGGGTCATATAACTGGAGAACTGCTAAGTGCCATGAAATGCCATGGGTTTAAAAGAGAGTCCATTAGATACCGAGCTCCTCATCAGCAGATGAAAAATAACTGTTCTGAACAACAAGAACAAATGTAAATTACAAGGTGTGAGGAACACACTAGAGTTAAACAATGGCGTGAACATCAGGGCTACTGCCCCTCCTTATGGGGAAAAAATGTCCTGAGCTCTCCAAAGTATTACCAGTGAAGACCTTTGTTTTCTCTCTCATCCCAATGATGGAACAGCCACTAACCGAGTTCCCAGAACTGCTGGGGCATTGGTTCAGTAGGAGGTGACGGTAGAGTAGTATATGTCCTGAGCCCTGGCACCACTTCTTATATCACAGTGCATTTTCTTCAACACTCTGTTCAGACCCTGACTAACCAGCGCAGCTCTTAAATGATCGTACCTGACATGTTCGCAGCACAGGCCGTTATGACTGCCTGGCTACCATGGCTTAACAGCGTGCCTTGACACTTTGTACAGGATAAAACAGACCCATTTCATGCCCTTTAAAGGAATGGTATCAGCAATAAAGTTAAAATCTTTCTTGGAGGCGGCTTCAGATCTAAGCTATTAAAATGTGTTTATGTGCTTCTGAACATTG
This sequence comes from Mesoclemmys tuberculata, assembly GCA_007922155.1. NCBI lineage: Eukaryota > Metazoa > Chordata > Testudines > Chelidae > Mesoclemmys > Mesoclemmys tuberculata. Next base: position 8,432,693 of record ML675601.1, on the reverse strand, counting down.
GCACTGTCTGTCTACTGTAGACTCAAGTTCTTAAACCTTGCTTAAAGTGGCTTGAGCATCCTATGTAACAGGCTGCAGCCAGAGACTGTAAGAATGCTATGTGCCGGGGGGCTCTTGGTTCCTGAGGTGTCCTAGGGGTTGCTACCCTTATACTGATGGCAGTATCTCTGTGTATACTTTACAACTATTCTGCTCCTCTTATGTGACTGCTGTGAGTGCATGTACAAGTGTTTGTGTGCAAGCTCAGAAGAAATGTACTATTTGTATACTCTTTACTGTTGCAGTTGAAATGGAGGAAGGAAATAGCTGCGGTACAATAATATTTGCCATTTCTGTGGCAGTCAAAGATCAGTAGCATCCAAAAATCTCTCAGCAGGTTATAAACCTCCTGTAGTTAATGGAAGAAGTAGCTAGGAATTTCCTGCATTCAGATACTTAAGAGCCACTTGAAATCATAGCCGTCATCCTTCAGGAGGGTTGTAGGAACACAGTCCTCTAAACACAAGTTTAGGAGGAGGACAGTAGAGCTCTTACTTCATTAATGTTTATAACCTGCTGTGAGATTCTTGGATTGCTCCTGATCTTTGAATGCTGTAGAAATGCCAAATGTTATTGTACTGCACCTCTCTCTTTCCTCCATTTCATACAGGAAGTACTTGCATGATCAGTTAAGGCCATAGATTAGCAGCTGAACTCCTGTCTCTCTCTTTCTCCTTCCTTTCTTTGCTGTGCAAACTTTCCTAATTTTGTTCACATGGTTCTCTTCCCCAGCTCTGTTTTTTGATGTTTTGGACTCCAAATACATCAGAGAAGATTTTAGTTGACATAATTGGAGTCGATTTTGCCTTTGCAGAGCTGTGTGTCGTTCCTTTGCGCATCTTCTCCTTCTTCCCAGTTCCAGGTAAAAAAAAGAAAAAAAAAATTTAGTTACACCACAATCTCAAGCGGCATAATTGTTGTAGCAAGAGTCTGTCACTAGACAGACAAATTTAGCATAGATATGTTTCTTAAATGGACTCAGTGGGAAAGCTAAAAGCTGACATGTATCTGTTCTAGCTGCCCGAGAATGCAAATATAAGACTGGCTGCTGTGTATTGTGTGGTTTTGCCCGGCTGTAATTAACATTGCGTTTGTATAGCATCTAGGCACACCTAGCTACTGAACAGGGCCTATTGCAAGGCAAACAATAAAATTAAACTGTCTCCTTCATATTATATGGGTGTTTGTTACACTAGCCAAAATGTTTCTCTTAAATATTAAAATGCTGACATGTAAATATTATAACCTACGTGTGTTACTGCTACATGGTAAAACCTTCTGATGGTCAAGATATAGATATAGATAGATAGATATCTAAGATCACAGCTCCGTAAGGATTATAATCTCCAAATTCAAAGTTCTGATTTAGATCTGTTCCTCACTTAACACATACAGGTACCCTTTTTTACTGACAATTAAAAGGGGTTTTGCATTTTTAATGCACCTACCCTATAGAAGAGGAGGAGTTTAAAATGTATTTATATTACTCATATTTTTTTGTTCTTTATTTTAACCGAATCAAACCATCTTATTGTGCAATGTTTTTGAAAGGAAAGTTTCATACTGAGTCAAATTTGTTGTACCTCTGACAGCTTTTTTTGCATATTTAAAAGCACCAAAACAATTGTGGACTTCCAGCCTAGTTCACAGCTAAGGCAGTTGCGCTGTAGACAAAGCAATTGTAAAGAAGGGCCAGGGTTTTTGTATTTTTGATCCTAAACATCTAAATAAATAGTATTAATAACAACACCTAGCTCGTGTGTAGCACTTTTCACCAGTAGATCTCGAAGCACTTTACAAAGGAGGTCAGTAGTATTAACAGGAAAAACTCCTCACTCTGCTTTCATTTCATACTGCTTATTTTGATTGTTCTTTGTTCCTTTCTCTGACAGTGACAGTTAGAGCACATTTGACTGGCTGGCTCATGACGCTAAAGAAGACATTTGTATTGGCACCCAGCTCAGTGCTGCGCATCGTCGTCCTCATCACCAGCCTTATTGTGCTGCCTTACTTAGGGTAAATCACTCCCCTCACCACAGGTCTAATGGAACCACCCTCCTTCCCCTCTCCCCCTCCCCATACCTCATTTAATTTAATAGCTGTGCTTATTTAATTCTTAGCATTTCCACCAAAGACTGAGACTAAACTAAAACCAAGATAGTTTCAAACTCCTGTGAATGATTACTTCCAAAGTTCCAGCCACATGCTGTCTCAAGCTAGGCATGTAACTGTTGGGCCCTTGTTGAACATTCTACATACGTTATTAGAGATTAAACTAATACTAGAATTATACAGAAATTACTTTTCTGGAAAAAACGTATGGACTAGGTATATAGAGAACAGTATCTTTTCTATAGACTTATTTTTCATTCTCAATTAAATTCTGTCTTTAGCTTCCCATAGGGCAGAATTCGATTCACAATGGGCCTCCTCTTGCTTTGGGGAAATAAAAGATTATAATAAATAATGAGACTATTTAGGAAGCAAATGTTATATAAAATTTCAGTTATTCTCTCTGCTAGTGCCTAGATTTTTGCCCCAGAGAATATTAAATATATGCCACATTGTCTTATGTATAAATTGTTCATTAAAATGTTACTGAATGTGTATTTTTCTCTTTTTAGTTAAATAACCCTAACCTTTCCTTTTTGCCTGTTCTTAGGGTCCATGGAGCCACCCTAGGAGTAGGATCACTTCTAGCTGGTTTTGTAGGAGAATCTACCATGGTTGCAATAGCAGCTTGTTATGTCTGCCGGAAACAGGTGGGAAACTGATTGTGTAGAATCAGGGGATGTGATAAACATGGATAACTACTTCTGCAAGGTGATAAATTCTATGGAAAACCAATTTTTGTGTAAAGATCATTTGGAAGATGGACACAAAGATGTGGGCTTTATTTTTATCCTGAGTAAAATATTCTCTGAACTGGATGGAAATGGTTTTCTCTTCCATTGACACAACCATGCTTATATTCAAAGTATGGGCTTGAATTTGCAAAAGGTTTAAGCAAGTGGGAAACTTTACTTGTGAAGTATTCATGCGTCTCTCAATGGGACTCAGTCCTCTATACCCTTATGCTTAACTTTACCCCTGTGGCTAGTTCCACTGCTTGCAAAGAGGATCATGTGAAAAAACGTTATGCATAGGCACGATCAGGGGAAATGGGAATTGCCATGTGAGTGCAGTTTTGCACATGCAGAAGTGTGCATGCAGGCTTGAATCGTCAGAGATATGTTTTTAGGATACTATATGAGGTATTCCACACACAACTCCACTTAGAAGTAGCACAGCATTAACCATCTAACTAGCTAGATGTAACGGGGGGAAGGAGGGTAGAGAAAAGAATTTGCTTTTTTTTTTTAATGTAGAATTTCCATTAGATGCAAAAAATTAAAAAAAGCCCTGCATTACGAAATAAGAACCTACGTAAAAGATTTTGAACTACAAGCTCATTGATAGAAGTTAAGAAGAGGCTTGAGGCACATCAACAGAGCAGAAAAATTCACATTGCTTTAGCCCGTGTTGTACTCAAAACACAGGTAAATAGAGAACTTTGTTTCTCTGTGGGTGTTAGTTTAACTTTTTCTTGCTCATGAACAATAGTAAGAAGAATCTTATATCCCATGAGACTGCTGTTCTTGGCTTGTAGTTTCACACCACCATATCTGTTTAGACTAATCTTTTTATTATTTACACGGTAGAATTGTCATCTCCTACAGTATTTTTTATCACAATTTTCAGACTAAGTACTCAATTTTTGTAGCTCAATGAAGTAGTAACAACGGCAGCTGGATGATCACCTTTGAGAGATGTAACTATTACAAGTTCAGTGAATCTGAAATTCTCTTCACCAGCCAATGTGTTAGCAGCCCAACACACAGTAGCTTTACATATCAGTTTATTTTCAGCTAAAAGATTAAACAGAGGTAAAATATTTTGAGCACCACAAACCAGTTCTCCGTAGACCACTCCAGTAATCTTACTCCATTAGAATGCCTAATACAGCTGAAGCAATAATAGCTGTAGCTTTTTGGGTGGAGTGTTACACCTGTTTTCTAGAAGGATGGGGCAGCCTGCTGAGAAACAGAGAATAAGGAACAGGGCCTTCAACTTGTTTTTTATTGGGGCTGTGGGCATCTTAGATTTATGCATCCAAAACACCCTGCCCAAATCATATGACTGCCTTGAAGCCACATGTGCTCAACAGCAGAAAGTTGGGAACAGATTGGCCTTGCCTTATACTGACAGTGGCCTCTCTGATCCACAGTGAGCAGAGAGCTTGGATCAACAGGTTAAAATACGCTACACAGGATCTGGCCTTTGCTTTTGTCACTTTCTCACAGAGACAATATTAACGAAGTATTCTGAACTAGGACACAGGAATTCTAGTGTCTGTTCCCAGCTGTGCCACTGATGTGAACTTGGGCAAGTGACTTTACAGGTAGAAAAACTAAGGCACAAGCAAGTTAATATATGTGAGGTGGAGCCTTGTTTAAATTACACCTCCTCCTCCCCCAAGAAGATAACCTTGACTATCACTTCCTGCCTTTGAGAGGGATGTTAGGGTACTAGCGGAAGTTGCTATTTTTACCTCTAGTGTGTGGGACGTCTGCCATGTTGGAATTTAGACTACTACCTTTGACTTTCTGCGCAGTGTTTTCCCTCCCCTTATCCTGAAACACATGGCCTCCCCCCACCTCTATAAGATCGATGCAAACACAATGCCTCTATTGCAGAGGCCAAAATGGAGTCCTAGGAAGGTAAAAGGAAGCTTCCAAATTAATGACAAATCAGTGGCATACCAAGAGTGGAAGCCAGGAATGTTGACTCCAGTGCTGCATTCTAAGCACTAGCCAACATTCCGTCTGATAAGGCCTGACCGCTGTAGCATTGAGCTCATGTACAATGAACAGTGTAGATGGGCAGATGCTTATGAATACCACCTCTTTTCAACCTAGAAAAAGAAGCGGAACGAGAACGAGACAGCTACGGAAGGCGAAGACTCAGCCATGACGGACATGCCGCAGATAGAAGAAATGACAGACATCGTAGAAATGAGAGAAGAGAATGAATAATAAATGGGACGTGATTGTTCTCTGCAGGGACAAATAGAATGACACTTCAGCATCTTTTCTTCTCTCATACACGTTTTTTGTTTTTATTTTTGTAATAAAGAGGCCTTGATTTCAAAGGCTTCAGATAAATTCTCTTAGCATACTGAGTATGCTCACACTAATGAGGGACCTAAAGAAAGGTCTTTGCTTTTTCAATTGAATTTGTTTTCTCACTCCATGCAAATACAAAAGATATGGCTGCATCACACTAGAGGACATTTTCCTCACTTGTGCATCCATCTTCTCTGGACAATCTGCATTTGTCAACCAAAGCCCTGCTGTACGTCTCTGTACCATTGATGCTGTGGCCGTCCTCTCTTCCCCCCCCATTTAAAACAAATCTGAGAATATAGTTTTATTCTACTTGCTTGAAAATGATTTTGCTATCTAAGCAAATGTACCCTAGTGGGCCATGTTGTTCATTTTCACTCATGCGGTGTTGCTATATATTGTTACAAAACAAGATAGACATGAGCCCCAATGAGCAAAGGGTACATAAAAATAATAACAGGGATGTGAGGAATACAGAACAAAAATTCAATTTAGCCTTTATTAAATTATTTGAGATGCAAGATTTTTCCAAAATTGTACACATTTAAGAAATTTTATAGACCATGTGTGCCAAACCTTACAGAGTTTCCTTATGACCAGTTTCTGTTCGTTCCTGATGAGGATGCAGCACTTGGTAGAGGGGCCCAGGTGCATCTAAGAGTGTGTCTACATTGCAATAAAATACCCACAGCTGGTCTTCATTAGCTGACGGGCTCAGAGTGAGGGGGGCTATAACCTGTCAGTGTAGACGGGGGCTGGAGCCCAAGCCTGAATGTCTACACTGCAATTTTATAGTCTTGCAGCCCAACCCCTGCAAGCCCAAGTCACCTGACACAGCCAGCAGCCGGTATTTTATTGCAGTGTAGACATACCTGATTTTCTTTTCTAAGAAGGGAAAAAAAGCTTCACCAAAGTTCTGGTCCACTGATCTGACATAAGTTCTGTGTATAACTAAAGTTCAGTTTGCTATACAATTATTCCTACTACCGCTATTCAAAACCATACATATAACTTGCACATTACATCATGGGCTAGCCCTTTAGTGCAAACAGCTCTAGTAAATATATAGGGATATCGCTTTAACTTGTTTCCCTATCAAAGTACATCCAAATCAGTATGGGAGAAGTTTAAGTGCCTTCTGAGTCACTGAAGTCCCACATTAGAGACCCGGTTCTACAGTTCCCTTGTGAGAATAGTTCCATGGGAATGACCAGGACTGCTCACCACCTGAGTAAGTGTGAACAAGGTGGGCACTGAGCAGTTTAAATAGGGCTTAAATAGCCTAGAGGGCCTTTGCATGAGTGATCTGTATTAGGATGAATTTCATCCTATATGATACATCCTTAAATTATGAACTTTAAATTTTATTTAGTAAAGTATATTTTTGTAAGTTTTAGAAGTGAATTATTATTTAATTATGGACAAATTCAGTTTCTAGATTACTTACCAGGTAGTCCTTACACTTCAAAGAACTGATCCACTCTAAAAACGATTATTTTAAATGTTATATCAATATATGTGTATATATACATATGTGTATAAATATGTATATTGTGTAATTTATTTTAGGCTACAGTATACTTCCTATTTTTCCAAGTCCAGTAAAAATGTCCCTAATACAATACAATGTTTGCTCCTCTATCGGTTATGCCTGTAGTGAAACGTATTGTATCAGTGAACATTGCATCTTATTTGCAACATTTGTACGAGGTTTGTTATATGTACAAATGCAATAAGATAAAAAATGAAATTTACAAAAGTCAGTCTATGAAAATGGTGCCACTGGACAGCTGAAATGAAATCCCTGTTTTTTCAATGCTACCAGAAGGTTTTTCTCACTAGTCCTTACAGTAGAAGAAATAAATTCAGACAAATCAACTTTGTGCAATCTGAATGCTGTGCACACACATTCATGAGTACAGACTACTCCTGTGTATATACCCTGTATATAGATTGATGTAGATCATAGTGACCAGTTCAAGGTCTTCTCTCTTGCCATAGTTTTGCTTTCCCTATCTGTGTTCAAATTCTCAACATGCAGTTTTTCTGGCAAAAGCAGAGCTAACTTGAGAAAATATTTTATTGTAATAATTCTTCTGGTACATGACTAAAATTAAAGCAGCAGTATTTCTGCATATTTGTGCGCATTAAATATTTATGTAGGGTCTGAGCTAGAAATTCCACAAAAACGTAAAAAAAAAAAACCTAATTTAAATGCTCCAGCTTTTCATTTAGCTAGACGTTTTAGCAAATACCCAATTCTTGGTGATACAACTGAACACATTAAGCAAGTGTTATTGTAGCAACTAAGCTGAAATTTCAGTTGTGGAGAAAAATGTTTAATAATCCTTGTATGTTGAATCTATAAAAAAAAAAAAATCAGTGATCAAGAAACCCCAGGGTTTGACCAAGATTTCAGGTGCTCTTTTATAGCACCAGCTCTGGCTTGTGTAACAGATTTTGTTTAATTCCCATTCCAGTGTGTTGTGCATTTCCCTGAATTGTATTGTTACAGTAACAGCCTCACTAATGTTTCTACACTACATGGTTTAATTTAAACCTTCATAAAACAATGGGATACTTAGTCTGTTCTGCAATGAACATGTATTAGTTGTACAACCACCAACATGAGGTTTATGAAAAACACGCTCTTCTGCCCCAATTTTTGACATTGGTAATGGGTAAAATTTACAAAAGCCTGTTCGGCGTCAAAGTCTCATTGAAAGTCAATAGTGCTTAGGGTTTTAAATCATTTAGACACCTTTGAAAGTTTCCCAATATTTTTTCCTTCCTAAAAGGACTTTATTGAATTCCACTAGCCTCCCTTATGCATTGTGGCAAATATATATTTTAACATTAGCCCTTTGAAGGTTTCACTGAAAAGAACCAGGGTACACTATTTTCATGAGTGAATCTTCAGAGATGCTAGTCTTTTCATAGATTTGTTGGAAATTGCTAAATTATTAAAATTAAACTATACTACAAGAGGAAAAAAAAGCTGATTTGTTTTCTGCAACGAAAGTGTAAGACCATATGTGAATCTGCATTACATGGCTGAAAAAAAGAGATGAGTGCTGCTGATTGGATATTTAATACATATACTAGCTTGTGTTATTTTGAGCTCTTCCTCTGCAGATTCTCTGGTGCGGAGGAAACATTTGTTACTGCTCAAAGTAGCTTTCTCACACTTACCAAAGGACTGGCTTGACGCAAAAGGCTCTAGGTTTCCTGGCAACCTTCCCTTGCACAGATACGCAAGGGAAGAACAGTAAGTCGTCTGCTTGCTAACTAGAGGTCCACCCAAAGTGTCATAGGATTGGAGGAATAACAGAGGATTCACTGGTTCTTTTCATCTTGAGTTAATTTAGTCATTTTACATTTTCCTTTGGGGAACATATATTGCTGTCTGCCTCAGTATTAGTTTCTGCTGGCATGAAAAATAATCATGACGGCAGTTGGTTGATGAATGCCACGAGTGCATGGCAAGCCCTGGTGCATGAAAAATATTGTTTGAGGTTATTCATTAAAATTCAACATTTTGAAGGGTGGCTTCTGTTATTTAAACACTGTGGTGAGATACCTTTGATTTCTGCTTTGTTAGACACTTGTGATCCAGTACTTAGAAATGACCTATCAGCAGGGATGGGAGATAATTTAAGCTGCCTAGCTCTGTTTAGGCAAAAATATACTATTGGATCATTGGCTAGCCTTGGCATTGCGCTGCTACAGTTCAACAAGAATCAGACACCTATTCTCTCTTCCATTAAGTTGCAAACATCTGTTCATTTAAGAGGCATGTTGCAGAAATTTGGGAATTAGAAAATGAAAGGGTCAGTTCTGTGTCCAGTTAAGGGTTTGATGTTAAGAATGTAACAGATTAACACCATTGTGGGTTATCAGTGCTTAATTGACAGTTTCATCAGCTATGGGCAGAACCTTGCAAACCGCTTTATATTTTTTTTTAATTACTACCAAGTTATAGCTAGTAGGGATTATTGATGCATGGATACAAACTACGTGAATCCCATCATATTAATATTAGATGGACTTTCACGCAGTTTTTTAAAAGTGTTCTAAAAAATGCGTAAAGTGAATGACCTGAGAACGAGACCATTTCAGTAGACAAAGTGTTTCAGGTTGCTAGGTTGAAGGGGAACGAAATACAGTTTTACGGACATTCAGTCAGAGGATGACTGAACTACAGGAAGTGAGAAGCAGGCCCAAAGTATTCTCTGTTGCCGTTTTTGCTCTGTACACAGTAGAGAGGTGCTCTAGGAGGCAATGTAAAAGTTAGCCTCAAGGAAAGAAAACCTTGGCTAAGACAACTACTTCTTTAGAATTCAGAATGTCTACAGAACTACTATAGCCACACTGCCGGGGAGTTTTAGTGAAATGTTTTTCATTAATATCAGAAAGAAAATAGTCTGTAAAAGGGGAATTGAGCCCTGGCATTTGGGAAGAACAGGACTAAAACACTGCAAAATGCTACTTGGGCAGGCACATGCCAGTATATTGAATGCCATTAAAGCCTTTACAGTATGCAAATAAAGTGTGTTACATTATTACTCAGTTGCAAGCACTTAGCATTACATAGATTAGGGAATAGCATGGTAACGGTAGTTAAGCAAAAGGCAAAAAACCTAATGATTTTAATAGCAATTATTCTACTGAAATGGCACATGGACATTTCCTATGTCCCAAGATTAGCCTAGCGTTGCCTCAGACACACTGCTAGTGTCATCTTTCCTTGCCCTTTGTCACAAATTGCGTTATGTTTTTGAAATCATGCTATCACCACACATACAAATAAATGAATAATGTCAAATCCCCATTGACAAATAGGATAGGAGAGAATCCGAGTAGTCTGTGGACAGGAGGAGAGTTACACACTTCTTTTGGGAGTTGTGACATGATTCAATTTCACACTGATGCAGTGTCATACAACCCTCACAAGAAAATAGTCCTTGTGTTGACTAAATAGCAAATAATGCAGTGATTAAAATAAGTTCTTTTCTGGATCCACTTTTCTTTTAATTTGCTGAGTTTGGAAGGATGACAAAAAGAAGTGCATGGAGGGAGCTATTTGAAAAGTATAATTCCTATACTTCAGTTCAACTGCTTTGTGCGATGATAGTGATTCAAAGCAGCACTAAACCTGGTTTACCCCCCAAGTTAAACTTTCCATCACCAGAGTAGCCCAAGGTAGTGGAAGGTATAGGAGAATCCAGATCTTAGTTTCTTGTATTTCTAACCTAGAACATGACTTAGTGGGCTGTTGGGTTATCTGAGACAGTCTTAAGTTTATGATGGCCCTTCAAGGTTTCCTGCCTCTTTAGCGGAGTAAGCTGATCATTTGCTTTTGATGGGCTCCAATTCAAGAGGTGGAGGAAGGCATCCTAAAATGTATCCATGTTCCATAGTAAAGAAATCCATGCGTAAGTCAGGCCCACATGCTTTTTCCACTGACTACCTAGACTTCCACATTGTGAAAACCAGCCCTATAGCTCATCCCTTCTGCCCCTAAATCAGGTCCTTTATGAAGGACAATATAAACTCTCTTCTGAGAGGCAAGTCAATACTAAAATCCACACTGCAATTTTTCAGCTACCTCTCTACTACAGAAGTTAAAAATGCCTGCACCCTATAGGTAATCTTACATGCCAGTTATTCCTCCATTTCATGTGTCATTTGGGTGCTGTGGAGCAAATGTTATTTTTAAAAGAACATTTCTTAAAATATTCCCTTGTAGCACATAGCATAGCAGGATACATAGACAATCTGAGGTAAGCCTTGCTCCCACAAGCAGTCTTCCCCTTTCAATTTCCCCCCACAATAAAGACTCCAATACCTGGGATGGAGGGGAAATAAATCAGGTATGAAAGCCGACTAAATATATAAGGAGGGACCTTATTTTATAGTTGGAATAATAACCACTTTGCCCACAATTCAGCAAGCACAAGGAAGAAAAAGGTTGGCAATTCTTTTGAAATAACATTAAGTTAGAATAGTCCTGTGGGGGTGGGTATGACAGAGAAAGAGAGACACCATTTCACTACCCCTGAACTCAGTGTTTTTTCTTCAAGGTCAGTAGTAATATAACTATGGTGGGGCCTCCTAATAAGGCTAAAAATAAGCCTCTTTCCTGAGCCATAGTGAAGTGATGCAGAAGCTACCATCAGTAACTTTAATGTTTTCTTGGAAGTTATTGATGGGGTCACCTCATTTGCAGGTAGATCATACGTATAAAAGCATGGTCTCCGAAAACGTGATCGTACAGATGCCTTTTTATAGTTGGCTTCTGATTACGTTACAGTCTAGCTCAACAAGCCTTTTTATATATAATTAATCACTGTTTAAGTAGTATAGTTGAAAGTGCACTTTGCTTAACTCAGACTTGACCTAAGCTTGCTGCAATATATTGTATATTACTGTATGGCAAACGCACAAGACGACTAGGAACCCAGCTTCTATTTTTAAAAACTGGGAAGAGTAAAGAAATCATAAAAGGTGATGTTGCTGTTTCGTAACCCCTCCCCCCCTCCACTCTGCCACTTCACTAAAGTTTTGGTCTAGTAAACCCCTAGCCTGGGGGGTTTGTCTGTCAATTTCCTTGTTGGTGTTTAAATTTCAGATCAAATTTAGGGAGCTGGCTACCTGAGATTTCATCTGCTTGAAGACTGGGGCCTGTGGATGCTCCTCTGATGACAGACACAAGCGCGGCTTGGCCTGGGGGACCCCTCCCCCCCGAACCTGTCTGCTGAAAAGGTTGGGAACGCCCCCAAGCAGGATGTAGAGCAGGAAACAGTCACTTTAGAACAGTGCTTAATTTTATGCTCGTTCCTCCCTTGCCTCCTTCAGGCCGTGCCATTCCATCATCACCTACAATCTGATTAGAAGCCCTCCCTAGAGCCAGCTCTTCAAAGGAGGATGCAGGGAAAAGCCTTGACTCTCTCAATAGTTGATCTCATCCTAGCAGTTGGGATCCTGCCTGTCCACCCCTCATACTACTATTATTTCTGTCCTAGAACCCAGAAGAGCACCCATAGCCCCAGATGATAGCATCCCAACCTAGAGCTAAAATTCAACACTAAGGGCTCTCATTCTGCTTTTTTTTTTTAAAAAAAAAGCTGGAACTTTGTAGCCCAGCAGCTCTCTGGACGTTTTTGCGATCTCAATCTCAGTCAGGATATTTCTGGGATTTCCTAGGGATTATCCAAGTGAAGGCACCGGGATAGAAAGTGTGCAGAACGTGCATGACCTTATTCCAGGGGCCGGGTGCAGAAGGGCAAACTGGACCATGATACCCTCTCCTCTATTATTCCCTTTCAGGGCACCCTACCAGGGCATCATTGCTGGCACTAACCAACCCCAAGCTTTATGGGTGGGGGACACAAGTCGCAGCGGCCCTTGCTGACAATGGGGAAGAAGGAAGTTGCCCGCATCCTCCTCTCTCCACTCTTTCTGACATCCATAACCTAGCCAGAAAATTGAGATTTAAAACAAGGAGGGGGGGAAGAGCAGGGGAGTGCTGCGACCTAAAGATGATGGATGTGGAAGGAGAGAGCCACTCTAATTTCACAAGAGCAGGGAATCAGCATTGACATGGTCTGTCAGCATAGGCTGCATGAAAGCGCCCTGTAGAAAAGGACTCAGCACAAATGATCAGTTTCAGTGAAAGAGCTTATGGTGGGTTTGGCCAAGTTTTGTGATGTCAATGGCTGCCATTGTCTATAAAACAGTAAGGGAAATAGTCAAATTCCCCTGCCTCATATGGAGTGCGAGGAGAGAGATTCACTAGTGGTGGTGAGGTACTCGGGTGTGACAGAGCAGCACCATGGAAATGCCTATAAATCAGCATTCTTCTGTCCTAATTGTGCCTTTAGGTCCTCTAAAAGGGACTTGATTTTAGCTCAGTGCCAGGTTCCTCACAGCAAATATTTCAAAAACAGGGTGTTGCTAATTCTGAACATTCCTGCTCAAGAAAGGCATGCAGGGGGAAGGGCACTTATATAGCATGATGCTTTTGACAACAGTGCATCATTGCAGAGCAGGGTTTTTAGCAACAGAGTGACAAAAGTGTGAGAGACAAGGCTGGCAGTCGGACATACTTGTGAATATGACCCCAGTCAATTCACTTAACAGATCTCTAGGCAAAAAGCTCACTTTTTGCATTCTTCCACAGGACATAAAGGTGGCTAAAACCTAAAGGTGACAAAATTAGGCAGATGGATATTTCACATACCAAGGCATCAGTAAAAGTCTTTTAGGGCGTGGTAGTCATTCCAGGTACAAAGTCCATTTTCTACAAAGACTTGAAGTGTCAGTCAGAGAAGCATTTGGAAGCATGTACGGGGATCTTAGAATTTGAAAAAAAGTTACCTCATGCATTGTGTCACATTTGTAGAAATCCAGGTGATTTCTTTTAAAACAAAAACCATTGGATTCTATAATCTGTACATACGCCGTAGCTGTGTTTGTTTTTTGTAATAAACAAATAATTTGTTTTGCTTCAAATCTGCGGGTTTACTTTAAACTCTAAAGGACCCATCAAGGTAAAAATAAGTTTGTACAGCCTTTGATTTTTAAATGACTGCTAAAGTCAGTATACAGTATATATTGCGTTAAAATTGAGTGTTGTTTAACATAGAAATGTATGTTTTTGCATTGTTAAAGAAAAGATCTCTGGTTTTTTGGATTTGTGCTCCAAGATTGTCAAAAAGCTTTCATATTCTAATTTTACTTCAAGTAAAGTTCAAACAATTTGAATATGATTCCGATTCCTTTTAATTTCTTAATTCTGTTACTTCCTCTGATGTCAGAGTATCTCCCTGTTTGGGTCAAGCAAGTAAAATCTACTCTGTTGGAGACATTAATGCCAACACTTACAGTTGCTTTCCAGCTCGGGGGTGTGATCCTGCCAGATGCAAATACCTAATTTGAAGTCAATGAGAGCCTAAGGTCCTGCACAGACCTCAGAAAACCTTCCAAGATATAGATCCTCACAAAGCTCCCGGAAGTTACTAACATGAAACCATACCAGACAACTTCATTATTTTGTTCTCCAAAAAAAAAATACAACCCTTTTCTCCCTCCTCTTAAAAGGTCAGCTTGGGGGAAAACAAAAAGCACAAACACACACCAACCATCCTTCCTTTCATATCAGGGCCAGCTCAATGGCTTTGAACCCACACATCTGACAAGCCACCAGAACTACTCTTTCAAAGCTGTGAAAACATTTAACCAGCAATGTTTAGCTAATAATTTGCATCATCTCACTTGAAACTCCAAAGTAACTGAATTTAGGCATAATAAATACAAAGTCTGAACCATTCACTGAGCCAACAGGGAGGCTGAGTAGAGGTTCATTTTCCTCCGAGTTAAATGTCACAGTGGGTGGGACACGTCATTGGAGATATTATAAGGAAATAAGTTACCATTTTTCTGCACACTGCTTCTACTGAGCCTCAATATGAAGTAGTAGGACAAAATTTAGAGGGTTAAAGGACTAGGCCTTGGGAAAGGGCTTTAGAAGATCCTCATTTGGAGACTGTTCCCTCTCAAGACATGTATGGGTGCCTGCAGATTCCAGGTCACACTTTGCAGATCTTTTTTGCAGTTCTGATACTAACACTTTCAATGCCCAGAATGCAAGAATTGCTCTTGGAGCGAGGGTTTTGTTGCTTTTTAGAATACTTTTGCCTGAAGTCCTATGGGTATCTACTTGGCAGCATCGTGTCCATGTTGCAATGGAGGATTATTATATTTTCTTACAATTTTATGATTAGAAACAATGCTTAAGTGCTTTAAACTGGAGAGTCTAGCTTAGGTTACTTTCAGGGCTTTTGAATTTCCACAGCGCACAAAATATTTCCTGTGTACATTCCGGGCAACGACAAAAATCAGAACAGTACTATTTCTTGAGACATATGAAAAGGTATGTTGACTTTCGGTACTGAGAGTATCACAGAAGCCAGTTTCAACTGTGAGGAGGTAGTAGTCCTTTTAGATAAGAGGTTCAAACAGTGCCAAGGTGAAGTCTGGAAGAATCAAGTTAAGATCCCATATGTGAAAATAGGATATCATGGAGTTTGACTGACCTCTGGAATCAGATTATGTCTTGCTCAGAGTAAGAAAGGGATTATATATTGAGAATACTACCTAGGGCTGACATTTACATCAAGGCAGTGGAGGTGTTTAATGTTTGTTCTGCTTCACTCTTCACTAAAAAGGTTAATGGATGACCAGATACTCAACACAAATAATAGCAACAACAAGCGGGGAAAGGAATGCAAGCCAAAATATGGAGAGCACATGAAAGTGTATTTAGATATGTTAAATGTATTCAAATCAGAACCAATAGCAATTGTCCTTGTGGAGGATGGACGAGGTCCCAGAATATTGGAGAAGAGCAAACATTAGTACCGATTTTTAAAAAGGGGAACAAAGAGGACCTGGGGAATTCCAGTCAGCCTAACTTCTCTACCTGGAAACATAACAGATTTAAACAATTTGTCAGCACCTAGAAGATAATAAGATTATAAGGAATAGCCAGCATGGATTTGTCAAGAATAAATCATGCCACATCAACTTACTTTCCCTCTTTGACAGGATTACTGGCCTAGTGGATAGAGGGAAAGCAGTAGACATGATCTATCTTGATTTTAGTATAGATTTTGTCAAAGTCCCCCATGACATTCTCATAAGCAAATTAGGAAAATGTGGTCTAAATGAAATTACTATAAAGTGGGTGCACAACTGGTTGAAAGACCGTACTCAAAAAGACTAGTTGTCAATGGTTCATTATCAAACTGGGAGGACATATCTAGAGTCCTACAGGAGTCAGTTCTGGGTCCAGTACTATTAGTGACTTGGAAAAAGGAGTGGAGAATATGCTTATAAAATTGGTAGATGACACAAAGCTGGGAGGGGTTGCAAGCAAGACATGGGAAGTAACTGTTCCACTCTAGTCAGCTCTGATCTGGCCTCAGCGGGAGTAGTGTCCAATTCTGCTTGCCAGACTAGGAAAGGTGTGGACAAATAGGGAAGAATCCAGAGAAGAGCACCAAAAATAATAAAAGGTTTAGAAAACCTGATCTATGGAGAAAGGTTAAAAAGACTGGGCATGTTTAGTTTTGAGAAAAGAAGATGTGGGGAGGATAAGTGCGGGAGGGGGAGATCAGATAGCAGTTTCCAAATATGTTGAGGGCTGTTATAGAAAGGGTTGCGGGCAATTGTTTTCCCATGTCCATGAAGGTAGGACAATGTGCAGCAAGGAAGATTTCAATAAGAGATTAGTAAAAACTTTAAGGGTACTTAAGTTCTGGAACAGGCTGTCAAGACAGATTGTGGAATCCCTGTAATTGGAGGTCTTTAAGAATACCTGTCAGGGATGGTCTAGATTTACTGGTCCTGCCTCAGTGCAAGGGGCTGGACTTCACATCTTGAGGTCCCTACCAACCTTGCGTTTCTATGATCTTCTAGAAAATGAATCCTGTATTAAATTGAAGCTCTCCTGGAGGAATTATAGCATGGCTGGTTTATTCCTGTTTCCCTTATCCCTATGTCCTATGATGTATCATTTTCTCTTGCATATTATTATGCTGTAGAATCATTTCTGGAAGACACTGATCATCTAGTGACTTACTTTGAATGACCATATTTTGCTAGGATTTGCCTCCGAGTTTCTACATTGATAGATTTGAGAAGTTAAAACTGGGATGTAACATGACAAAAATAAGTTCAGCTTCTGAGTTTCAAAAATGGGTTTGGGCACTGCAATCTCAGCTTTGACAGAGAAACCATGGGGGTGGGGATTAAATGCTATGAAGAATAATGCTACTTTCACATGTTCTTGTTCTTTATAATTTGTTACCTTAACATTTTTCAATGCCTTGAGTTCACAAGTTCTTGCCTTCCAGGACTCTGCTGCTTCAGTTTTCCTACAGCTTTGCATCCATCTAGGCTTTTGTCCCATGCTGATAGGCCATTGTGGTGCTTTCAGGTAGGTGTCTTCAGTGAGTCACAGCACTGAGGTGGAAATTCACCCTTTCCAGAAAGTAAAAGAATGGAAATTCAAATAAACTTTCTTTCAGCTCATACTCTTTTCAGCCCTGCCTCTAAGGGTCTGTTCTCTTCAGTAGAGTCTTTAGCCCTTTTGTTGGACTCAACTTCCAGACCTCCTGGACTCCAAACACTCACCCTCACGAACAAGGTAACCACACCATCTCCCAGGGAGGTAGCATAGGTGGACTAATACCTACCCTGTGTTATAGCTGGATTGCACATCCTTAACTTCCCACTGTGCCCCATCCTTGTTTCCTGGGGCCATTTCCTATGCCACCTTTATCTAGCTTCCTCAGTCTACAAGCACCTCCTCACCTCTATCCCAGGCCAAGCCTCCTCACTGGCCCTTTCTCAGCTGTTCTCTAAATGGACAGCCCATTCCCAGTCCTCATTTCCCTAGTACGCTGATTCTGAGCAACTCCCGAAACCTTCCCTCTCTCTAGAGTCACTCCCTTATCTCTTAACTGAGCTACTAGCTTCCCTTATATAATCCTGCTAGCAACAGGACTCCTCTTGCTCACCGACCCTTCCTGGGGACAACATTTCCCAACACGCTCTTGCTTAAACAGCTGAGCCCCAGTAACACCTGGGTGGCAGCAGCTCCCTTAAAGGGGCTGTCCCACCCTCAGTGCAATGGTTCATTTGTTCTGCTAGCTTCTGGGTCCTGATCTCCAGAGAAACATTCGTTTTTATTTGAGAATTAACTTTTTCCATACTCCTGTTGGTTGCCCCTTTGGTGAACTTCTCAGTGCAAGAGCGGTTCAGGATTCATATTTTATCTCGGATCCCTCTGCCGGATTTTGATGGAACTGGGAGGGATTGTTTGCAATCATATTTGCTAATTTCCCAAAATAATTTGGAACTAGTCACCTTGGTGCACGCTGTAGCTGTTTGAGCATGATGTACAGACCACAGACACAGCTAGATAGCTAAGGTCTGGTCTGTACTCAAGATTGTGAAGAAACCACATCTGAGTGATGTAGCTATGCTGACCTCACCCCCAACGCAGACACAGCTATGTCAGCAGAAGGCTGCTCCCACGGACGTACCTACCGCCACCCAATTCAGCGACAGAAAAACCCCCTCCGTCACAGTCGGCTGAGTCGACGTGATAGACTGGCGGACACGTAGCTACAGCAGTGAAGCTAAGCCATGAGAGCCCCCCATGGCGTAGGCAAGGTCTTAGTTAGATCCCATAGAAACAAACAAACCACTGCGAGACCACTGCCATGGAAAGCTGGAACATTTTCTTGTGAAACCATCCTCTTGGGATCTTGTGGTTTACGGTCACTGAAAGCAACGGTCGCTCTGGTAAAAATACGGTGGAAGAACGGTGCCTGCATTGCTGCTGCAGATTGCGCTAAGGTCCTTCTCAGTGCCTCAGATTGCCTGCTCAGCCTCCTCTCAGATTCATTCTCTAAAGCAAGTGTGTCAGCTCTGTGGGAAGCCTGCTTCACGTCAGAACGGCGTTTTTCTCCTTCGAGTGATTGCTCAGATGCATTCCACTTAGGTGTGTGCGCGCCCACGTGCACAGCTCTCCGGAGAACTTTTCCTAGCAGCCCCTGCAGGGGCCGGTCTCAGCGCCCCCTGGAGTACCGCCACTATGCAGCGGTATATATAGCGCGACCGGCCCCTCCCCTCCTCAGTTCCTTCTTTCCGCCCGTGACGGCCAGTTGAGAACTACCCCTGCTCTTCAACAGTTTGTGTTTTCTCCTTAAAGTGAGTAGATAGCTTACCAGTTCGCCCTGAACTAAGTTAGTTTTTAGTTAGTGAGGGTTGTTAGTTAGTTAGGGAGCCTTCGGGCTCGCGGCGTCCCGGCTATGCCGGGCTCGCTGGGCTTCAAGCCATGCACTAGCTGCGGCAAGGCCTTCTCAGCTAGCGACCCCCATGACCGTTGTTTGTGGTGTCTGGGGGAACTGCACCGTAGGGATCGGTGCAGTATCTGTAAGTCCTTTAAGCCTCGGACTCAGAAGGAGAGGGAAGTGAGGCTCAGGGCTTTTTTAATGGAGTCTGCTTTAAGCCCGGCTTCCGAGCCATCGCGGACGACTCCGGCACCGAGTGTGTCTTCGGTACGGAGTGCGCCTCCGGCACCGGGGGTCTCGGTGCCGAAGAGGAAGAAGCGCCGCCCGCGCTTGCAGCGCTCCCCCGCACCGCAGGAACAGCCGGGGTCGAGTTCGGAGGTGCTCCTCCTCATGGACGTGCCGCCGGCCCCTGCTCCGGCACCGGCCCCTGCTCCGGCACCGGCCCCTGCTCCGGCACCGGCACCTACTGGGGAGGCTCCCCCGACTCCTGGAAGTGGGGGACCCCCTATACAGGACCCTTCGACGCCGGAGGCTATTGAGGTGGCACATGCCTTGTTGACTCTGCCTACGCCTCCGGCACTCTCTCACCGGAGAGAGACAGGGCCTGTTTCCCAGGGCAAACCCGTGATGGGGGGCCCCGAAGGGTGGGCGGCCCTGGCATCGGTGGACAGGCCGCCCACCACCCGACGCAGGAGAGTCGAGCTCGGAAGCTCCTCTCCATCTTCGTCTTCGGACGACGCGTCGCGGCACCGTTCCCGGCACCGCTCCAGGTCCCGGCATCGTTCCCGGCACCATTCCAGGTCCCGGCACCGGTCCGGACACTGACACCGCTCCTCGTCACGGCACCCCTCCTCATCGTCGAGTTCAGGCTCGGCACCGAGACGACGTTCTCGGCACCGCTCCCCAGCATCGAAGCGACGAAAGACTCCCCGGTACCGGTCGTCTTCTTCGGCGTCGCCTCGTCGGCACCGAAGTCGTAGCCGCTCTTCGAGATTGTCGCGTGGCGAGTCTCGGAGCGCGCCCTCCCGGCGTCTTCACCGCCTGCGTTCTCCTGACTCGGGATCCCGGACCCGACGTCAGGAGCAGGTATGGTCGTCTGCACCGCAGCCGGCACCGGCACCGCAGCCGGCACCGGACCCACTATTGCTACCGGCGCTGGCACCGTCTGTTGCGGCACCGGCTTTGCCCTCGGCACCGGTGCCGCCTCTGAGCTGGCCACAGGGACCCTGGCAGTGGCCGTTGTGGGCCCAGTGGGCGGCTCAGATGGGGCAGGGAACTATGTCGGCCCCTGCCTCTGTCACCCAGACTCAACAAGCACCTTCGGTGCAGGAGGGTGACCACTCCTCTGGGGAAGAGGAAGAGGAGGAGGACCCTGGGGAGGGCCCCTCCACTGGGCCCCGCCACCCATCTTACTCGTCGTCTCCAGATGAGGCGGCGGTAAGAGACCAAGGAGCCCCACTCATTGACTTTAAGGCACATCAGGAGCTCCTGAAGCGGGTGGCTTTGAACCTTGGCCTTGAGGTTAAGGTGCTAGAGGAAGAGGTGGACCCCCTCTTCGGGCGTGTGGGGGCCCAGGGACCGGCTAGGGTGGCCCTTCCCGTACATGAGAGGGTCCTGCGCCTGGCGAAGTCAGTCTGGCAGACCCGCGCCTCGGCTGCCCTGACCTCCAAGGGCGCTGAGAAGAAGTATTACGTGCCAGCCGAGGGGCACGAATACTTGTATGCACACCCTGCCGCGGGTACTTTGGTGGTGGATGCCGCCAATCAAAAGGACAGGCAGGGTGCTCAGACTGCCTCCCCTAAAAATAAGGAAGGCAGGAGATTGGACCTTTACGGCAGAAAGGTCTATTCAACTGGGGCGCTTCAGCTGAGAGTAGCCAACCATCAGGCTCTCCTCGGCAGATACAATTTGAATCTGTGGGACTCCTTGAGGAGGTTTACGGAGTCCCTCCCTCCAGACCAGGCCGCAGACTTTGATATGGTTCTGGAGGAGGGTTTGTCCGTGGCAAGTGCGGCTCTGCAGTCTGCATCGGATGCTGCGGACACAGCCAGCAGGGCTATGGCCTCCGCCGTTGCAATGAGGCGGGCAGCGTGGCTGCAGTCCACAGATCTGTCGTTGGAGGTGCAGCAATCCATCCAAGATCTGCCCTTCGATGGAGCCGCCCTCTTTTCGGAGAGGACGGACGAGAAGCTGCACGCTCTCAAGGACTCAAGGGCAACGTTGCGCTCCTTGGGCCTGTACACGCCCCAGGCGGCTAGACTGCAAAGTCGCCAGCAGCCACAGCAACCGCCGCAACGTCAGCGGCAGCAGTCTAGGCCGCAGCCTAGGCCTTTCCCCCCCGCGAGGGGTAGGGACAGGACCTAGGGCTCTGGACTGCGCGATCGCCCAGCATCGTCCTCCTCTTCCTTTAAGGGACCCTCTCAAGGACCTAAAGGGAAGAGACAATTTTGACGGTGTCTCCGAGGGTGGCACCGTCTCATGTTCCCTGGGTTGTTCCCCGCCTTTCCGGGACAGGCTCAAGCCGTACCTCGGCCTGTGGCGGGGGGTAACATCGGACCAATGGGTCCTCAGCATTGTGCGCTGGGGCTATGCCCTTCAGCTCCTGGCCTCCCCTCCCCACTCCCGTCCCTCTTCAGGGACCCATCTCACGAGCAATTACTCCTACAGCAGGTTCAATCCCTCCTAGTCAAAGGAGCCATAGAAGTGGTTCCACCACTCGAGGTGGAGAAGGGGTTCTATTCGAGGTACTTCCTCGTTCCCAAGGCCAAGGGAGGCCTCAGGCCTATATTGGACCTGCGCAGGCTCAACAGGTTCATAAGGAGGCTGAAGTTCCGTATGGTATCCCTAGCGTCCATCATTCCCGTACTAAACCCAGGGGACTGGTTCGCTGCCCTCGACCTGAAGGATGCGTACTTTCACGTCTCCATCCTTCCCGCCCACAGGCGGTACCTAAGGTTTGTGGTAGCTGGTGGCCACTACCAATTTACGGCCTTGCCTTTTGGCCTGTCTTCCTCCCCCAGAGTGTTCACCAAGTGTATGGCGGTGGTGGCGGTCTTCCTGCGGCGCAGGGGGGTCCAGATATTTCCTTACCTGGACGACTGGTTAATCAGGGGCAAGACCAAGTCGCAGGTGTGCGAGGCGGTCTCTCTCGTCCAGTCCACCTGCCATGCTCTGGGGCTGCTCATAAACGAGCAGAAGTCGACGCTGTGTCCGGTGCAACGCATAGACTTCATAGGGGCCCACCTAGACTCGGTGCAGGCAAAAGCCTCCCTTCCACGCTCGAGGTTCGAGGCCATGACAGCGATAATATCGCAACTTCAGAGGTGCCCCACGACTACAGCCAGGCAGTGCCTGCAGCTGCTAGGCCACATGGCCTCGTGCACCTATGTGGTGAGGTTGACCCGCCTCAGGCTCAGGCCCCTCCAACGTTGACTGTCCAAGGTTTACATGCCCAGCAGGCATGCTTTGAACAAGGTGGTAATGGTGCCCCCTATGGTGTTGGGGTCACTGACTTGGTGGCTGGACCCCGGGACTGTGTTGGAAGGGATTCCCTTCAGGGCTCCCACCCCCTCGGTCACCCTGATCACGGACGCATCAGACCGGGGGTGGGGAGCCCATATCACCGGTGGTCTGACCACGCAGGGTCGCTGGTCCCGGGGGGAGTTGGCCCTCCATATCAATGTGAAAGAACTGAGGGAAGTCAGACTGGCATGCGAGGTGTTTCGCCACTCTTTATTGGGGAGAATGGTGCAGGTGTTAACAGACAATACCACTGCAATGTATTACATCAACAAGCAAGGGGGGGCGCGCTCCTCGGCGTTGTGTCAGGAGGCACTTCGACTCTGGGACTTGGCGGTGAGGTGCAATTTCTGTTTAACCGCCTCTCACCTGCCTGGGGTCAGGAACGACGAGGCGGACCGCCTCAGCAGGTCATTCCTACCCCAACACGATTGGTCTCTCCACCCCGAGGTGGTGGACAGGATTTTCCGCGTGTGGGGTGTTCCCCGTCTGGACCTGTTCGCGTCAGCTTGGAACGCGAAGTGCCCAATGTTCTGCTCGCTCAGGGGTCGCGAGCCGGGCTCCCTTTCGGACGCATTTCTCCTCGAATGGACGGGGGTGCTCCTGTATGCGTTTCCCCCCTTCCCGCTCTTGCCCAGGGTCCTCTTGAAAATCAAGAGGGACAGAGCGGACGTAATTCTGATCGCCCCAGCGTGGCCGAGGCAGTACTGGTTTTGCCTGCTTCTGGACTTGTCTGTCGCTCCCCCGATCGAGCTCCCGAGGAGACCAGACCTGCTCTCCCAGGACCACGGTCGTCTACTGCATCCCAACCTGAACTCCCTGCACCTGATGGCCTGGAGGCTCTCTGGCTGACAGAGGAGGAGAGAACCTGCTCAGAGCAGGTCCAACGCGTGCTGTTGGGAAGCAGGAGGCCCTCCACACAGATCGCCTACAGGGCCAAGTGGAGGAGGTTCACCTGCTGGGCAGAGTCGCGGGGCGTAACCCCCGGTACGTCCCCCGTGCAGGCTGTCCTTGATTACCTGCTGCAGCTTAGGCTACAGGGGTTGGCACTAGCCTCCCTCAGGGTGCACCTAGCGGCCACCTCGGCGTTCCACCAGCAGTTGGAGGGGCGGTCCCTGTTCTCCCACCCCATGTCGGTGAGGTTCCTCAGGGGGGTCGAGAGGCTATACCCGCAGGTCCGTGACCCGGTGCCTCACTGGGATCTGAACCTGGTCCTGGATAGACTAACGGGGCCCCCCTTTGAGCCTTTGGCCACCTGTCCCCTGCTGATCCTATCCTGGAAGGTGGCCTTCCTCGTGGCCATTACCTCGGCTAGGAGGGTCTCTGAGCTGAGAGCCTTGACCTCGGAGCCCCCCTATACTGTGTTCTTCCGGGATAAGGTTCAGCTTAGGCCTCACCCAGCGTTCCTGCCTAAGGTAGTCTCTCGGTTCCATTGTAACCAAGATATTTTCCTCCCCGTGTTTTTTCCCAAACCGCAAGGGTCTGAGGACCAGAGGAGACTACACACCCTCGACGTCAGGAGGGCGCTGGCGTTCTACCTGGACAGGACGAGGCCGCTCCGAAAGACCACGCAGCTGTTCGTCGCGGTGGCAGAGAGGATGAGGGGCTCCCGGTCTCCGCCTAGTGCATCGCCAAGTGGATCACTGCCTGCATCCGGCTCTGCTACGAGCGTGCAGGCGTCCAGGTTCCAGGAGTGGTGACGGCGCACTTGACGAGGGCCCCGGCCGCGTCGGCGGCTTTCCTGGAGAGGGTCCCCCTAGAGGACATCTGCAGGGCTGCCACCTGGTCCTCGGTGCACACCTTTGCTGTCGTCCAGCAGTCAAGGGACGATGCGCGAGTCGGCAGAGCCGTGCTGAGGGCAGCTCGTCGTTGACTCCTACCCACCTCCAGGTATGGCTCGTTAATCACTTAAGTGGAATGCATATGAGCAATCACTCGAAGGAGAAAACATAGTTACTTACCAGTAACTGTTGTTCTTCGAGATGTGTTGCTCATATCCATTCCACACCCACCCTCCGTCCCCGCTGTCGGAGTCGGCAGAAAGAAGGGACTGAGGAGGGGAGGGGCTGGTCGCACTATATATACCGCTGCATATTGGCGGTACTCCAGGGGGCGCTGAGACCGGCCCCTGCAGGGGCTGCTAGGAAAAGTTCTCCGGAGAGCTGTGCACGAGGGCGCGCACACACCTAAGTGGAATGGATCTGAGCAACACATCTCGAAGAACAACAGTTACTGGTAAGTAACTATGTTTTATAGGACTACCTGGCACGTGGTTGAGCAGGCTGACTACCAATGGTGCTGACCACCTCTCATCACATGGGAAAAGGTTCTATTTCAGTCTGAAAACTACCCTTCCTTCCAACCAGCCCCACCCATTCGAAGAGGCGGAGGAAGAAACATGGTGTTTTTTAAACTTGCGTTTTCCTGCTCTTTTTCCCCTCCCCTCATATGGGTCCTCTTCTCTTTTGGCTGAGGCAGCTTCCATGTACATCAGCACTTCCCTTTGCACCCTAAGGAGTATAGGTGGGAAATGGTTTCATTTTCTGCCTTCGCAGAAACAAACTAAATTAGACAATTGATCCCTTTTAAAAATCATTTTCATCCTCCTCCATAGGCTCTCACTGTGGGAGCAAAGACTTCTCCTCAGGGAGTCATGGATCTATTTTCACATAGGCATGGGAAGTGGTCATCCCTCTTTTGTTTGGGGAAATGTGCTCTGGCATATGCTTTAGAAAAGGAAGAGGGAATTTTGAATGCTTAACTTCAATTAGACTTAAGTCCTTCTTTCTTCCCCGTGTCTTCCATGACAAAAAAATTTTTTTTTTTAAATCAGGCTGTGGTAAGGAAGACAACAATGATTCTGTTCATTTATATCTGTGACCCTTTCCCTGGTCAAGCAAAGGTTTGTGAGCTTGGTGCAGTTAAAGCAGAGCTCACCTTCTGAGGCAAGGCTAGAACACAACTTCACGGACTATCTTCTGGCATTTGTATTGACTTTGGGGGGCTATTCTGACCTCTTAATAAGGGTGGATCAAGGAGAATCCTGTTTTGAGAGAGGTCTCCAAGGCATGTCATCTGAGGGAAAAGCTTCACTGCATTGTCCCTTGAGGGACAGAGGAAACAGACCTCTACTGCCAGACTAAATATCCCTGGAAGATTAGAAGTACAAAAATTAAATCCTAGGAGAACTCCAACTACCTGATTGCTTGGCCTTCCAGAGACACAATTTCTGAGTGGTTTTGCCAGGTGACTGGTGCGTCTTCCGCCTCATCTCTCACAAATGACTGAGCTACCCAGACTGAGAAAACAAGCCCCATAGTGACTGTTGAAGATGCCTA
The DNA here is from genome assembly GCA_007922155.1 of Mesoclemmys tuberculata. Classification (NCBI taxonomy): domain Eukaryota; kingdom Metazoa; phylum Chordata; order Testudines; family Chelidae; genus Mesoclemmys; species Mesoclemmys tuberculata. The sequence goes on along the minus strand of ML675601.1, from coordinate 8,406,767 downwards.
TAGTCAGCACTATTGATGTGAAAAAAAATACAACAAAAATAATAAACCAGTGATGCCATTTGGGACCAATTTGGATCTTGTAAAGAGTGAGGCATTTTCAGAATAGGTCCTGCCACTGTTGCCAAACTAAAGCCACAAAGGCCCCTTGAGCGACAACCAGCAAGGTGCTCACCACTCTGGTTTTATATGGTGCTTTGTGCTGGCAGAGCCCATTAGTAATAACAGGAACTCTTTAGGAAATTGGGTTGTCTTTGATGGGCCTGTAATTCCACCTGGAGCATAGCACAAGTTTTTCCTTTGCCCCTTTTTCCTAATAGGAAGTCTTACTTCACCATTCCCCTAATACTCTTCATGAACACCCCCCTCGGTTCTGGCAATGGACATGTGCCCCGTTACTTTATTCCATCTAAACCTGCCATGGTACAGGATAGATGGTTGGAGTGGAGTGGAAGAAGCTCACACTGACATTTGGGCCTTTCATTTAGGGGGGTTCCAATCAAATGGCTTCGCAGGTGCCTGCAGATTTCCTTGTGCCAGCACTGGGGGACATTTGTATAAGCTCACCACGCACTTCCTTTTCCTTCTCTGCAGCACCAGTAAGGTTACCACTTCTAGGCTTTTTCTGGTTACCTACACTGTCTAAGGAAGAGTTAAGTTGTCTTAAAAGCATAAACACAAAGACTTCTTGCTTCCCAACTGAGTTCATTTAGTTAAATAAAAACCCATCATGTGTAAGTGAGGAAAAACTCTGTGGAGAGCTGCACTCATCAGTAAATCAAGTGAACACCATGCAGGCACTTTCCAGTAAAACCAACAGCAGTATTAAATACCAATCCAAATATGTCAGCATAACATCCTACATATCCTGCAGGTTTTACCGCAGGAGAGAAGAGAAGACCAAGAAAACTCCACCTCAGTTTTTTCTGGGAAGGGGAGTGGAATGTAAGAGGGCACCATTACAGGCAGCAGGCCTGTAACCGTGCAGACACAGGAAAGGGCAAGGGAAAACGACCTATGACTGGAATTCTTCAAGATGGGCTCTGCATATGCCTGCTCCTAGGGCTCTGCGGCCAGCACAATACCGGCTGGCCCATCCCAGAAGGAACATGCATAAGACACTTGAAGAAAAATTAAGGATTAACCCTTTAACTTACTCTTTTCACCACCACCAGCTAGCCAGGGCAATATTGTTCTCTTATGAGCTATTTCACTGCCGGCTCTGCTGCCCGCAACTATGTAAAATGTGTCCACGGTAAGCGCTGGCTCAGGTGAGAGTTGGACAGAAGTAGTTATTATATTAATTACTGCTCGGCTATTCACCACAAAAAGACAGTAGGCTCCTTTGGTCCAGTCATACTCACTTCTGACTCGAGCTCCTAACCTCAGAGACATGAAGCAGAAGAGCTTCCAGAACGAACATGCCACAAAGCCAGCAAGTAGTCCCTTCAACTACTAGCAATCACTGGAGTCAACACTCATAAATTTAGCACTGCAGAATCAGGGCCTAAATGTTACGCATTTGCTGGGAAGTGGAGCCCGCTGTAAAAGGGAAATCCCACAGAGAGTTTAATAAAGGGGGGAAACAATTCAGGCTCCCACATGGCCCTCAACATTGAATATATTATCAAAATTGCAGACACTGGCTGCCGAGTTTTAACTATTTCTCTTAGCCTTCTTCACTATCCTTTTACTATAAAACATGGTTGAATGTTCAGAAACAGAGGAAAGGTCAAGTCTGGCTGTTCTTACCCAGGCACACCTGCCCACTGTAGTCAGTGGGAGAATTTTACCAATTAAGGCTACAGCATTGGACCCAAAAGCATTATTTACATTTAATTTTAAATTCTTCTTTTAAATTAGAATGGATTTATATCATCATCATTGGAAACAGCAGCATACACAACATACAAGGAGGGATCATTGTGATCATCCAGCAAGATCTCATCTATAACACAGGGCCATAAATTTCCCCAAAATAATCTCTGCAACAGACCTTTCAGAAAAACAGCCACATTTAAAAATTGTCAGTGATTGATGGAGAACCCACCCCAACCCTTGGTAAATTGTTCCAATGGTTAATTACCCTCAAGGTTAAAAATTTACACCTTATTTCATCTGAATGTATTTAGCTTCAGCTTCCAACCATTGAAGCGTGTTACACCTTTCTCTACTAGGTTGGAGAAGCCATTAATTAAATATTTGTTCCCCAGGTAGCTACGTATAGAGAGTAATCAAAGGCACCCCTCACCCTCCTCTTTGTTAAGCTCAACATATTGAGCTCCTGGAGTCTATCACTAATGTAGTGGGCCACAAACTGTGGGGCGTGCCCCTCAGGGGAGTATGGAGGAACATTTGGAGGAGCACAGTAAGCCTGGGCCAGCCCCTATAGCGAGGGAGCACCATCCAGCCCCACTCCAAGCCATGGGCCTAATTTGCAGGGGTGCAGAGGGGGCGTTGCCTCCCCAAACCAAAGTGAGGCATGTGCCACTCCCCTCCCTCGATTCCTGCAAGTGCCAAGCTGCCGTGCAAGGCTTGCTCAGCTTGGCATGAGGGGATGTGTCTGGCACCTCCCCAAGGCCCCCCCCACTGGCACATTTCAGCTCCCAGGGAGTAGTGGTAGTGCGGGATGGAGCCTGGGAGCAGCTGTTTTCCTGCACTCTGGCTCCCTTCCTGCCTGGGCAGCTGGATGTCACCAGCGGGGTCTAGTGCCAGTCTCTTCCTGTACAATGGGGAGTATCCGGGTGGGGGCTCAGGGCAAGAGAGGCGTGGACGGTGGGCTAAGGGAAAGAGATGGGATAGGGCAAAGGAAGAGAAGCGGAAACAGGATGGGGGGGGCAGTGCAGGAGCCCAGCTCGTGGCATCCCCTTGGCCCCCGCAGCACCAGAAGCGTCCCAATAGCTTGTGTGGGAGTGGCCAGCAGCAGCACCTGGGGCTCCCCCATTAAGCCGGAACCCCCCCCCAGCACCAGCAGCCCAGGTACCACTCCAGGTGGGGGGCAGACAGCCAGTGAGCCAAGGTAACGTGCGCACACGCATGCTTTACCGCACCCCCCCCAGCAGTCAAACTGCATCTTTGCCCCAAACCCCGGCTGCAGGTCCAGCCTCAGCACCCAGCTGCAGCTCCACCTCAGACCCCCCTCCTGGCCCCCGACCACAGCTCCTGGCTCCCAGCCACAGCTCCTGAGCATCTACAGACTGCGTAAGGGGGGCAAGACCAAAAGAGTTTGGGGACCACGGCTCTAAGGCATATTTTTCTAATCCTTTTCAGGGCTCGTCTCTGAACCCTCTCCACTGTATCAGCATCCAGCAGCAGTTACATCAGTGCCAAATACAAATGTAAGAGCCTCACTGCTCCAACTCAGGGTTCCCATTTATGCCTCCCCGGATCACATTAGCTCTTCTGGCCACCGCATCACATTGGAATCTATGAATGAACAGGGCAAAATAAAGCTCTAAATCTTTCCATACTCTCTCTCTTGCCTTCAGCGACATCTGCTGGCAATCAGAAAAAGCTAACTTTCTGGCAAGCTTGATGTCCAGTCCCTAATAATTCCTGGTCTCCTTTGTAAAGCCACAGTGAACGAGTTTTGTACAGCTCTCCACAGAATGAGGATGGGATAGCGGGAAAATCTTTTTTCCTCCTCCAACAACCCAGTTACAGGGCAAAATACAAGTGCAGAAGGTGACTGCAGTCTATACTGTTCAATACAACAGGGCTTTTTTTTCGTAGTTTCTGTAGACAAGGGGGTTAGTCTCATGAGGTAGCAACCCACTCTCCCTCCTGCCCCCTCACCAAAAACAACATTTAAAAACTGAACCAGGCCACTGAAGGACACACTTTAAACACTGTTTTACCAAAATGCTGCTCCTGGATTATGACAGTTTCCCCCATTTTTCCAGAGCACTTCATTTTGGACAGAGAATCTGCATATATCTACAGTATCACCTTGAGCTTCAATGTGTAGCAGAACAACAACAGGTTGCTCTGTATTTAGGACCTTCCTTATCTGCTGAGGGTGTAGGGAGAAGGACTGTCTCAGCCATTGGTAACTGAAGTCTTGACATAAGCCACTCATTGATGTAAAACAGGAGTGAAAAGGACCTAGTCCACAAGGAACCTAAATGGCCAGTTTTAGTCCCCTTAAAGCAATTAGAATCAAAGCAAACAAAACCAGAAATCCTGGAGTTACGACATTTGAATGTTTAAGTAGTAGTAGGAAAGGTCATTTGTAAGTGAACATTTTCAGTGGAAGTGAAGTACAAGGAAGCTGTTTTGAACATTGAAGCTCAGGTACTTAGACAACCCTTAGCCCATACCACTCCATGTGCTGTAACTCAGTCTGTGTATTACTAAAACAGTGAAAATTATTAAGGAAGATCCATGATTCTCTACTACATCTTCCTCAGAGTAACAGATTGGTTTAGTGAATTAGCTAAAACAACGATAGATCAGAACTCACACTGAGCCAGTCTCAGGTTTTTCTTTGGGCCAGGAACGATTTTTCAGAAGACTGAGATTTTCCATCTCATCTAGGAAAGAGATAAAGAAAAGGCACAAATATACTGCCAAAGGTACTTGCCACCTTGCAGGTAAGTCCACCTCATGCAAGAACATTATTAAGAAGCTCAGCGACAAGAAACTGCCCATAATGCTAGCAAGTATATTTATGGGCATTCAGAATTAGGTAAAACAGCCACTTAGTACCCAGCTTACGTTACACAGCCACCGACAATAGGGTAATGACACATTTCACATGAATAAAATTGGTCACTCAGGTAGGATATTAAAAGAAAAATTGTATCTCCCATCTTCATGCTCTGAATCTTGTTAAGGCTGGATGGGGACTTGAGAAATGTAGGTCCTGTTCTCAACTGCCACATACTTCATTAATTAGCAAGCCACCCTCTAAGGGGAAACGCACCTCACGGGTGTGTGTAGATAACGTCATTAACATTTGCAAGATGCTCATATTCTATGATGAGTGCCACAGGAAACCCCCCCCCCAATCTATAAATTGTCATTTTTTGTGCCCTTCATCAGTCCAATTTGCACCATGCTGGCACAGGACAAGATGTCCCAAGGCACATGTGTGATTGGGCCTCTGACAGACAGGTAAGCTTGCCCAGGATTAGGCTCAGATTGGGAACTAGGCAGTTGTCTCATGCTAGTGGGCCAAGCAGTAGAGAGCATGCACAGAAAGACTAAACACCTCTCACACAATGGGGTGCTCTGTGAGAAGCAGAGAGAAGTGGTTATGGCAGGGGCTCCGCCAATGAATTTCTCTCTCACACACACCCCCAAACCAGCTTTTTGGAGTAGCTCAATACTATAACCACTGTTCCCCTCCCTGATAACCCACGGGCTAGCCCTGGAGCACATCAGCTCTATTACATTCTTCCTTCTACTCAACGTCTCTTCCATTTTAGAATTTGGCCCACAGCAACAAAACAAAGAGAAACAAGGAGGACACAAAAAGGAGCAAATACTCAGGGGTGGCAGGTGTTGAAAACAACATGATGAGGTTCCCATCAAACCCTATCCCTCACAGCTTCAATGGCCCATAACGTACCTGCGCTTCCTTGCCATGCCACCACCTTACTGGATCAGGAGCAACAGTTGTCACGGGGCCTTCGTTTCTCCTTGGCTCCAAAACACGCACTGCCAAAGCCAGCCTCAGCAAGAATGTTAATCTCTGTTCTCAACATAAACCAACGGAAGTCTTACCTCCATCCTTGGCCCCAGGTGTAAGGGCCACTCCAGCTTCTGCAGCCTTTCCGCCTCAGCCTGCTGTGTGTGCTCCCTTCCTGAACTAGCAGCTGCAGGGCTGCTTCCTGAGCCCCCTGGCTCTAGGGACCCACCCCTGGAACTAGCTCCACTCCACTGTAGCTTTCCCTTCTTAAGGCTCAGCCTGTCTCAGTCCTCCCTCCCTGCAGCTGCCTACCAGCAACCCTTCGTAGGCCCAGCTGTAGCCCAGCTCTTCAACTAACTGGATTGGGCTCATCTGCTCTAATCTGGGGGGGGCTGGGCTCTGGTTCTCCACAGGCAACAGATAACCTGACAACTAACACCTCAAGAGCAAGCGGGTAGAAATGAGCCCCTTTGGCGTCTATCAGGTTGGGAGGGAAGTACTGAGATGCCTCTCTTGCTAGTAGGCCTCTGGAAAGCTAAAGCTTTTCCACCTTAACCTGGGGTCTGCAGGGGTCAGAAAAGTTCCCTTATTTCCTAAGGTACAGGTCCTCTCACTCTCTGAGAAGCCATGCTCAGTGGAAACTTGCTTGAAACGGATTCGATTTAGAGGACAATCAAAGCCAGAGAATATTTCTTCCTTTAATGACAAGCTCCGAGATCATGCTCAGTTTAAACCTATGTGTGGGATCCCAAGAAACGGGCACATTCATACAATATATTTAGAGGGAGTTTTAGCCTCCTTAATACAACCGAGGACAAAAAGTGAAATAATTCATTCACCACACACATTTCAATTAAGCTCTAGAGATACCATATCATGAAACCTACACAACTAGTATCTACTTTAGAATGCTGGGGTCAGATATTTAATAGCGTTCTGAAATGTAAATATCACTTGCATTTTCTCTTTCATTAAGCACTTCTGTGCAGTAGAGGGCTGCTCTATTCCCTTTGTGCTCCACTGAAAAATATATCTGAAGAGTTTTAAAAACCAAATAGGAATAAATACATAAGTCAGTGAGTACTCTGGCATTGACTAAAGTGGGAGCAGAATCAGGCCAATATGCATTTTTATTCCACACGCAGAAGTATGTTAGCTGCTTCAAATAAAAAAGAGGAATGGTCCCACCCCTGAAAAGCTTGCAACGGATAAATTAGACATAAGACAGATAACATGAGCTGTAAGGCTAGAGGGGAGAAATGTACAATGATGATGTGGGAACTATTTAAAAAATATATATATGAATGACACTGGAAAGTTCTCAACTCTACTACATAAGTGCTCAGATACTACAATAATGGTGGCCATGTAAGTACATAGGTAGGTTGATGGATAACTAGCTCAGGTATCTGCTGTTTTCCAAGATGTTTCAATTTCAGGGTTTTAACTGTTTACAAGCTAAGGGCCCAACCCAGCAATCTGCACTCAGAGCAGCTGTTGCTGACATGAGTATGCCCCCACAGAAGAATATTCAAGGGAATACAAATAGCTGGATCACACCACCACTCTCTTTCCTCACCCACCATATTAGTTTCTTTATTTATTTTCTCGACTGAGGTGTCATCCACCACAGTGAAGGCTTGTTCAGCTAAGTGTAGGAGAAAATACAAGGGTCTGAAAGCAAGTATCTGTCCACTGCGGAACACTCAATAAAAGAAAACATCTGCAGTCAGTATTAAATTGAATGTATTTGAAATAGATGCTTAGTTTAACATATGTATACAACATAACTGAAAATAGTTTTTTGCATTAAAATATTTTCACAAGTGCGACATGCATTTCTGTTCACTGAATATCTTGATGCGTCCTGTTCCCACCGACGTCATGGTGGTTTGGCCACTGACCTATAGAGAAGCACGTCCCAAGTGTTTAGCAGTATTCAGGCTTCACCACATTCTATGGATATCACTTACGAAGGTCCTTTGGGGTCAATGCTTCAACCCTCCCCTTTCAAGTGTTGCTCTCTAGGCACTGGGACTGCTCACATAAGTAAGGGCCGTAAGTCTGTACCCTAAATATGCCTGCACCTTGCACAACTCAAAAAAACCATGTAAAAGCAAGATGGTTTTTGAAGTGTTTTGTTTAGGCTCATCCATTTTAGCCTCAAGTACAATCACCTGTCTTAAAAACAAACAGACAGCAATGTTCAAGACAGAACATTGGTCAGAAAGAATTACTTCTATACTATTTTCCCATTACAAAGTCCAGGTGAAGCATAATAGCCAACGTAAACTTAAAATTAGAAGGGTCTTTCTTTTGCTATCAGGAACTCTTGAGGCAATTTCTTGGTTATTCACATGCCACAGTGAGTGGCCATACACCTTCACAGTAAGGTGACAGAAACTGCAACATATCCTATTCGATTTCAACATATTCTTTAGCAAAATGATTGTAATGCTCTTCCCTTGCAGTTTCCAGGAACCTTTTGACACCATGCTAATAATTTTTAATAGGGTACCTATTAAAAATAGCCATTATTTATTGCCAGTGTGGGATATCTAAGTGTGGTCAATACCTACTGTATATTATAATAAGCACATTACACAGAGTATCCAGAAGCCTTTACATAATACAAACATACGATCCCCTTTTCTAGTTAAGAACTGGGGGCCAGATTCTGCCTCCCTTTATGCTGGTGACAATCAGGAATAACTGCCAGCAGAAGCTGGCCCTCACCATTTAAAATGAAAAACTTAAATCCCATGTAAACTGAAGATTTATCAGGCTGTTCTCAAAAAGCAGTTCTTTTTATGGAATAAACATGCAAGATCAATCTAAAAGTTAAGATAATTCAATAGAACATCACAACAGAATTTTCTATAATGCTGTTTCTTTAGTATACCTTTAAATAAAAATCAGCCTAGAGGGTCCAATCCTATTGGGTAAAAAGCATTTTCTGGAAGGGAACAGATATTCAGCTACCACTGTCTGGTTTGCTTTCCATTTAAAGTAACTTTTACTCCTATTCTGATAATTTGCATGCCACATTTCAGCTTTAACTAAATTCACATGGCTATGATAGAAAACCCTGTAACTATGACAACATTGCAGGGCACTGGTGCATTATTCTTCCAGTGTTTTGTTTTGTTTTTTAAATTAAACACTTGTGAAAGGAGATTGAAAGCCCTGAAGAATGGCTGGCCCACAGAAAAAACGGAGGCAGCAGTACGGCAAAATTCACATTGCATTCCCATTTGGCCCAACCCTAGCCAGGTTTTTAGTGCAATCTCCAGATCCAGCCAAATCCTTAGCCTCTCCACTGAGCCTTCCAATAAATATGCCAGTTAACAGCTTTTTTTCATATTGGCTTGTGTTCACTAGGAACTAGGGTGACCAGATAGCAAGTGTGAAATAAATCAGGACAGGGCGTGAGGGGTAATAGGCACCCATGTAAGAAAAGGTCCTGAGTATCAGGACTCTCTCTATAAAATCAGGCCATCTGGTCAGCCTACTACCCTGTTTCCCCTAGCATGATTTTTCAGGATTTTTGGAGTATGCTTGAAATATAAGCTCTACTCCAAAAATAAGCCCTAGTTACAGTTCACAAGCGGTTCACAAGTAAAGGTCCCCATACACTTTACACTCATGGAAAAAAATAAGACATCCCCTGAAAATAAGCCCTAACCCATCTTTCAGAGCAAAAAATAATATAAGACCCTGTCTTATTTTCGGAGAAACACGGTAGGAACTGGACTGACACTAGTTTATTTCACATACACTGCCAAAATGCCACCACGTTATTAACTTTCAGACAATACAGAATTGAGTAGGATCCAAACTGGTAGGATCCTTGAGTAGGATCCAACTGCCATGCCCCTTCAGAAAAAAAAAAGTCTTAATTTCCATCAGCCCTGATCCCTTGTTCACAAGATTCTGGACTGTGTGTAAGATCTCACTGCGAGGCCAGGGGCCTAATTCTTTTCCCTCCCCTGCTCCCTGACAAAGGAGAATAACTGGACACAGAAGTGAGCTGGGAAGCTGAGAATAACTGGACACAGAAGTAAGCTGAGATAGTATTTGAATAGCTGAACTGCTGAGACTGATTGGGAATGATCCAATGGGAGGGGGCAGAGTGCTGCACTCACGCTCCAAAATGGAGAGAACAGATGTAGGAAGTGGCCCAGGGGAAGCTGGTCTGGTGTATCCACAGGAGACACTCCTCTCCACTTTCCCCTTGGGCTGGGAACAGGGAGGGTCCAAGTCTCCTTTCCTTTTCTCCATCCCCAGTCCAGCCGGGAGAACCCAGAGAGCACTAGGGAACAATGAACTAACTGTAACTTGGCCACTCAAGCCCACAGACCACCCAGCAAGGCCATCCCAGGACTTTGGGGACTACTGAGTCCTAGCATGTCCATGAGGCCAGCTGTCCCCAAGTCAGCCCACTACCAAGTTCCTATTTGGTATTTCAGTTCAAACTTTTGTAACTTGAGATCCGAAGTACTGTAGGTTCCATCACGTAAATCTCATCATAACTTTATTTCAAAATAGCGTTGGAAATTTAACATCCAGGTCAGAACTGCATATCAAATTTCTAAATCTGCCAAAAATCTCATTTACAAACTAGTCTCTTCACACATTCTGACTGGAATATTATAATGTCTGTCGTCTTCAGTTAGAAGAGTCACCATAGGCCAGTCCTCCTCCGGGTCATTGGGATAAAGTGTGATGAATTCATCAGTGCTGTACTTATACAATCGATAAACTCTGATGGTATACTGCAGAGCATATGCAAGAAGAAACATTTCCACCTAGGTTAAAAAAAAAATTAGAATGTAATGCATAATACTAATGTGTACTTTAGAGAAGGGTTATTCTGTATAAAAGGACCCTTAAAACAGAGAATGATGCTCAAAGAGATACTGAGATTCCTTTATACGGGGAAATACACTGAAATTCCACCCTACAGGAAAGCCATCCTCAGGATTCAAGTACAGTGATTCCACGGTGTGCTCACTACACAGCATAGCCAAAATTTTCAAACAAATCCTTAAGGCATTGAAATAGTTTGTCCAAATCTTTTGAAAAAAAATCAAGCCACTTTTGCTTTCAAAATGACAGCTACAGCGTTCAAGGCTTTTGAAAGAAATAAGGCCACTTAAACAAATGTTTAAGGTACCTATCGTTAAACATTCATGATTGAAAATTTTGGACTTATATCTGTATCATTTCCTGAATAGAGGCTACCAGCCATTGAATACTCCTTTACTCCACTGAGAGAGACAGGAATCAGTCTAAGTGCACTAGATGTTCAGAATTCAGTCTAAGACACATTCCAATAGATTTGTCTCCCCCTAGACAAAGCCTGAATTCTTACATTTAAAAACCAAGAACTGTTTAAAGCACTTTGATATACATTTGCTTTTGTTTAACTAAATCAGCATTTAGTACTTGGTATTATTTTTTAAACTTACAAGAGAATTGTAAGACAGTGAAGGGGTACCTTCGACGCAACTCACACTGCATAAATTCGATTATGTTAGGACTTTAATTTCTGGTGCTACACTTGTCAAAAGCAGTGAAATTCTCTATATAAAGGAAATATAAATTTGAAAATGAGAATACCTATGCACTCAGAATATATGTTTCAACTTGTCTTGAGATAGTTTAATGTCCCTCAACAAAGTTAAACAAGAACACTACTGCACAAATAGCGGTGACAGTGCTCTATCGGGCCATTAAGGAACAGCTCTTCAGCCCCAACAGCTGTAGTACAGAGACATGTTGCTCAGTACAAGTTCTGGAAGGCATGCTGCTTCTCCAGGAACAAGTGTTGCAACAAGTGGTACACCACCACCACACTTGAAGATACTGCAGGAAGCCACTCACGTCTATACCCAGCCAATTCTGGCAGTTGGAGCAAGGATGATGGTAATTTTTGTATGCATGCAGGTTAGGGCCATTACCCCCACTCTATTTTGTAGAGATTAGCATTGTTGGCAGCATTAGCGTCTGTAGTCCTTGTGTTCAGCAAATACAAGAAGCTTATTAGGCCTGTTGCTGCATGGATGTGAGGTAGCAGAGGAAGAGATTTCCCATTCCCTCCCACCTGCCTTGTGCACACAAAGAGGGCCAGGCACACAGTGTTCTCGTCATAACTTATTATGAGAATAGTCTCATTGATTTCAAGGGGACTAGTCACAGAGTAAAGTACAACTCCATGTGAGACAGGGTGACAAAGCTGGACCCCAAGAAAAGTCAATATCTTAAAAGCAGGTGATGATTAGCCAACTTGAAAAGGTGGAACTAAGTGGCAGCATCTAGTATTCTTTCCACAGAAGTCAATTAAGAGTTTAATACCAAACTTAAATGGGAACAGGATCTGGCCATTAGCTATTATCAATTAACACATGCACAGTTGAGCACTGCACTTAGCGCTTTTACCCTGCAGCTACACTTACGAGCGCAGTACCACTGATCTGAGGAATTTTCTCCGCTTTTGATATCAGGATTCCGGATTTTTTTTAAATGTTTGTACTGTCTTGCACTCCAAACATCCTCATTAACCAGTTTTTGTAATATACACATTAAGTGGTTGTTCATTTAGGTAGCTGCATTTCCTCAAGGATGAATTATGTCATTTTACAGGTAATCAAGAGCAGTAAAAATGTCCATCAGTCAGATAATGGATTTATTATGCAGTTCTTGTTTCATGTATGTATGCGTCTTATGTAATGCATTCAGCGCTGCTATCGTTTCATATATACTTTTATCTTTATTTTAGCATTTCAATCCAAATTTTAAATAGTTAAAGAGTAGTGGCCTGTTCTGGTAAAATAAGAATCATGCACAGTATTAATCTAATTCTTTGTTTACTTTACTAAAAAATCCCCTACATATAAATGAGCAAAATTTGTTATCCAGAAAAGCTCCAGAAAACAGGGATTTGCAGTTATGAGCACAGACCCTTAACTATATCTTTAACACGTATTGCTTTATGCCATTTACTGAGCAGCAATCTTTTTACAAGCATCAAACCACAACAAACTTAAAGCTGCTAGACCTTTGCTGATTTCTCAAAGTATTTCAGAAAATGTTTTCATGCTCTGGTTAGTTCTGCTCCTACCAGAGCAGCAGAGCCTTAGAGGCTAGAAAACTACCATCTATACTATAATGCATATATAGCTCTCCTTACTTGCTCAAGGCCTCCAGTGTGACCAATTTGATTCAAGTGATTATTCATTAGTTGACTGGGGTTGCTGGATGTATCCCGGGCAAAGAGTAGCCATGAGAACACAGGTACTTTCTTTCCTTTTTTATCATCATCATATAATTCAATGGCTGTGTTCAGCATCAAAAATTTCACAGCTTCATAGAGGCTGTACTCCTCCTCTTCATTTGTAAACAATTCATCACAAGCTGCTTGTCTCTCTACAGGAGTTTTCATTTCACTCATAATCTCCCACTATAAAAGCAAACATAGGATTATCAACATAAGTGATATTCATAAATGCAAAGGAAAGAAGGACCTTTTTCAAGAGTAGATTGCCACATTTTCAGTATAGCTACTTTGGATTAGCCTTACAAAAGGCTCTCTTGTGCACTTTTTATAAACTTCCTTTATTTTAAGTACTCCCATAGCTGTAGCTGCTGCTATTGTCTTTTTCCTGTAACAAGTACCAGAAAGCATAGGAAAGGAGGCCAAGATCAGAAAAGAAAAAGTGACAAAAATAAGGCAGAATGGGTTAGAGAGAGAGATTCTGATGAGAGGCAGTTTTTCATTGGCTGTTACATAAAACCTGTAATTTTCATATTCTCACTACATCTCAAATACCCACGGTGCTTTAGTTATTTTGCTCCTAGTACTCTCACAGAAATTGCATAAAATATACATGTAACAAACATCAGCACTTGAAATAGTAAAGCTGTGCTTATTTAAAATAAAAATATAAACATATGCACATAGAAGACATGAATAATAGAACCGGTTAGAATATTTTATTAAGCAGATTCCATACTACAAGAAAACAAATCAAATGCTAATCTATAAAACACTTGGGAAAGGTTAGATAAATTAAAAATGCTATAATGGCTGTATGTACATACACACACATGCACACACCCACCCACCCGAGAATGATAAGGGGAGTAAAGATTCAGTCATTCTATCACTACTTCCAGCCATCCATCACCCCACTGGCACTCAGGTATTAACGGCATTTGTCCAAGATAGATCACACCTCTGTTCCAACTAAGGACGCATGGTAAACATGAAATGAAATAGTGAGAGTGAACATATAACTATGTATTCACAGTAATAAAATTGTATATTGACAGCAGACTAAACAGATTAGTCTATGTATCAGTTAATTCAAGAAAGTAAGATAAAGTTTCCACAAACTAGGAAATGAAAGAAGATTCATTAAAGGTTTCACACTATATTGGTGAAGTACAGTTCCTCACATCCTTTTGGTATCTTACATTTATATAGCATCTTTCATCCCTAAGACTTCCAAAACCCTTTATGTGGTACTACATAAATGCAGGAAATCTCTTCACCCTGGGATTGAGTAAAACAGGTAGGTGGAGTGCTGGAGGAGTGCTAGTAAACTGCCCAACAGTAGTAGTGTGGGGGTGAATGAAAAATATTGTACAAGGATAAATCTCCGATCTTTAGAAACATGGGATTTGTAATGCCCATGAAGACTAGACATGTCTTAAATTTGTAAGGTCTAATCCAGAAAGCACACAGCTCTTTCCCCAAATGACCTCTCTTACTTGAAACACAATTATCTACCAAAATAAGGTGAAAGGCCAAATCATCCTAGCAGGATTATTACACTACCATGTAGTGACATATAACAGGAGTTGTGGCATTGAGTTAGTGCAACATTTACTGAGTTGCAGTAATACACTCCACACTGTCTCAAGCTGCCTCCTTCATTATTTGTGCATATCATGTTAATCATTTTGTTGTCTGTGCTGTGTGTTTTATCAGTTCCCTAACGGTATGGCAGGAATCTCTTCACAAAACTGTTCCAAGAATAAGTTAAGTCTCCCCACTTTTCTTGTGCTCTTAGGCAAAGTATGTACCTTAAAGTGGAAGGGTGAAATCTAAAATTTAAATATTAATCTAATACTAAAGAATTTCAAATTCCATTTTCTATTCTTAGAAGTTTTCTATTGGCTTTAATTAGTGTAATAAATTCTATATATGTTAATTAAATTTCAGTTACCGTTCCTAGAACAACAACATTACTCTACTAGAATTTAGGTTGAATTGGTGAAGAGCTAAACATACTTATTTGCAAGTCACTAAGAAAAATGAACATATAATTTATCCAACCTTTTTCCTTAGAAGTATTAAATAGTCTTTAATTTCGTTACTTAATTCTCCCATCTTCCTGCCCAGTTTCTGTCTCAGCTGCCACTGTTTGATCCAGTCGTATTTGCTCAGCAGCTTTTCTGGAAGCTACAAAGTTGAGAAAGGAAAATGAGCAACTTATTAATTATTAAGACAAAACGAAGTAAAACTTTCAACCTAATCTGTGATATTTGACTGAAGATATTGCTACATATTGCTGTTTAAAATGATACCCTCATATATATTCTTCAGAAAAGCCGTCATGTGCAGAAGAACATTCCGCTATTTTTTTTCCTTTTTCATTGCTTGTTGGATAATAGCTGGAATTAAATCAGCAGCTGAGAAGTTACCATTACCAGGCCAAGAGCCAGTCACAGATCCATTCCAATAGCACAAGTTTAATTACAGTTCGCATCAGTGATAACAGTCACCAACTGCTGGTAGTTTGAGAAACTGTGTGAAATTAATATTGGTTCAGTTCCACATAAAAAGGGTATTCTTAGTAGACAGGCCAAGGACTGAACAAGGACAACATAAAACCCACCACTTTACAACAGACCATTTAGGCCACCTAAAAAAAAGCTAAGGTAAGGTCAAGGGTTCTCCCCATACTATGGATGTTTTGCTGTCCTCAATATTTTGAAAGAATGCACAAAGTTTTAGAAAATTGCAAAATATTGTAATTAACTCTTGCCTTTCTCCTTTTAATTTGGCCTACATGCCATAGCAGCACTTAAGGGGTTTCTTTAAAACTTATCAGCACAGCTTATTCAGTGTGAGATGAGAGTCAAGATCTGCAGTTTTGTGTATTAAATTGTTAAATACTAATGAGCTGAAATATTGTTTTCAAAACTTGATCCTAAACCAGTTTCAAGTGGCCTGAGAAAAAGTAATAGTCCAAAGAAATACACATTTAACCCAAAGCATCTGGCATAACTAAACTCTAGAAGCAGTTAACTTATGATCAAAGAAAGGCAGACTTTTCTTTGAAAGACTTTCCTTGACAGAAAAGGAAATTTAGAAGATGCTAGCATCCACATCGATCCTGTTATTTCTTAAATATGTACATTTTACCACAACAGCATGGAAGGACGAGTTACCTTCTTCAAGATATGTTATCCCTAAGCATAGTGCACTTCAGTTACTTCAGGTTGCCCATGCACCCAGGACCAATGATTTTCTGCTAACAGTGTCCACATGGTCCATGCACACACCCATGATCTCCTTGTGCTCCACACCAAACCGAGTGAAGGGGGCTGCCAGGCTGCCGCCTCTTAAGTTCTTCCCACTAGTTTTCAGCAGGCAGTGGGGAAGGAGGGTGGTTAGTACACTACACGTACACTGCAAAGAACTCAACTTACTACAAGGTGAGTAACCCATCCTCCTTCCAGTGACTGTCCCCATTTGAAGCGAACTTCAAATGATTCACAAGCAGTGTCTCTATAAGGAGATGGGTGCTCAGAGTCCTATGACACCACAGATTGCAGAACTGCCTGCCTAGAGAAGCTTCAGAAGCAGCTGCTTGCACCAGTGCATAGCCTCTAGCAATGAGTGTAGAACTACAAGTTGCTGCTTTGCAGACAATAGAGATATTGCTAAGGGAAACTACTGACGCCGCCTGAGCCCTAGCTGAGTGAGTTCTCATGCTGTTCTCAAGGGAAACACTGTTCATTTCATAGCACAGTAGACTGTACCCTGAGTTCCATTCGATAGCCTCTAGGAAGAGATGGCCTCCCTTTCATAGGCTCTGCAAATGAGACATTGTCTAGAGGACTTTCAAAATTATTTTGTTTTTAGCAGCTAGAAGACAAGAGCTCTATGCACATGCAGTGAGTGCCACACCACCTCTTTCCTGGAATGAGGTTTAGGGTAAAACACAAGTAGGTGGATTCACATCAACCAAAGTAAGTCTACCACCACCTTAGGGACCACCTTAGGATAAAATCTCAGATATCTTGTCTTTGTGGAAAACTGTATAGGGGGTTTAGCCACTGGTGCTCCTAGCCTCTTCTAACTGACATGATAGCAACCACAAACACTATCTTATTAGAATGAGGCATCAGAAGCTGGATGCCACAGGTTCATACAGGCACCCCGTCAGGGTTGATAAAACAAAGTTTCAAGTCAAGTTGGTAACAGAGGAAATACTTGAATCTTGCCTTCAGAAAGTGGACAGTGACTGAGTGGGAGAATACAGAGTAGGTGTCCATCAGTTGGCGAAACATGCTGATGGCTGCTAGGTGTACTCTGTGGTTTAGCCCAAGAATTTTAAAGACAAAAAGTAATCCAGTATGCCTGGAATCTTAGCATCTAAAGAAGGAATTCCTTATTAGTTATACCAAAGGCAAATCTCTTCCAGTTTGCTATGTAACGTTTCCTGGTAGAATCCTTTCTACTGCTGCTCAGAATGAGTTGGACATCAAACAAATACGCTTTCTCGATCATCCATCCAAATACCATGGCCTCAGGTGAAGTGGGCTGGGCTGAGATGACAACTGTCTTCATTCTGCGTTGGCAACAGCCATATCAAAGAAAGGTGGAGAGGAGGCTGGGCAGACAGTTGCAGAAGCACTGGGTACCATAATTATCAGGGCCAAGCAGGTGCTATAAGCATGACTCGCATATCGACCGGTCTGATTTTCCTTGACTCTTGAGATAAAGGGGACTGGGTGGGGGAGGGGGAATGCCTACCACAAGGTTACCTACCACTGTATGAGAACAGGTCATCCAGAGAGGCCAGGCCGCAACCCCTTTCTGGAGCACAAATCTTCACACTTGTTCACCTGGAATGCAGAGAGATCCATGGATGGGAGACCCAGAGAGTCGGGTCATACAATTCCCACACATATTTTATAGAAAAATGTTTGCTCAGAGGATCTAACAGCACATTGTGGATCCCTGGCAGGAGGTAGCACTTAGGGTAAACTGTATGGTTTCCAGAGGGTGATGGAAAGCTGTTAAGAGCATGCTCCTCCCTCATTGATGCTGGACCACTGTCATATTGTCTGCTAACACCTGGACTGACTGTCCACAGCTGCAAGGAAAGAACTGTTCTCAGGCTAATCTGACTGCCGTTAGTTCCAATACGTCAATGCGAGGAGAGACCTATGGAACCCTGAGGGGACTATGTCCCCATAGAACATGTTTCTCCCTGTGTGCTCCCCAACCTGAGAGAGATGTGTCTGTGCTTAGTCTTTGTCAGAAGTGGGGAGCTGAATGGTACCTGAACATATACATTCCTTCTGTACACCCAACAGCTAAGGAAGGCTAAGACCTTCTGGGGAACAACAATGAGCAAGTTGAGACTGTGCTTGCATAAAGTGAGAGAGACCACAACCAAGCTTGTACATACCTGTGGTGAAGCTTTGCAAATGGAGTCAAATAAGTACTTGCAACCATGTGATACAACAGGACCAGGCAGGATTGTATAATGTTCTGGGACTCAAACAAATTCACTCTATGAGCCCAATGATGGACAGCAAGCAGTTGTCTGATAAATATGCACTGCCTGTAACAGTGTCCAAACTTGCCCTGATAAATTCCATTGACTATGAGGGTTTCAGGGTGGACTCCTTCAGGTTCAGTGTGAGGCCCAGAACCTTGAATAGATGTAGACGTGGTGCAGTTGCTTCTCGTGTTTCCTGGTAAGATTGTCCCTTCAGAAGCCAGTCTTCTATGTAAGGATAAACCATCGCCCCTTGCCGACGAAAGTGAGCAGCTGCCATCAACAGTACCTTGGTGAATGCTCTTGGTGGTGTTGAGAACCCAAATGGGAAAATGCTGTATTGGTAGTGCTGTTAGCCAGCCCAAATCTCACCAACTCCTGTGTTTGATTAATGTGTATATGAAAGTTGGTATCTGAGATCGAGGGCTGTGAACCACCTGTATGGATCTAGAGACAGGCTAATTGAAAACAGGGTCACCATTCTAAACTTTAGGTGGCAGATGAATTTGTTTAGTTCCTGAGATCCAAAATGGGTCTCATCTCCCTGTCTCATGGGGAAAAATGAAGTACCTCAAATAGAACCCCTTCCCCTTGCTGTTGGAGGTACTAGCCCTATGGCTCCCAGTTCAAAGAGAAATTATCTCCTGCAGAAGAATTCTCTCATGAAAGGTATCCTTGAAAGAGGATGGGAAAGAGGCGGGGGGCGTCCTTTTGGCCCATCCATGCACTGCTGATAACTTTGTGCCCCACACCATCACACAAAATGGATGGTATAGCCCAATGATGATATTTCCAGCACCAATTTGTCTAAGGTGATATGTTCCCATGCTTGTTGGAAATGGGAGAGTTGGTCTCCAATTGGGGGGAGGTGAGCAAACTATTGTAGCTGGCAGGATTTAAAAAAGGAAGTGATGGTCTGAACCCTCAGCCATCCCATCAAAACTGACTCTTCAAAGATGAAGCCTGCTGTGAACTTTCATTGGGTGGATTAGGGTTGAGTACCAAACAGAAGTTACTGTTGACTTTGGCCACCTTTTCTGTGCATCCTCAGACACTTGCATAGCAGTTCATACTGCCACTGATGAAAGGCAGGACTAGTCATCTGAACTGCAGCTTACTGGTTTCCCTCTTGATTAGAGGTGCATAAATACCCAGTAATTGCAGTGGAACTCAGAATTCTTTCAACAGCTGGAGAGAGTCATCCGTCTTCGTGCTGAAGAGACTGATGCTCTCAAATAGAGGATCCTCCACTTTCATTTCCGCCTCCTTAGGGATTCCCAAGGATAGCCATAGTAAGTGTTTCTTTACCACAGCAGTTACCATGGATCACTGCATCTAGGGCAATCTGAAGAGCCAATCTCATTACCAGCATGTCTTAGTCAATCAGGGTCTGAAACAGGTCTCTAATGCCCTAAGGCACCTTATCAGTGAAAGTGGACAGTATGTCACAAATGGTAAAGCCACACAGAGAAACTCGTGTGTTGTAAGGGGAGTGTACTGGGTAGTAGTCTCACAGACCTTCTGGGACCCAATACTGCCACTGTGGGATTTCATAAGCCCTCAGTGAGGAGTTCCAGAGTACTGGATATCAGGGCAGGGAGGGTGTGAGTGAGCGCGAGCTATTTTTTCGTACAACAGGAGTGAGATGCCGTAAAGACCCCTGATGTTCTGTCTGGGCTCAATCCTCTCAAAAGGCCCTCTCAGGTATAATTCAAAACCAAGTCTCTCTCATAGTCCTCTGCCAACTCAAAGGATTATGATCCCAGATCCAGAGGGGGAGTCCTCAGTACTGGAGGAGGCAGCGAGGACCTTTTCTTGTTGCTGGTACCAGACAAAGTCTGGCTTGATCCCTACTCAGGGACGGAGAGAGGTACCATAGCGATATTTGTACTGGCTGAAGTCCTGGTGCCAGGCATTCAGGAGAGCTGATTCTGATTCCAGAAGAAGCAGACTGCCTTTTGGAGCCAGGAAGTGAGCTGCAGTCACAGTGGAGATGTCTCCATAGCTTTGGTCATGGAAGGAGAGGGTGCTGGATCCAATGGCACTGAGGGTTACTGCACCGAAGAAATAATCCCGGTACCAGAGGGTGCTGCAGTTTTGTCCTTCGAAGAAGTCCCAGTCCAGTCCTTCCTGGTACCAGCTCACCTTGATACAGAGAATTTCTGCCTCTTTTTAAAAGGTTTGGACAGGCAACTCTTCACTCCACCCACCCCTGATTTTTGCTTTTGAAGGAGTGCTTTTGTCTCCCTTCCCTGCCCTGGCTCTGCTCTCCAGAGTCTCTAGGAGCCCAAGGGGAGCAGAGGTCTTGGAACTGCCCAGGACTGTAGAAGAGGGGCCATTCCTACCTTCTTCAGGGCGGTGTCCCTGGTCACAGGCTGTTCCTGTCTTCATGGCCTCCTCCATGAGCACATTTTGGAGGAGAAACACCTTGGACTCCTTATTTCTACTTAGGAACAACTTGTAGATACTGTACCTTGACAGGCAGAGTACCTCCCCCAAGTGGTACAGACAAGTGCTGTGATAGTGTGTGTGACCAGAAAGGGCTTGAGGCAAATATAGTGATTTTTGAAGCTGGGGATCCTGGCCAAACTCCCCTGCAACTGCTGGAAGTTCAGAGTGTGGGGGAGTATTGAAGCAGTGCCCTGTCCTGGAGGGGTATTGCAAAATAAAGAATGACCCCTAAAGCTATCTTGTGACCAATTATAGTAAACTAGCTAACTATGAAAATTGTAAAACTATTCGCAGAAAGCTGAAAAAGTCCTCACGAGCACTTAAATTTTATTCCTCTTGGGATCTAGGATGAAGATGGACTGCCACCATCAATTCCTTTTATTCCCTTGGTATGGAGCACCAGGCAAGCAGGGGCACATATGCAAACCACACAGACACTGCTATGGAAAAATCTCTGTCCTGGGTGCATGGGCAACCTGAAGTAACTATAATGTACTACATAAAGGGACAAGCACTCAAAGAACGACCAAAATTTTATTTTTCTTTTCTGGGGCCACAGTTACACCAATATCCACTTAAAAGACAAAAACATGCAATACCAGAACTCTAAAATCAGTATATTTGTAATTTAAAAAACTTTTTTTTAAAATTCAAGATTGAAGTATTGCTAATTGCCACTACTATACATCCCTGCATGCACTCTGCTGCTCTCTTTACATCCACTGCTGAATGATTTTCAGCACAGCACAAGCCTTACTACATTATTGTAATCCACCCTCCTTTCAAAAATTGCACAAAATAAAAACCCATATGACGTATGGTTCAACACTTTCAATATCAGTATTTTACAGTCTCATTGGTAAAAAAAGTTAAGAAAATATGAAGTCAATATATTTTAAAAACCCACCAAGTAGGGATCCCACACCTCTAGAAAGCTCTCAGGCACTAATGCTCTTTGACACAACCCCTCACAAGTGTATTATGGGAGGTTTAATTTTCAGGAGGCTGGCAGTGGGTCACTCCTAGAGACTATTTTTAAGAAGTCCCTTGTATTATACTGTTGCTGCAGATGTAATCCACAGCAGTTCTGTTGTCAGAAGTTAAAAAACAGCATTTCAGCAGAAGTTCACTGATATAGCTATCACATTTGGGAAGTTTTAAACCTGGATTTAAATAAGGCAATTCGAATTTTATTGTCTCAAAAATAGTGCTGAATTGGGGCACTATGTCTTTTTATGCCAAAATAGTTCTGCAATTAAAATATAGATCTAGAACTGTGCAACAAAGGAAACAAGAAATATTCGTTTCCAACTTGGAATGCCAAATGCACTTGTAATAAAAACTCAAGGCACAATATAAATGAAATTCATAACATGTAAGAGTTCCTCAATTGCCACTAAGTGTACTTTCAATTTGACTCATTAATGAAGTATCTCTGGCAACCAGAATTTTCACGATTGCATTGTAACAGGAGTGCTGTTCAACTGCCAAATAATTTGGCTAGGCTTACATTAGAGCATAGGATCATTTTGACCAAACTGCAAACAATGAAAAATGTATCTGTTATGAATTCTGAACATTGCGTATTAGACCACAGAATCTGCACAGCTTCCAGTAGCAAACCCTTCGTTTTTTAAAAAGTGGATTTACTGCTGGTGAAGCAATAGAGTGCAAGTATCAAAAGCTGAAACATTCTAGTTATCCACAGACGTACAACAAACATTTTTGACCTAACAAGCTTCACCACTACCAATGCACTTTCAGTCTGAGTAAGGAAGAAAACATAGAACTATAGATGGACAAGGGAGTTGCTGAACTCAATATATCTTTCCCTTAATAGCAAAAAATTAGTTTCCTAAAGGAGCAATAAATTTAATCTCGAGATAGTTATTCACAAACTGTTGAAGTTGCACTGAAGATTAATTGAACAGAAATCTTAAATATTTATTTCAAATTAAGGCATGTTAATTCTTTTGAATAGTGTCACAAATTCAATAAATTCTTTATACTGACTTCCATAAAATAAAGGAACCAAGAATAGTAGTAGAAGACGGTCTTGTGGTCAAATCACTGGACTGTGACTAAGGGACCTAGGTTCAGATCCCAGCTCTAAGAATCACTTCCTATCTCTCTCTGCCTCAATTTTCATCATCTTTGAAACTGGATTAGTAACTGTGACAGATATTACAACTCCATGCAGTATCTTTGGGGACCACTGTATCAAATGTATGAATGATTTATATGTGATTATGCTCTAATCCATGGGGGAGGCTTACCACACACAGCTCCTCTAGTAACTAAAACCAGTGGGTGTGTGTGAGATTAAGGCACATCACTGACACTAAACTCTAGAGATGTACCATTCCTTGGGGATGGTTGCATACTCTGGTTCAAACTGGGTTTCCAGAAACCCAAACAAAGAACGTGACTTTGGTATAAAAAGCTGAGTTGTGAACTGACACAGGGCCTGCCTTCCGACCAAGCAAATGGACTTGAGCTTTTGTCTCAGGGGACTGCTATCCTGCTGAAGGGATGGAAGGACGCTGGCCTACTAAGCCTATAGGATAGATGGACTATCTTTGGTATGTATTGATAAGCATGTAGGAACTTCTGTATGTATTCTGTTTAAAGCTTTTGCCCCAAGAATAAATGTGCCTGCTGAGAAAGAGTGGTGCAGTAACTTGTAAATGCTGGTAATTCACTGTTCATAGCTCTTGGAGAGAAAGCAAAACCCTGGCTTGCTGGGATAATCACATGTATGGCAGGGGGGTATGCAGCCTTAGGAAACCACCATCAGAAGGAATTAGGACAAGGACAAGTTGGGTCCTTGTCCCCAACTCCCCACATAGAGCTATGTGATGGCTGGAGACCTGAACCCTGCCTGAGAGCTCCTGGAATCAACCACAGCAGGGGAATAGAGGTGCAGTTACCTCTGAAACTGTAACAATAGTACATCCTAATTTCACTGGAGTGTTGTGATAATAGATTCATCAGTGTTTTGCAGTGCTCATGCAGTACAGCAATGAGGCCATAAAACTGCCTCCAACAGGTAAGAACTAACATTTTCTCCTTATCACAAGATATATTATAAGTTTGAAGCATACCAATGTTAAGTCCTCACTCTGAAGCCAGTCAGGAAGCTCAGAAGCTTGGCTCAGTGCCTGGAACAATGTTGCTCTGAGAGCACAATAGTTATCACCACGCACTCTCCTTATAGAGGTAAATTTCTGAGAAACTGCTTCATATCCCTGTATAAAAATACAAAATAAATTGCAATGAGTGTGCAAAAAATGCATCCGTCATTTCATTAGTCCTGACATAAATGCCCAAATTAAATGCCCAAATTACAGATTTAACAGTCACAGCACTTGGCCCAATATTCCACAAAGAAAATTAAAATGCTTTTGTTTGAGAAGTGTAATAGGAAAAGCAGCTATGCAAAAGAAACAATCCACAGTAGCTGAAATGAGAAATCAAACCAATCATCACTACTAAAAGTAGGAGCTTATTAGAAGGTTGAGGGGATTGCTTACAGTGCCTAAGTGAGTTAAGGAGCACAAGTCACAGACTGTCACTGGGGTCTGTGCTCTTGAATCACTTAGACACTTTTGAAAATTCTACCTATAACACCTCTGGGTCTGAACACGGCCTTCTGCAGATTGGTAGTGACCAAAAGAAACTACTAAAGATGTTGGATGGACCATGTGAAATATTAGCATCAGAACT
Source organism: Mesoclemmys tuberculata (assembly GCA_007922155.1). Lineage (NCBI taxonomy): Eukaryota > Metazoa > Chordata > Testudines > Chelidae > Mesoclemmys > Mesoclemmys tuberculata. The sequence continues at coordinate 8,382,155 of ML675601.1, read as the reverse complement.
GGCAAATTAATTAAAACACGTAGAATGATCCTGAACCAGCCTCTTACATCCTGCAAGTATTCTCACCATTGCAGAGTTGAGGCTCATTGGCAGGTCAGCACAGAGAAGCATGCACTGACGCTGCCTGAAGCACATCTGTGAAAATATAGAGGACTCCAGTTTTACAACAGCATTCAATTAACAAAATTGTTAATATTACTATTGAAAAAATTCAGTTTTTCTTCAACAATCACACCCAATAGAGAGGTGATGAATGATACCAGCCAAATAAAGTATCCTCATTTTCCTCCTCATTTTTTAATCATACTATTTGCTCAGCTATTCTCACTCCACCCAAAACCACTGTTAGATTCCTCCTCCTCCCTGCCCCTCAAAGTACAACCTTTTATTTCAAGGAGTGTTGGGGGGAGGGGAGAGGGGGAGGAGGAAAGGAACTGCAAAACAGAGTATGAGGAGAATCTAGTAATGTTCTTCCCAAGAGAGAAAACAACAAAAGCCAAAAATAGGATGCAGGATGGTTGTCCCAATGGCACAAGACACGGGGCACGACAATGATGAGACTATGGTAACGGTGCTTTAGAACTATACATAGATTGAGTGAAAAGAGAAAACCTTGAATGGTCCTAAGCAGGCTTTTTATTTCTGTTGAAACTGTCAATACATACAAATCATACAAACCTCTGGTAAGAGGAATAGACAGTTGTTCTGACACCCAGTTGCACAAGTATGACAATAAAAAGCCTTTCTTTCATTCAGCTGTTACTAAGCAATATTACCATAGAGCTGTATCTTGTTTACACACAAGACTACCACACTTTACCACACCTATTTTATTTAATGCCTCGTGGCTGCTTGTATTTGTGCTTCAGTATCAAAGAGTTTGGTTTGGGATGTGCTGAAGAGAGAGATAGTTTTAAAGATAAAAAAACTATTTTCTTGTTGTTTTTTCTATTCCAGTATTGCCAATCCACACTGTTGCAATGCACACTACCAATGCACTCACCAGCAGACTAAGGGAAGTTACCCTGAGACATGAAACCTTGTAGTCAATTCTGACCTCATTTTGTGTTTTCTTGGTCAGGCCTGAAGTCCAGCAACACTGTAAATTTCATTCAATGGGTCAAATTCTGCTCAATAAATTGCAAGACTGGAATTTAGTCTAATGACACTTAAAGCCCACTGCAAAGTAATAAATAGAACTCAAAGTAAAAAGACTTTTTAAAAAGTATTTAAAAAAAATAGTAAAAACTGTTCAGGACCCCAAATAAACAAAAAGTTTAGATTTAAGAATTAAAAAATAAAGTGAATTTTAAACAAAAGAGCTCTATTCTCTAAGTTCTTATTCTACCCTCATCACCATAGCATGAGCATCTACCAGCAGTGCATAAAGCAACATTTATCACATGCGGTTCATTCTCTCATTCTCCACCGGGCGAAGAAGTGTGTGCATTTCAAGTGTTTTGGTAAATTTTTCCCCAACCAAAATATATATATGTCATGTGTTCATATTGAGAAAGTAAGGCTGAAGAAATGAGACTAAGCTGAAGTTCCTCCTTTGCTCATCTAATAGGACCTAAAGTTCTAGATTCTGTGTTCTCCCTACTACAGTCAACGACATTTATAGCTAAAGCTAAGCTTGGCCTTTTATTTCTCTCATCAGCACTAAGAGGTGAGATTTTGGTCTTAATAAAGTCTTTCCCATTTAAAGAAAATTGTATTTTATAAATCTACTTATGTATTCTGTTAATTTTTCAAATAATTTAGCCATCAAAAATGGATATTCCAAGAACTAGTTAGTCAAGAAAATTCAGACAAATTTATTATTTTTAAATTCTACTATTCTAGGTCTACCTGAAAGTAATGCTGTACACTTAAAAAAAGATTAAAATAAGCAAGAGAACATGCAAAAAACCCAGCTGTTTTTCAAAGGAATTAATGGTTCAGGTTAAAGTCTCAAAACCTGAACTAATTCAACGAAAAATCTTCTTTTTTGAAGTTATCATTTCTGGTCATCCACCCAACATCAGTTGCTGTCAAACTACAAAGAAAGTGTTGACAGCCATTTATTATACACAGATAAAGGGTTTTAAATTGATGGGCAAGAGCCATCTCAATGACCTGGTACCACTAACATTTTCATAACAAATGGTCTCAGTTAAAGTGCCTTTGTATATATAAAAGCTTAATAAATTAAGTTTTTATCAGCACTCTGCTATCTACCCTTAACAGTTAAAGAAATATAATGATTAAACTATATAGCTCAGACCTATCAGCTACCTCTATATAAAAGAATCATGCATTTAGGCCCGTATCCAGGATACATTTATTATTTTGATGAAATGTTAAAAAAACAAAACAAAAAGCCCAACAATTTTCAAGGACAAAAAAAGTATTCATACCTTTTTCATAAGTTTTGCCATTGGTGTACTTCCTCTCCATTCTTTTTGGCAGTACTCTATGATGTCCATTTCAGGTGCAACACTGAGTTTATTTTCTGCCAAGATTGATCATATATAATACACAATGTTAAAATAAGGACAAATATAAAATAGAGCTACACTGTTTAGTAGTTGTACTTCATTCATCAGTACACTCTATTTTAGTCAAAAATACAACCAGTGCTAATCGGAGAGAATTTCATGTTGCACAGCCCATAGCTCATGATAAAAAGTATATCTTTTGTTAGTATCAGAAGAAAGAAATGCTCAGGAAAGCTGTGAGCAAACAAAAATTATGGTGTGATCCAGCAAAGAAGAGATCTAGCAACTCCCTCCCACTGCGTATGCACACACAAAAAAAATCAGATCAAAGAAAGACTGGTAAACTCTCCATCCCTCAACAGCCAGACAGAATGAGAGGAGAGCATCCCTTCATTCACTCCAAAAGTAAAGTCAGAGGTGCAAAAACCCCACATTTATCAGACACTTACTAGCTAAGTGTGGTAAGAGGTTTGTTTTCTCAAGAAGAGCTGAAGAACACAACTTTTCCTGGGAATCTCACAAACTTCCATTCCAAGTAGTTGGTGGTAGTGCTCTAACAGTGAAGAACACTGACCACAGATCCCAGTGGTAGAAACTTTCATATTGCCTATTAGCTGGAAGTGTCTGGTAAATTTTTCAAGCCGTTACACATATATAAGCACAACACAAATCATCCATCACCAACTCCTTCAATTGAGTGTGAGGAAATTTTGAGAAAGAGATAAAGAACAGGTAGTGTGTAATAATCTGATTGAGGCCCATGTGATTTCATATTAAATTGTTTTCACTGGATAAAAATGTGCATAGTGTTCAATTGTGAGCAGCAGCCTCCATCACATTTATACACTGATATAGTTGAGCACAAGATATTTGCAGATGAGGGCAAAAAGCTAGATATGTTAATATTATAATAAGCTATTCTACTATGTGTGTGTGTAATGCCATATACTAAAGTTCAAATGTACCTGAAGAGCCTGTCTCACAAACAGGTAATACTTTTTCTCTCTCTATTTCTTCTGCATCACGGTACATGTCCTCCTCACTGAAATAACATTGATACACACTTCATGTAACACCATAGGCCTTGTCAGCATTGACATTTACTTCATTTACCACTGTATGTAGTTACTTAAATAATTCTCAAAAAATATTACCAGAAAATTTAATGTTTTAAGATTATCTACATCTATTATGCATTTTAACGGAAATAAAATCTTAATTATGTAGTGAACGCTCCCCAAGAAAACAGTTAGGATAGATCAGTTCCATGACATCCATGCCATAATAGATTACACTCTCCTGCCCTAGCATGTGTTCTGCTGGTGATGTGAACCCTGCTGGAGACTGCATAGAATGGTAAAATAAGTCCCATTTTTATCTCGTAATTATTTTTCAATTCTTTGTTTTTACAATATTGGCCAACTCTAGCTATGTTTAAAAGGCCTTAAGTACTGTATTATACATCATGTGTGATAAAGCAAATACTGTAAAATATACAATAAATTAAAAATACAATTCTTACCTTAATCCTATGCACAGGCTCCACAGCAGGCATAACATAACTAGTAAAAAGCATGCTAAGATGGCATACTCAGTAGGAGCCAGTAATACAGGTTTGGTTTAGATGTCATGAACTTGAAAGACAAAAGCATGTCTTAAATGACTGATGTACTGCATATTCCTCTAACCCAGATTCTGCCAGGCATTCATCATAAAATTAATTACATAGTAATTTGACTATAACAATCTCAGCCTTACAAAACTTCATGACTATTTACCATCAAGCACATTATCTACTCATTTGCTTTTTACTATAATGGAAAAAAAGGCTTTTACTCACTCCAAAAGCTTACCACCCCATGATTTCCATGAACGAGAAAAAACAAAAAAGTTACAAGGCTACTATATATTAGTCACTACCAGCAATGATTCTAGTCTATGCTTCTATTTATCATCATCCAGTACAGTGCCCACAAGATGCTCGGTGTTGTTCAAGCAGAAACAAAAAGGTAGTGTTCTGCCCCAAAGAGCTTACACCTTGAAGACAAGACAGACAGCTGAAAGGTAGAGGGGGAAAAGGTACAACGAACAGATTGATTTGGTCAGGTGGTAATTGGGTATGTTCTGTTAAAGTTTTAAGAATATGTTTTTGGCATTTATAGCCTTAATAAAATTGTTATTTATATCTTTTATTTCATTTTTATTCATGCCTATGCCCACTTACCTTACAAAACTGAACTACACTTGTGACACTGTCTGGATTAGTGGTGACCATTCATAATATTATTGATATCAATATTGCAAAATTATGATAATTTGTATGAGATATGCCATGTCAAGTATCATGGGAAAGGTTATTATTCGCTAAGATTGATAAGCACGTTTATATGTATGTGTCAATTTTGTATTATAAATTCTAAATGTGTATGGCATATTTGTATTTCAACTGGTACTGTGTTTCTGGGTGACACCCCATTCGGTACGGCAGCAGCACTTAGCCTACTTAATGGCCCGTCAACGAAACTCAAAGGTACTATGAATCCAGTGAAAATCTGGGGGCTATACCTTATGAGTCACCAGGACATGTAAGAACATGCCTAGGGACAGGGGACTCTGACTTTGAGGCTTTTCCAAGCCATGTGCTGTGTGGCTGTTTGGAACAAGGCACATGACAAAGGGACATAAAGGGCAGCTGCACCATCCCCATTGTCTTCATTCCTGCTTCCTATTTCTGGATCAAATCTACAACTGAAGCTGTGAAACAAAGGACTGAGACCTACCCAGGTACTGGATGTACTTCAGAGGAATTGTACAAGCCTGCAAACGCCACAATTCTACTGAGATCTGATATATATGGACTTTAAAGTCATTTGTCTGTATCTGCTTGCTTTGACCATTTAACATCTCTTCTCATTTGTTTCTATCCTTTATAATAAACCTCAAGTTTGAGTTACTAAAGGATTGGCTGGCAGTGTGGTATTTTGGGTAAGATCCAAACTTATAATGCTTTGGTAATGTGTCTGACCCTTTGGGGATCAGGAGAACATTTTTGGTAAAGGGAATAGAGTTTTAATAATTTCTCTCTTTACTGGATCTAATGCTAATTGGGGGCCAGAGACTGAAATGCAGTAAAGGAGGCTATGTAGCTTCTTGTTTTAGCTTCTTGATAACCAGTGTGGGGAATCAGAGGCACTGTTTGTACCTGGTTGATGTTAGCCACCAGTTTGGGAGAGAATCTGCTCTCCTTTTGCAACCTGCCCTGACCTTGGCATTTTCAGGTGGGCTACCTTAGGTACGGATGGGTCATGATGGGGTAGTCATAGCAGAATCCACAGAACCAGGTCATTTGGGTTTTGATCAGAATCCCACACTACTCCAAATTTTAAAATTTGATACTGGGAGTGTTAAAGGTTAAAGTTAGTCACAATGAGTGATCCACGATCATATGAAGCAATCAAACTGCAAGCCCTGAGAGATAGCCTACATCTTCAGAATGAGAAAAGAATGGCAGAACTTTGAATGTAAGAAAAGTAAAAGATAGCGGAGATGGAAAAAGAAGCTGAGGAGAGAGTCCAATGAGCTGAAGAGAACCCAGGAACAAGACGACTGGAATTGGAAGCTGAGGCAAGTTTCCAGACTTAAACTTCAAATGAAAGGAATAAAAAAACCAGCAGAAACTGAATCATCCTGGAAGTCCAGCTCCTCTCAACAGCAAAGATTGGGAGAGAATCTGTCCAGTTTATAACAATTTTGGTATGTTCAGTAATGATCGGTAAATATATGTAACCAGGCTAATGTCATAACCCAATCCCCAAGGGAGTATAAACTTGAAGCTTCTGTGTTACCTGTAATCAACACGGAAATTAGTGAAAGGGGAAGGCATGACTCAAGAGTTTTCTGTGTTTAGACAGGAATACTGTGACAAGGAAGTGTCTCTAGCCTTGGGATTGTTGAAAATAGCTGTTTATCTGGTCAGAAAAGCAGTTTATCTTTTGAGTGAGGCAGTGTCTCCAAGTGTTTGAATGAGTAGAATTGGATAGCCAAATACAACTTGGTTTCCAAGTTGACACATGTATGCTTACGAATTTTAATCTCACATCTGTGATAGAACTGATTATCTGTATTACGTACAAAGAAGGACTCAACCAAGAGTGTTCAAGGAGGCTGAACTAATCTTGGAAGCCAAACTGTAAGCATCACAACACTATCTGAATGTTAATTGCTTTTAAATACTCCTACTTAACTATTTACATTGAGAACCATAAATCACCCCTCCTGAAGATTCAAATAATAATAGCATAAACAGATTATAAATAGACAGACTTGTTCTTCACTGATAAAAATAGAGAAGACTAAGTTGTCTTAAGGGAAAAAGCAGTCAATCACACAAAATAGATTCTCTTGTGTATTTTGGACTCTGGTCTCCTCCAGCTGCCATGTAGGAACCTAAAAATAGATTCCTGTATATGAGCTTGGATGCCAAGACATGGACACATTTTTAACAGAAATATCATAGACAGACTCTTTTTCAGTATACTTGCTGAAAGGTGTTCAGAGAGCTCTATGAATTCCATTAAAGTAAACCACATTTAGGTGCAATGGCTTTAAATAGTGTTTCATCAAATATTTGCAACAAGACATTAAAAAGTTTCACAACACCTTTTGATCTTAGGTGATGATAGTAAAGCTCAAACATATATCTTCTGAAAGTTCTCTTTGGAAAACTATTCTATTGTAGGATACTGACCTATACATGCAAGTTACCTAACTCCTTTCATTATAAGAGATACCTGCAAGTTTTTTTCACGGAGTCTGAAGCAGGGAGAAAGCTCTGAGGCCAGATAAGTGCCTTTTCTTTGTCCTTGGAGTTCTGTTCAGTATGGCTGACATATAAACTTTGAGTCACCATTTTTCTTTTGGGAGGAAGGCACGGTACCACTGAGTATAATAAAATCTGTCTTTACTTTTTTTGTTTAAACAACCTTGTAAGTTACTTGTAAGAAAGTATGTTAAAAGAATGTTATTTAGATTACAAAGTTGACTTGAAAGTTTGGAAATATCAGAATTTCAATTGCTATGCAACCTTAATTCTGCTTCCCTATTCATATACATTAGGATATGTCTCAGTTACATGATCACATGCTATTTTTTCTGACTCATCTGCTGCAGAAGTTGGGAGATGTGCAGCAAATGAGAGAGTGAACTGAAGGAAGAGAAAAGATAGTCTTATGATTAAAATAGGTGAATACCACACAGGAGAACTTATCTGTATCCCTAATTCTGTCAGAGTTCCTATGTAATGCTGAACAAGTCACTTAAACCAAAGTGTTCCCAGGTTAATTTTATGTTCCAAAATTTTCTTGGTGCCCTACTTGACTCATCCAGGGCCTGATTTGCAAGAGTGCTAAGCACTCGCAAACAACTGCAGATGAAGTAAATGGGAGCTACAGATGCTCAGCATCTCTGTCAGAAAAGCAGTGTGGTAAAGTGAACACAAAGTTTAAGGCCAGAAGAAACCAATGGATCATCTGTAGAACCCTGCAAATCCACAGCATATGTGGATCGGTTTTTTTTGAAGATGGTAAATTGGATGCAACTGTCTGCAGCTTATAACCTTTGAAGCTGTTTCCCCACCTTTGAGACTGGGGTAGGAGCTAGTCAGTGATCAGCTGTTCTGTGGGGCTCCCCTGCCTACCAGAGATCAGCTGTTTGACAGATGCCTGAAGGTGCTGGCCCCCAAACAGCTGATCAGTGACAGAGGTTGCAGCAGGGCCAGCCTCCAAACAGCTGACTGGGGGCCCCGGAGCTGCAGGTGCATATGGGTGCAGATGACCTAGACTGCGAATGGTGGCCAGAGGTAAGTTGATTGGGGCGGATGCGGATCCACATTTGTGCATCTGCACAGGGCTGTAATCATCTGCCTCCTATATATCCTGCATCCACACACTAAACCCAACGACTGAAATTAGCCCAAAGTATTACACCCTGACAAGACTAGACTATTGCATGCCACAGGCAGAGAACAGGAAGGGCCGAGGTGCACTACAGACAAGGGCGTTTTGCAATGGCAGGGAAATGATTAACCTGAAATATACTTAGATGATCCTGATGGGTGGTCCCACCCACATGCCGCAGGGGAAAGTGAAAACACACCAACGACACCCCCAATCTGACATGGGGAAAATTCTTTCCCAATTTCACGTATGACCATCAGTTAGGTCCTGAGCACGTGAGCAAGAACCAGCCACCCAGGCATAAGAGAGAATGCTCAGTGCCACCTCAGAGCACTGATCCACACTACCCAGTGTTCCATCTTTGATGCTTTCAAAAAAGACAAAAAAATACGTTGGGGAGGTGGGAGAGAGGATCCCCACAGGTGGCCAGCTGAAACTCTGAAGCCTGAACTTTTAGGAACTTAACACATAAATGGGAAGTGAGCCCCAGACCTGCTGAACCTGCCCCCCTACCATCACAAACAATCCTGTCATACAATCACCCTCATAAATTTGCCCTGCCCGCTCTTAAGACGTTTTCCCTCACAACTCCTACCACTGAGTCTTGAAGTCCCAAGTACTTATCCTGGTTCTGCCGCTCATTCATTGTGTGGCCTCAGTTTCTCCATCTGCAAAATGGGGATAATGCTCTCTTATCTCTCAGTGGAGATAAATTTATTAATGTTTGTGAGGTACTTCAATTTATGGGAATCAGTACCCTAGAAACCAGGAGGAAATGAAGAACTCTGTATTCACAGCAGGCTTTGGATGGTGTTCAGTAGATACCTAGGGTATCACTAAGAGACATAAGAATAAAAATATTGAACAGCTGCCTCATTCTCTTCTCATTATCCAATCTGTGCAGTTAATGAGCAGAGGAGCCTATGGAAAAAATGGCATTATAATACAGGCTTTAATTAATTCCTCACATATAAAAGCACAAGGTAGGTGAATTAAAGTTAAATGGGCAACCTAACTTCTGGCCTTTATAAACATCCCAGGCTTGAATGTAGCAGTCTACATAACGTTTTTTACCAGGGAAAGTTTTTTGTATGTAATAGTTAATTTACTTCAGTGCAAGATAATGTCCAATTCTTTTAGAATATTGCCCCACACTCTGTTTGCTGGGTGTCAGCAAAATTGATATGAATAGCACTTGCTTGACAATTTTGAATGAAAAATATTCTGAAGTCGAGTGTACACAAAAAAGGTTGCGTCCATTTAGAACCCAAATTAATTAAATTGCTGCAATTTCTGTATATACTCTGGGTCAAAGGAAGAGTCTGAAATTTCTTCTCAAAACAGGTGTCAACAGGAACCTTGAGAATACAAAGGGCATAAAGGAAGATGACCTGAACAGAACAAGAACCCTAACCAGCTACAGGGGTTCAAACAAACATTAATATGTTATTAAATAACAACACTTAACAGTTAAGCCAGATGTTGTTCAAGTTTTTAAAAAGTGAGAGAGAAAGAAAGAAAAGATGATATTCAAGAATTTTAAAAGGGAGAGAAAGAGCTGCATATGGTCTACACACAACGATAAAAAACAGATATTTGTAGGAATCTTAATGGACAATATAAAAAGTAAAAGGAGAAGAAATGGTAAGGATGACAATACCATGAACTAGAGCAGACCAAGTGATCAGAGAACGACAAAGTGATTTATCAAAGAAAAAAGGATGATTAAAAAACAAACAAACCAAAAAAGAAACCTACAAATGGGGGGGGACAAGGGCCCAATCCTGAAAATGCTCACTAATTTGACTAGTCTCCATTTACTTCAACAGGACTTCAACAAGGGTCACCAGGACTGAGACCATAGAATTCAAAATACTCTATGTATGAAGCAACTAAGGAAAATTAGTTTTAAAAGCTTCTGTTTTATTGCTTTTTCAAGGCAATAAATTACAATTTTTTCCAACTTTTTTTTTAAAATGAGATCGTATTAAGGGAGGATTATGTTAATTATTTTTAATGCTGGCAATGATCAGATGTATTATTCAGAAAACTGATAAATCCAGATACTCAACTGCATAAATTAATTGGAACACAAAAGCCTTTATTACACAGGAGAAGCTAACGTCAAAAATTAAAATAAGATGAAAAAATAGAGGAGGTTGACTTCATGAAGTCTATGAACTAACTACAAGATACCAGAAAAACTATTGATATGCCAAACGTTTTGAATAATCATGAAAATATTGCAATTTTATGTAAGGGGATCAATTACTTCAATGGCAAGTTTATGAAAACATGAAATAAATAGCATTTTCAAGCCAATATTCATACTTATCTTTTCTTTTAGTTGGAAAAAGTGAGTAACACTTTGATGAGCGCCTTAGAAAACACCATGAGGAAATGAATAATTTTATACTCATTGCACACATTGGATGGTGTTTATTAAATAAGGCAGCAGGTCACTAATAGCATAATGAGGATAAAGCACTACATTGCTACACCAGACTTTATCCATCTATACTAGAGTAAAAAGAGCAACCACTTTCATATTTATTTATTTTCTTTTCACTCTCCACTGTTTATAATACATTTTTAAAACTTGTTTATTTTTCCATGGCCCTCCCTTCCTGAAGACATCAGTTTCTCTTTTCGCGTTTTTGAAGCAAATCCTCACTCACACAAGTAGTCCCCAACTTAATCTTACTTCTTATGCAAGTAAGAGATCACAGATTTGGGTCTGAAATTTTAGACACAACTACAACACAGAGAGAGGTTATTTCTGACCCCACTCTCACTACAGTAAGGGCTTGTCTACACTCAAAATGCTACAGCAGCTCTGCAACTGTTGCACTTCACGGTAGACACTATCTACATGAACGGGAGGGAGCCTCTCATCCATATTGGTAATCTACCTCCCTAAGAGGCAGTAGCAAGATCAATGGAGGTATTCTTCGATCAACCTAGCATTTTCTACACAGGGATGTAGTTTGGCTTAACAACGCCGCTCAGGGGCATGGATTTTTCACACCCCTGATCGACATAGTTATGCCAATCTAATTTTCTCAGGCCTTAGAGTTTTGCCTTTGTTCTTTAGGGAAGCAAAATGTGCCACCTTCACCTACCAGCATTCTGCTATATTTAAATAGAACCTTTACAAAAAGTCAGGGTCAACAGATCAAAACTCTAGAAATACACAGGACTGGAAACGTTCTGAGGCTAAAACGAGTTAAACTAATCCTGAAGATCCAGTAGAGAGTGCTCACAAAATTATTGGTTAGTTCATCTCCCTCCATTTGCCCACCTCCCCGTTTTTTTCTTAATTTCTCCTTTCAAAGGAGGCAGATTATGTTTAAACACACGTACTCTTGTGGTTCTTGCAGGCAGAACTTCCACTGGAGTTCAAAATATCAGAGCACAGAACTTCTTTCACAGCAGAAGTTAAAAATGTTAAGATAATAAAATATATTCCTATTCCCAGTAGTTAGCACTGTTCCTATCATTAAGTGTTTATAAGATTGTTCCCTTGGTTTACAATACCCTTATATATTCCTACAATTCTCAAAACCTTGCTTCCAGCCTAAAAGAGCTTCAAAGCTCATCAGCACTTCTTCTAGACTGACCAAAGGGTACTACTATGAAGTACCATGAGGTCCATCTAGCCACAAGTTACTGAGATGCAACCACATCCCTCCAGTTAAGGATGTGAAAGATTCCAGCTAGGTCTCATGAACAGTAATGAACACTAATTATCCACATGCAACTAGCAATTCCTTTGGCATTTATGCCTACTTACATGAATATTAAAAACAGAGAAATTAAAGTGTCTGACTTTACAGCAAACTGTTATTATAATAACTCACTTGTCTGCAGACAACTCCATTGCTGAAGAGCTACTTGACATGGACAGCTTTACTTGACAGTTTTTATGGGCATCTTGGTTGGTCAGGAATGGCTTCAGGTCATGTGCCTGACTACCTTTTCCATGACTTGTACGTGCACGTTCTTTTCTGGTTTCTAATGCAGGTTTCTCTTTCTGGTCACCAGCTGCGCTTGCTGAAGAAAGTTCATCACTGGGAATATATTTTTCCTTTTCATGTCTAGTCAAGTTTATCATCACAGTATCTTTCTTCTGTGTTTCTTCTGCACTAGCAGAAGGGCCAGTGGCCTTGCTTGTCCTCCACTGAAAAATACTCCGGCTTTGAAATACATAAATATGTAAGGTATACTCATGTGGATGAATGAAGATATTTTTGCCAAAGTGACAATAATTTGACACAAAATATCTCCTGGCTGTCCTCGATGTAAGGTTAATTGGTCATTTTTTCGGCATACAAAGCAAAAACAATTTATCTAGTCAGTGCAGGATTCTTACCTACAGTGTCTATTTTTATTTCTACAGACTACTACTCAAGCTAAAGGTCCTCTCTTAGACACCTGCCCTTTCAAATACAAAGTATCCTCTAAAAAGACACTGGGATTAACCAACAGTCATGCACAAGTCTAAGAACCACTATACTATTGCTTTATCTATTCCAGTTTTAAGTTACTCTGGAGAAGGGACTTCTAGTGCTTTATAGATGTCACAGAAAAATGTATATGCATTTGAAATCGAAAACAAACCCAGAAATCAGGTCTATCATCATGAAGTGTATTTTCTGAACCGCACTTCTTTCCTGACATTTCTGTCCTTATTTTCTGCTGCATCTCTCCCTGCTTTATACACCTTAGCACCTCTCCTATGTTCCCTTTACCACCCATACCATTTGGCAGTCTCTCTGTTAATGAATCCTGAGTCCAACTCTTGCAAGACATTTCTGAAAATCTGCATATTCTGCTAAATCTAATAAGTATTTTACCTCTCCATATCTTTAGATTGTGAACTCTTTGAGGTAATGGATTATATTTACTTTTTTGGCTCTACATAATCTGTGAAATCTGATCATCTTTTAAAAAATTTAATTAAGATACCAGATTTTCCCTAGACTCCACTGCCAATTTTTTGTTCTCCCAATCTTTAAAAAAAATGTTTCTCTCTCAAATGTTATTTGAAGACCCCAAATAGAGAAAGTGAATATAGGGTAACAGTGAAATTGACTATGAACAACTAAACTAGATAGAAAAAACATTATATCCTTTTATTATTTCAGTTATGGTAATCTTCAGCATCACCTGCACCTTGTAATAACAGTACGTAAAATATGTACAGACCTAAGTTTTAAGTTTATCTCTATTTTTAAAAAGTGTTTTATTCCTCTAACGACAATAAAACAAGAGAAGGGTAATTTCATTTTTACCCTTCAGACACCTAACCATGGGTAAGATGCCCTGTTCCTATTAACAGTATACTTTGGCTAAGTCACATGACAGCTCTGTGCTTCAAATATTAAACTGTGGGTTAAGTAATTAAAATGGGTGTAGTGAGGACTAACTGATATTTGTAAATTACCTGTAGATGTTCAATGCCAAGAATTACAATGGCACTAAAATGCCTGAATGCAATAGTCTAGTTGATTTAAACTATAAATCAAGGGTTCTCAAACTGGGGGTCGTGACATTATTATGGGTGGGTCACGAGCTGTCAGCCCCCGTGCATGCTGATAAGGGTGGCGTGGCATGGCATGGGGGAAGAAGGGTCGACAGAGCCTAAAATATTTTCAAAGGGGTCCCCAGCAAAAAAAAGTGTGAGAACCCCTGCCATAAATCTACTTCTAACATAAAAGCCAAATCTTTATGTAATTTATAACACTTTCCAACTGGATTAATGAAAACTATTACACAGAATTGGGTGATTTAAAAAGGTGTATCTGGTTATCCATGCAATATTACTTATATAATATTCGATCCTGACACAGAGAAGGAATAAGGATAAGCATATGTAAAAGTACACTAGACAAGTGGAACAGGCTCGGCTAATATTTTCCAGTATAACTGGACACATGAGCACAAAACGCAAGAAGCGTCTTAAGAACACCCAGACTCTGTCTCCCTTCCTTGGCTCTCTAAGGCCGTGTGGCATGTAGGAAATAATGTTCAGCAGCCAGCTCCAGGCACGGCAAAGGCAATGAAAGCTGCGCTAGGCGATGAGCGGCCGCACGGTAAGTGTGCGGAGAGCGAAGGACTCACCCGTCCAAGATGCCCCGCTCTTTGTCACTCAGCCGGGACCGCTTGGTGTGCAGCAGGGCGGCTACCCCAGGCGCGCTGCCAGGCGGCCTCTCCGCTTCAGCCCTCTTCTCCATCGCGCCTTTCTTCGCCTCGCGCGGCAGGCGCTCGCCGGCACCCTCCTGGCCGCCGGTCCCAGCGCGCGGCGCCTCGGCTTGTCCCCAGCCGCTGCTCATTGCCGCAGGCCGGCGGCTTGGGCGGCCCGCCTCGCACTCGGAGCCAGCTCTGCAGCGCCGCGGGAACCGAGACAGGCACGTCAGTGGCAGCGAGCCGCTTTCTACCGCCCAGCACCGACCTCAGCCGGACCCGCCCCCGCCGAGCACGTCGGGGCGCCACTAACGAAACGCCAGGGCCGCGCAACGCCAGACACAGGCGGCCCGAGACCCCGCCCCGCCGCAACGTCCGGCACGTGCGGGAGGGCGAAGCCACAACAGCGAGCGGCAGCCCGGCGCAGGCGGACGGGCCGGGACCCGAGGAGGGGGCGGGGCCTGGCCCACACTCGGGGCTTTACCTTTCGCGGGGACGCGGAACCGGCTCCGCGACATTCCCCCCCTCAGGCGCTGACCCGGCAGCTGATCAGACCCGCTCGGCTGAACCCTCCCCTCACGTGGGACCCGCCCGGGCCCCGCCCCCTCGCCCCGCCCGTGGGACCGCCCTGGGCCCCGCCCCCCTCGTGGGAACTCCCGCCCCCGCCCAGCAGGAGTCAGAGCGCGGCCCCCCCAGCCGCGGGGGGAAGCGGCAGGTTCGTCGCCCAAGCGGCGCGATCCTCGCGCTACAAACCCTCTCACCAATCACCATGGCAACCCCGGACACACGCTGACCTCTGGAGCCAGGGAGGCGCCGCCCCAGCTCAGAGCGGCCAGCGGGCGAAGAACAGACGCGTAGAGCCGAGCCGCCCGCCAGCACCCAACGGGTTAAGCCGCAGGCCTCCCTACCCTCCCCCGCGCAAGCGCATTGCGCCGCCTCGCCTTCCCCCTCCCCCCTCCCCCGCGCCTCCTGTCTCGCTCTTACGCGGCTTCCAAACCCGACGGTCTGCGGCCGCAGCAGCCGGCCCCCGCCACCCCGTGACGTCACATCCCGCGGCTTTGCTGTGGCGGGGCGGGGAGGTTGGCGCGCGCTCGGTAACTGCCGCTGAAGCCGCCCGGTGCCTGGCACCGCGCGGGCCCTGGGTGGGGTGGGGCCGCGCGCGCTCCCTGCACAGCCCACGCCAGGCGGGGCGGGCCGCTGGGGACGGGCGTTAAGAAAGGGGGAGGGGCGCTGCAGGGGCACCCGACACGGGCCGCGGGCGCCGCTCGGCACCGCCCGTCGCCTTTGTCGGCCTCCCCGTGCCGCTGTCTGGCTGCCCCCACGTGTGTGGCAGTCGCGTGCCAAAGACTCGCCCCAGGCCGGCGTTTGAAAGGGCGGACCCCGCAGCGCTTTCGGAAAGGACGCCGCTCCGCGCAGTGACTGACACGCGGTGCCGTTCGCTGCCGAGCCCTTCTCAACGGCGGTTTCCTACTGGCGGGCGTATCAAAGCGCGCTGCCGCCCCGCCGCACGCGGCCGGCCACAGACATGTAAGGATCGCGCAGTCATGAGTTGGGCACCCAAAATCCTTACACAAAGATACACCTTGAGTTTTTTGGCGTGCTTCTTACCCTTAGGGTGTGCTGGCTTCATGCTGCCGCTGCTACCTCCCCCCTCAGGAACATATTCCTACAATGGTGGTGCGTTCCATTCAGCACCACTTTGGACTTCCAGCAATATGCAGTTTTCTCTGCTCCCCCTTTTTTAATTGAACATTTATTTTAAAAAAATCCTTATTGCTGTAAGTAATCCCCTCTCGTGCAAACACTGAAATGCACAACACTTTGTGTTGCCTAGACAGATGTTGATTGTTTACTCATTGTTTATATTTCTAATTGTGTATCCTACTTTTATAGTCTTATATGTGCTGCATATTTTGTTATGATACATTTCAGTGACAGTCTTCATTCTGACAAGTTTGTTTCCTATTGCCAAAGTCAGAATTTTTTTAAAAAATGAATTATTCTATTACTCCTTTGCATTGGATTGGCAGGTGCACAGTGCTGACCTTATCTAGTTTGCCTTTTGGTGAAACTAAAGTGCCTAACCTCCACTATGTTTTCACAGTTTCTACAGCTAACGCATGTTAGTTACCCCACAGTAAAAACACATTTTCTTAGCAGACTGACTGACTATAATGCTGACTCAGAGATGTTAAATGCACCATTATATAAAGCGAGTTAATGGACTCACTCTATTTCTTAATGAACTGCTGCTCGCATCACAAAAACTATCACAATTAGGAACCTTGTTGGCTGCTTAAACTGAGAGGCCAAGAATCAAAAGGGTCATTCTTTCTCAGTACTAGAGCTGGACAATTCACTAGGATTGAAGTGCTCAATGGGGGCAACACTGGTTTGCACATCCATTATTCATGCTCTTGAGTTCTGTGTGTAGATCTATTTTAAATCCTGCATAAATTCACAAGCACCCACAAAGTTGAAAATCAGTAGTAGAAAAGAATGAAGACTTTTGCCTTCATGTAGTATTGTTTTTCCTCACAGGAATATAATATTTTCAGATAATATAGGTGACAATAAAAACAGGAGTAAATACTTATAAAATAGTTTGAAAATGTTCTCCTATAGGAAAAGAGAAAAAAACTTCAATAACTAGAGAACGGGTATCCATCAAGCAAACATTTTGAACATCTAGCACCCGGTAGCATTTGGCACATATATAGCACACAGTTTTTGAAGATGACACTTGTGTAAGGATATCTGAAGTCAAAATGATCAGGAATGGTATCCTATGTAAAACAGCAATGTACTGTTTAGACAAAGGGTGCTGGGTTATTTTTAAATGTCGTTTTTAAAAATCTTTCGAATATACTAAGACATTCAAATAGACGGCAGTGACATCAGAAACGTATAAAACACCCCAAAACATTACCTTAATTCATCAGAGTCTTTAGAAATGCTACCATCTTGCTTTTCCTGGGTTAAATCTCTGTTGGCTTCCACTTTGCATGATTGCAAATTGCTCTCCTGTAGAACTTCTTGGTTCGGAAAACTGTTTGACCTAGTCCTCCGTTTTAACATGGCTCTCTGTTCAACATTAGCTACTTCTGGGTTACTCCTCCGACAGCCATCCCAATATGTCCATGTGTTTCCCATGTTTCTATAAATAACATTTATATTTCAATGGCATTAGAATGATCAAAGTCAACTTCTTCTAAGATTTTAATTATTTTCTTAAAATGTGGTCTTTATTGCCATTCTATCACCAGCATTTTAACAGTGACACACATGTAGGAGTTTAGGATGAGTTGTTGATAGTTGTCCAAAAGTAGTATTGAGTATCTCATTAAGTAGGGCTTTATAATGTGCAGGAGGATGCAAGCTAGTAAAGGAGAATAATATACTTGTATATATTTTCTTGCCAGTGATATGCTGCTATATTGTTGCTGATAGAATCTACTATATTGAGGTATGGTTACCATGAGAGATTGCATCTGCAAAGTTTGTTCTCGTTCTTTGTGGAACTATCCCCACATGACACAGAGGCTACACAAAACATTGATTGTATTTAATCAAATTAGTTCTTCCTCTACAAATTCTGAAATGTAAACTAATCTAATGCTGTGTTAGTGGTTGCATTAGACTGCCATGTGCTGCTGTTGTGAACATGCCACATAGACAATGTGTGCTGTAATCTTTTTAAGTTACTAATTATCTCATTAACCAGCTTATCAAAGATTTGAACAATCACTGTGTGACAATTGGGTGTTTGTTCACAGATCGCTGTTAGAACAGATACTTAAGATAGCACTGTTCTTGTACCAATTCACCATATCTGCAATAACTGGATAATAAGCCACTGACCTTTGAAATGGAATTAATAAATGCAAAAACCAGTCCTAAACAAATCATGCAGAGCAAATAAAAAAAAGAAAGAATACACTCTATTAAAACTAACTGTATGGAAATGTAATTCCACAGTTGGAGATGTCATTTCTATAGATAATTAAGTACATTATTTGCCAAACTAACGGTTATGTAAAATAAATAATTGCATTATGCTGTTCGCACACAGAACATCTCAAACATGTTTAGACTATATCTATTTCGCACTAAAACCAAGTACTTGTAATGATCTGTGTTCAGTACGCTTTGGACTTCGAACCTGAACAATAAAAATGAATTGTTTCTGAAGCTTAAGCACCTTCAGAAGCAAAGTATAATATCACTGAATCCATTTAGAGGAAATATTATATCATATTTTATGTACTTATTTTGAATTTATAAAATGGTACCTGTCACATTCTCTAAAGATATATACACAGCTGTGAAAATAATAATTTTAAACATAATCGTCAAAATACCAGCTAAAGAGAACTCAGTTTTTTACTGAAGAATAAATTAACTAGCACCCCTTAAACTCACCCTCACAGGCAAGAGTCACACAATAGAGCTTTACAAAAATTACAGCAGTTTCCGTTATAGTATTAGTGTGATTTTGTTAAAAGACTGGCCCCTTGAAAATAATTGAATTACAAATGTTTTCTGGCTATTGTGCTGTATGTCATTGTTATAACGTTTCCACCATGGGCTGTGATCTCATCAGATCTTAAACTAAACAGAGGTGGGTCTAGGAAACACTAGATATTGGCAGAACATGGTAATGGTCAGAACAGTAGATGATGCTGTTCTCTCTGGCAGTAAATCACTATTGGTCCAATGCCATCTTGATGACATGTTACCCTGGGTTGCTGGAGGTGCCACTTTTTAGAAGAGATATAAACCCTAAGCTGTGACTACTGGAAATAACTGGAAATCCCCTGGCATTTCACAAGAATAAGGGTGGCTGATCATCATGTAGTTTGCAGTAGTCTACAGTACCTCCCACCTTTCCTACCCTTTTACCTTAAATACAAGTCACGTTCCTGTAGGACAGGGAACATATAAGGGATCAGTTTAGCCTGCCACTGAAACAGTACCTTAAGGTTTGAATATAGCAGTTGTTGAAAAGCACCCAGCAACATTAAATAATAATTTAGGGCAGGAAGGACAAACTGGAGAGAGTTCAGAGGAGAGCAGCAAAAATGATAAATGGTTTAGAAAACCTGACAAAGGAGGAAAGATTAAAAAAACTGGGTATGTTTATTCTTGAGAAAAGAAAACTGACAGGCGGACTTGATAACAGTCTTCAATATATGTTAAGGGCTGCTGTAAAGAGGATGAGGATCAATTGTTTTCTGTGCCATTGAAGGTCAGACAAGCAGCAATGGGTTTTATCTGCAGCTAGGGAGATGTAGGTCACATATTAGGAAAACTATCTAATGATAAGGATAATTAAGCTCTGTGATAGGCTTCCAAGAGAGGTTGTAGAATCCCCATCTTTGGAGGTTTTTAAGAACAGGTTAGACAAACACCTCTCAGGGATGATTTAAGTTTATTTGGTCCTGCCTCAGCCTTGAGGACTGGCTTGATGACCTCTTGAAGTCCCTTCCAGCCCTACATTTCTATGATTCCACCATTTATAGCTGACTGGGAGTCTGTCCCCCGTATTGATAGGTGTTTGGCCTTGGTAGTAATATATGCCTTTGTTACCTCCCAACTGGACTATAGCAACGTGGTCTACTTTGGCATAAAAAAGTAGTCACAGGAAACTACAACTAATATTGTGTGCAAACTTTAAAAATGTCTTCAATTCACTACACTACACTACCCAAAGAATATCATATCTAGTTTAAGATCTCAGCCTTTATCTTCAAAATGCTTAAGGATTTGGGTCTACAATACCTAGAAGATCATCTAAAATATCAGGAAGAGGACCATTATAACTTTGCTCCTTTGGTGCAGTGGAATTGTATGCTGGAAGAATAATTAATTTATGCAGGAAACAGAGATTTCTTGGAAGTCGATCCAAGACTGGAATGAATTCTAACAGGATCTAAGAACTATTTTAAGCTTTACTATCTTCCATTCTAAGTGCAAGGCATGCTTGTTTGATCTTGCCTTCACTAATAAAAATACACACCACAGCATACTTAAAAAAAAGAAAATCCACACACAATTAGGAGGAGGAACAGAGAAAGAAGAACTGAAATAAATACTGTGATAACACATTTTTGCCCAAGTGCTCACAACTCCTTAATTCTTGGTTTCCTAGCTAACCGCTAAAGCTGCAGGGAAGCATGATGCTTCATCTCTGAGATTCTGACTGTCTCAGCTCAAGCGTTGCAGATAACCATGGTGATGGGTGCCATTGAAATAATATTTCAATATCATTCAATATTTTTGCAAAATAAAATCTTTCCACCTAAGAGAAGCTCATATTTTTTAAAATATTATATACACACGGTGACATACAGACAGCTGATGAGCGAAAGGCAGCAGCCAGCACTAGCCATTTTTGTGGGGAGAACTCAATTTTGGACAAGCCATTTCGACCTAAAAATTCCATGGAAGCTTTATATCTATACAGAATAGAGAACAAATTGGCTGTTAGTTGCCATGTCTCAGTTGATTTTAGCAAGAGTTAAAGAATTTGTATTACAAGTAGCTTAATAAAGGAAGAGGGATTGGCTCACATGCTCATCCAATGGCTGTAGCAGCATTTTAAAGTTCAAGAAATTTACACATGCAATACACAAGGCAAAATTCAGCAGAATACTGAGGCTAATTTTGTAGCTCTGATGTCCTCTCATAAGCAAAATAAAACCCCAATAGCTTTAGTGAGTCAGCATCCTGTACTTGTCAGTGTCTGGTCAATGGAGAGAGACCCCTGAGCTTTCACTTAAAATGATATCCAGCAAAGAAACTGGTAGTTCTGATTATTTAATTTTACCTTATTCCATCTCACGGCTTGCCAGGCTTTTTCATCTTCATTAAACTGGCTCCTGTACACTACTTAAAAGTTGCTCTAAGGTCTTGTGGAGCACAGTTTGAAGCGCTGGGAGTGACTAATTCTGCTTCTGACTTCTGGGGAATGCCGTTAAGAGAAAATAGACGGGGAAAACCCATCAACTGATTACGAAGTGTGCAATTCAAGATACATTATATGTTCTTGTGCTTTATACAACACTTTTTTTCCTTTTTATTTTTCAATTTGACAGATTTTGCAGATCTGTTTTCAGAAAGATTTGCCTTCCACTTTTTGTGCTAAAGATATATAGTATTTTCTACACAATTTGCTATTTAATGTATTCGTTGATTTTTAAAATACTTCATTGTTCACAGTCAGGCAAAACCTGTTTTAGATGCTGTATAAAAGGACAGGTGAAAAGATGTGCAATGCAAAAAGACATTTTTAAACAATGTATTCTTATCGATGCAGGCTATGATATTTAAATTGTATATTTTATAGTAACTAAATTTCTATAGTTCTGTCTCAGCATGTCTGACATATAAACATTCTGTAATCCCTAAAGAAAAATGTGTGCACTAGAGCTGTAGGGCAAGAATCAGAAAGAGTGCCCCACAACAATATAATCTGCACTTCCTTGGTGGAAAATAGGGATGGAGAATGGAATGTGAAAAAGTGGACATTTCTCACGTAAAATTTCTCACCATGCAGTAGTTTAAACAATTGCAATAACCAATCTTCATCAGAAAGAAAATAATAAAACTCTCTCTAGAAACCTATTCCCCAGGTTTGTCTGAAAAAAATCCTGGAGAACAGGACATTTATTAGAAAGAAAAGGAACAAATTTGGGTGTATTTAGTAAAAAGTATCCAGTTTCTAAAAATCTTAAATCTTTAGCATATCCTGAAGATATTTTTAAACAAAGATTGTGGCTCCTGACCCACAGTTTGAAGAAAACACAATATCTTTTATATTAAGTTTCAAAATGTTCTCAACATTTTTGCTTTTTATTAAGAACATAAGATGATCATATTGGGTCAGACCAATGGGGTCCATCTAGCCTAATATCCTGTCTTCTGACAGTGACCAATGCCAGGTGCTTCAGAGAGAATGAATAGAACAGATAATCATCAAGTGACTGATCTCCTGTCACTCATTCAAAGCTTCTGGCAAACAGAGGCCAGGGACACTTCAGAGCATGGTTTTGCATCCCTGCCCTGCCTGGCTAATAGCTGTAGATGGTCCTATCCTCCATGAACTTATCTAGTTCTTTTTTGAACCTTGTTATAGTCTTGGCCTTCAAAACATCCTCTGGCAAAGAGTTCCACACGTTGATTGTGCGTTGTGATGAAATACTTCCTTTTGTTTGTTTTAAACCTGCTGCCTACTAATTTCATATGATGACCCCTAGTTCTTGTGTTATGAGAGGGAGTAAATATCATTTCCTTATTTACTTTCTCCACACCAGTCATGATTTTATAGACCTCTATCATATCCCCCCTTAGTTGTCTCTTTTCCAAGCTGAAAAGTCCCAGTCTTATGAATCTCTTCTCATATGGAAGCCTTTTTCTCTAACTTTCTCAACTCCAATATATCTTTTTTTCGATGGGACGACCAGATCTGCACGTAGTATTCAAGATGTGGACACACCATGGATTTATAAAGAGGCAATATATTTCCTGTCTGATAATCTATCCCTTTCCTAATGATTTCCAACATTCTGTTAGCTCTTTTGACTGCCTCTGCACATTCAGTGGATGTTTTTAGGGAATTAGCCACAATGAGTCCAAGATCTCTTTCTTGAGTGGTAATGGCTAGTTTAGACCCCATTATTTTCTATGTATAGTTGGGATTATGTTTTCCAATGTACAGTACTTTGCATTTATCAACATTGAATTTCATCTACCACTTTGTTGCCCAGTCACCCAGTTTTGTGAGATCCCTTTGTAAGTTTTTGCAGTCTCCTTTGGACTTAACTATCTTGAGTAGTTTTGTATCATCTGCTAATTTTGCCACTTCACTGTTTACCCATTTTCCAGATCATTGATGAATATATTGAACAGCACTGGTACCAGTATAGACCCCTGAGGGACACCACTGTTTGGCTTTCTCCATTCTGAAAACTGACCATTTATTCCTACCCTTTGTTTCCTATCTTTTAACCAGTTACTGATCCAGGAGAGGACCTGTCTTTCAAGACAGCTACCTTTGCCTACAAGCCTTTGGTGAGGGACCTTGTCAAAAGCTTTCTGAAAATCTAAGTATACTAAATCTACTGGATCACCCTTGTCCATGTGCTAGGCTTTTCCTTTTAAAATAAACATTATCCTTGACAAGTGAGTCAGCAGCCTCCAATTATGTTTCAAATTTTCCATAATTCTTTAGCACTTTATTAAGCCTCTTCACATTTCTCCAATCTAAATGCAAGTCTAATTTATTTAATATATTCTTCAAAATTATCCATTTTTTAGAAAAATAATCTTAATCTTTTGAACAGTTAGTGAAAATACTACTCCAGAAAATAAAATGGCAGTTGCATTTAGAATCTGCCATTTGGTGAATATGCTTAGAATAGTTTTAGAAATAACCTTACCTATGTGTTGGCTGTCAGAACCTTCATAAAGGAGAACAATAGCTCTTCTAGGAGAGTCAGCAATCCAGTAGGCTCAAGCATCTAACCTGGCAGGCTGTACACATTCCGGATTTCATGGTTCCTTTCAGACCATGCCCATCACTAGTTTACCAGACTTCTCTCACCCTCCATTTTTGCCTCTCTTAATGCAAGTGACTTCACTTCTGCTGCTCCTGCTGTCAAAGAGGCCTTCCTGTGTCTCTCTCCTTCATCAAGTTGCAGTCATTTCAAACCTTCTCTACAATTACCTGTTTTCCTTTGGTATACTATGTAAATTCTCTCCCCTGCTACTATTTATTATTCTACAGTGGTATTATTTAGGTAATTCTGTAAAGTGCTTTGTGGTAAAGTTTGTATGGAAGATGCTGTACCACTTATAAATGTGTAATTATTTATTTTATATGTGATAGATCTTACATAATTCCTTCTCTGAAGACACAAAATTAGTCTTCTATCCCCCTACATAAACCAAACCTCCTAAAAAAATCTCATTTTGGCTTCAAAATCCCTGGTTGGTCCTGCTTGTGATATCTATGATCCCCAACCATGGCTCATGCAACCATAATGAGCTATCTTGCTGTAGCTGTGTGTTATATTGCAGCTAGATTGCATATTTCACCCAATTTCATAGCCATATGTTTTTGGGGCCCTGGCATCCTTCAGGCTTGTTGGCAGCTAGTATCCATGCTGCATTTGAGATGAGTTATGGATTGTGTTAGAGAATTGAGTGAAGGAAATGTCTTTTTCTCCCAACTGCCTCTTTTACATCTTATTCTCAGAGAAGACCATACCTGGCCAGGATCCTCATACTCTGAAGGAGGAGGATAAGAACTGGACAGGTAAACAGACTTACATTTATAATCTAAACAAAATGAAAAGCTGAAAAACTGATCACTTCTGCTCATGGGATGTATTCTCAGAAATACAACATGCTATCCAGTGATCCCCGGACACAATCACCTCTTCAGGAGCTTTTAGTTCAAGTCCTCCCCATCCTTATATTAAATATAAAAGCCTCCCCCAGAGGACCACAACAAATTGCCTTGCAACATAAAATCAGGAGATGAAGCAAGCACAGACCAGAAGAAATAATAAATAGAAGATTTGTTGCTATTAAATGTGAAATTCCTACAGTGAGGAAGAAGAAATAAAAATAGATAGAAACCAGGAGAACATAACCAAGCAGGTGCCCCCATTAATGGCACTGAAGTAGGGTTGGTTTTTAACCTGATTTAATGTTGCTTTTTCATGTACCCTAGAGGGAGGGTTTAGAATTGAGGTTAGGAAGAGAATTAATCCATGAGAAAATGTCTATCTTAAGTAGCAGTCCACAATAGATACATGTACACTCACTGCACTACCACAAAGAAAAGAAATGAGATGCCTGTTCATTTTCATGAGGTTGGCCTGAGGGTCTCACATTTTGCCCAGGAGAAAAGTGGGGTCAGCTACCTCTGCACTACTTGTAGGTTTAGTTCCAGTCCTAGAGTAAAAAGTCTTCTAACCATAGAATATGTACTCAGGCAGTGGCAGAACACTTCTGCACCATTGTATTTCAGCTGTAACATGGAGGGACCCCCTAAGCGAACAAGATAATTCAGTCTTCTTTACCACAAAATCATTGGCTTCTCCTGACACTGCTGTGGTGGTAGTTTTTGGTGATGGGGGAGCTGGTCTTCTAGAACTGTAACAATGCCAAACTTATTTTACGCCAGGGTCATCGAACAGCTGGCAATCTGGCTGAATCTGCAGCAATCTAGAATTAACAAAGCTCATTACCATCCATCCCTCTCGCTTATAAAACTTTCAAAAGCATCAGAGTTCAAACACAAGTCATTTGTCCATTTAGTGATAGATGAGACATTTTATTTGTTGCTTCCTTGCATAGTGTATGGGAAATTACCTAATGACATTAAATGATAAATAAATACTACCAGTACATAACTGATTATTTCAAACACTCTGTGATGCTGGGAACACTCAAACTTTCTTTAATCCATTTTTTTAATTAATTTAAATTTTTATTTTCTTTAACTTAAAAAAATTATGAAGTTTAAGATATACAAATAGCAACAAACAGCCCCATTTCAAACAATAACAAGGGTTGGTTCTCAGGTAATAGTGTGAAGAGGGGTGTTTAGAAAAAAGATGACTGATTTTTAAAAAAATGTGAATTATTTCTACAAAAGACTAGAACTATAATTACATTTCAAGTATCAGTTCAAAACAGAAATAACTATCAAGATGGAGAATCATCTTACATAAATGGCTAGATTAATATATAGAGACTTTTTAAAAACTGCTTTATAAAGTCAGAACATAAAATACAGACATGATGTAATGCCAAATTCAAAACGAGTCTCTCATCTACAACATGTTAAGGTTCAGTTTCAATGGACCAATGTTTAGTTCATCAAGATCATGCAGGAAGTCTTAAAAACACTATAAAAAGTAAATAACAAAGATCATCACTAATAATGAAGCAAGCTGATTGTCTTTTTCTGTGCTTCAGGATGAATATCTTTGCTTCGTCCAAGATAAAATTCACAAGATAATACTGTGTTTCCAAGCCAATATTGAACACTAAAAAGAAATACAATGCCTGCACTCACAGTGAACATAGGGCAGAGAAGAACTTCCCTCTTCCAATTGGCAAGTTAATTCAGTTGCCACCATCAGTTTGCATCTATTGCAAAAAAGAAATGTCAACTCTCTTCCGGGACAAATATTTTTAAAAAAGCCATGGGATTTAAACATCCCTACACCCACAATGAGGAGGAGAATTCCCATCAAATATTCTAACCATCCGACCAACCCACACACGAGAACATCTAATCATAACCCTCCACATACTACCAATAACTCTACTCATAATTAAACCCCAATTAATCTCAAGTGTATTTTGTCAATATAGTTTTAATCCAAACATTAGATTGTGGATCTAAAAATAGAAGTTAAAATCTTCTTACAGACCGAGAGAGGTATAGTACAATGAGAACTGCTAATTCTTACCACCAAGACTAAACCCCCGGCTCCCTCACTTTTAAAGGATAGAAGTTAATCCAATGGCTTTAGGTGCCACCTCCCTTGGTGCAAATCCAAGTAAAACATTGACATTCAGCGACCCACATGTTAGATTGGTCAGTGGACCAGCACACAGGTGGCTAACTGAAGGATGTTGCCAGAGAAGCATCAAGAAGTCTTTTCCAAGGATGAGGTGACCAGTGTTGATAACGAGGTCAAAGATGTCCATGACAGCCTAAAGACAGCCTGTGAAGTTGCTCTCAGTGCAACTAAAAACACAGCCCAGAGTAGGAAAAGTCCAGTGGGCTCTTATCAGGCCTGGTGACCAGGTACTAGTTTGTAACCATAGACACAGGGGACATAATAAAATACAATACCAAGTGGGAGTCAAATCCTCACATTGTGGTCACTCACAACAATCCTGAACGGCTGGTTTGAACAACCTAGTCTGAACGAGGCAGTCCTGAGAGTGTACTACATAGAAACCAGCTAAAATGTTGGATTTTTAGTCTAACCAGGGTCCATAAGAGGCATAGACTGAGGAGACTGAAACCAATGGGGCAAACCCAAACCCTGATAAAAATGGCCAGATCCCTCAAACTGGCCTGAAGATAGGGGAATAGGAAATATGGATAATGAACCATCAGTCTTAAGAAGGTCCCAGAGAACTATTAAGGGTGTTCTACCTGTTAAACTTAGAGATGATTATGTTATTGGTTCTATGTTGTGTTTTAATTAATATTATCATGTATAGTATAAAGAAGTGGACATGGAAGGTTAAATATGTTAATTTAATCTTTTATTAATTGTTAATTTTTATATATATAAATACATATAAACATGATGCTGGTCAATGTTGTTAATATGAGACCTGGATGTGCTCGTGTAAACATTCTGGCTGTGGCAGAATTTTAGCAGAGGGGAATGTAAAGGGTCTGTTGGCCCCTTACTGGCCCCCTTACTTAGTAGGGTTTTTTGGTTGGCCACCTCCCAGTACCAAATGAAAGAGGAAGTGTCGATGAGAAATCAGGACCCAGAGACTGACAGTCCCCAGGGTTGAAGGGGGGAGGCCAACCTTCCAGGTCAGCCTGAATGACAGGGCTGGCAGGCTATTGAGGGAGTCAGGGTCCCGTCCTCCGTGTGAGCTGGAGCTGCCTGGGCCAGAGCAGGGCCGAGCTAAGGAGAGAGCCACATTCAGAGCCGTAGCAGCCAGAGAGAAGTAGCCCAGGAAGCAGAGGTGTGCTGGGAACAGAGCCACACCAGCCAAAACTAGAGTGACCAGAGGAGCAGCCAGGGAGCAGAGCTAGATGCAGAGCAGCGCCAGAACTGAGGCAGAGTGGAGCTGAAGCAGTCCGGAGCCTAGTGCAAGAAGAGTGAGGCAGAGGACCCAGCGCAGGGAGACGCCACCAGCCAAGAGGTCTTGCAGGCTGGACTTGGAGGGGGATCATGACCCTGACAGAGGACTCTTCCTCACAGCGTTGGCCCCCAACATCTAAAGCCTGAGGGGGTATGGTCACCGGCAGAGCCAGTGTCTGACCTGCAGCATCCCGGCAGCACAGCCATGGCCTGCAAAGGTGGCCTGGGACACGTGAGAAACAGACTAAGGCCCAGAGCCGCTGTGTGTGGTGTCCCCAGTCTCAAAGTGCGGCAGTAGGTGTTTTCCTTTAACCTTTCCCATTTTTTCCTTATTTTTTTAATTGGTTGCTGTTTGATAAATTGTATTTGCTTTGAACTATATGCAATGATTAGTGGGTCAGGGAGGCATCCAGTTTGGAGAGAGTTCCCCGGAATGGGGACACTCTAGTGCCTATCCTAAGTGACAAGATTGGGGGGTCGAGCCCCCCCAGGAATCCTGGGCCCAGTCTTGTCGGGGTTACAAGGACTGCCACGTGGGAAAGTGGAAGGGGAGTCCTCGAGGTCAGTCAGGCCTGTGGGTAAAGGGAGTGAGAGCGAGGACTCAGATCCTTTTGCCCGCCAGCTCCACTGGGGTAGTGTGTAAGCCAGGACAGTTTCCCACAATAGCGGGGCCATTCCCCCACTTACACAAAGAATGGGAGGATGATACTGGCAGCTGGGAAATCCCCACACCTCCAGCCAAAACGCTGCCCTCAGCAACACCCTCTGAATGCGGTAGATTAGATCATAAAACAAGATGCTCTCCAACTCCAGAGACTAAACTGAACACTTCGCAGCAGCCTCAGCGTGCAGGATTCCCTGCGACTTTAGTATTTTTGGTCACTGTGGGACTTCGTTCAGGTGACTCAGATGTGTCCCAAGTCTTGCTCTGAAACACCCCCTCACGTCCCAGATGCACTCTTCCTAGAGACTGCGTTTTTCTTTTCAGGCTTCGTGGAATTTGTGAGGCTCCCACTTAGAAGCAAGCCACAGCCTCAGCCACAAACAATATCATCAGTCAGCAATTCTTTTCCTCAGGAAAGCCTGCGAAGATTTAGAGGCAGTGTTCAATAATCTCTCTGTGAAAGGACATGCTGAGCTGCTGGGGCTTTACAGAGATTCTTCTAATGGGACTGGTGACCTAATTCAAGGTGACTTACCAGTAACTGCTGCTCTTCAAGTTGTATTGCTCATGTCCATTCCATTATAGGTGTGTGCACGCCTCCGTGCACGGTTACTGGAACGTTTTTCCCCTTAGCAGATCCTGTAGGGCCGGCTCCAGCACCCCCTGGAGCCCTGCACCCATGCCAGGGTACATGAGGCACTGCCGGCCCTACGTCCCCTCAATCCCTTCTTTCTGCCAACTCCGGCAGCAGGGACGGGGGGGAGGGTGTTGAGGAATGGACATGAGCAACACATCTTGAAGAACAGTAGTTACTGGTAAGTAACCTTGATTTCTTCTTTGAGTGCTTCCTCATGTCCATCCCACTATAGGTGGTGTAACCTGTCCGTGCCCAGGGTAGCCCACTGATAATGCCAGGGTCAGGGCAGGCTGCAAAAGGAGAGCAGATTCTCCCAGCACTGGTGGGTGACACTGCAGTCAGACTTCCCAACCAGCCACAAACAGTGCTTCTGATTCCCCCACACTGGTTATCATGAAGCCACTGTGCAAATACACACAGCCCCCTTTACTGCATTTCAGTCTCTGGCTCCCCAAACTGACACTAGGTCCAGTAAAGAGACCAGTTGTTTAAACTCTATGCTCTTTACTAAAAGATTCCCTCTGATCCCAAAGGACCAGCCACAGTACCAGATCACTATAAGTTTGGATCTTACCCAAAATACCACGCTGCCAGCCAATCCTTTAGTAACTAAAACTAAAGGTTTATTAATAAAAGAAAAACAAACAATAAGAGAAGTGTTAAGGGCTTAAAGCAATCAGATATATACAAATGATTTAAAAGTCCATATACATCAGGTTTCTAGAACAATTGTGGAGTTGTATAGTTCCTCTGGTATACATCCAGTACCTGGATGGATCTAAGTCCTTCAGTTCAGTTGCAAAGTGTGTTGATCCAGAGGTGTGTCCGCAGCTGGACAGGAACAAGGAACAAGACAAAAGACAAAATGGTTTCTGTGGTTTGATCTTATATACCCTCTGTCACTGGCCATGTGGCTTGTGGAATTTTACAGGAACCAAAATGGAGTCCAGAGTCACATGGGCCAATCCTGGTAACTCCTCAGGTATACCTTTAGTTTCTTCCTGGGCCTTTGGCTTCTGTAAAGGTCTTGATGGGCCATTAAGCGGGCTATTGTCCTGCGGCCTCTCTGTCTGGGGTATGTCTTTTACAGCACAGTTTGAAATACAGAGATATCAAAGATCTCCATAACTTTCTTCACATATATCACACATGAACACAAATATTATCTTCTTACTCAGCACATTATAACCTTTCTAACAGCACCTGACATGGCATGTCTTACATGAATCATTATGATTTTGACATATTAATGTCACATAACACAAATGCCCCCCCCATGCAGTCCGCATGACAGGTGGCTAACCCCCTTTTTCTTTGGGAATGAGGAAATACCTTGAGTAGAACCCTCTTCCCGCCATGCCCTGAGCACTGTTCCCAGGCTGAGGAGGGCCTCTACCTCTTGATTTCAGAGTTGCCATTGAGAGGGGTCCCTGAAGAGGGACAGGGGGAGGGTTGTTGGGAGGGGAAGAAACTAATTGGAGGGCATAGCCCACCAAAAGTATGCCAAGGACCCAGCCGTTTGAAGTCATTTTGGCCCACACACACTGGAAGGGAATTAAGCGGTTTAAAAAGGGTGGGAGGAATCCAGGATACAGGCTGGGACACCGCCCTCAGGCACACCATCAAAAGGGGCCTCTTTGATGCCTGACAGCCGAGATGACCCTTATTGATGGGCTGAGGAGAAACTCGGGGGGCGGGGAGGAGGGCATGGCATCTCCTAGACTCCCTATTTCTGTCCCATTGCCCATAGGTTGTGAACATCTGTAGTTGATACTTCTGCTGCTGCCGTCCCAGTAGATGTACCTGGCGCCCAGAGGCCTGCGGCGTGTAGAGACCCAGTGAGTGGAGCATGGTCCTCGAGTCCTTCAGACTATGCAACTTCGCATCCGTCTGATCCAAGGACAAGGCTGACCTGTCAAAGGGAAGGCCCAGGACGGACTGTTGGACCTTTTGGGACAGCCCAGAGGATTGAAGCCATGAACATCTGAGCATGCGATGGCAGGGGCTATGGCTCTGCCTGCCGACTCAGCAGCATCCGAGGATGCCTGGAGCGCTGTTAGCCCCCATGGTACCTTCTTCCACAATGGTATAAAAGTCCAGTGCCTGCTGCTGGAGCAGAGCTCAGCAAAGCACCTCAGCAAGTCCCCAAGAGCTCAAATTATACCTGCTGGCTGGCAATCCTAAACCGTAGGCTTGGTGTTGAATAAATTTTTCTCCCCAAAAGTCTGGCTTTTAATTGCCCTTGTTTTTTGGAGTAGAGCCCGGCTGCCCTACCTATCCCTGTGGTTAGCAGCATCCACCACCAGGGACCCAGGGGAGGGGTGGGTGGACAAGTATTCAAACCCCTTGGCTGGGATGTAATGCTTTTTCTTGGCCCCTTTAGATATCGGGGCTATGGAGGAGAGGTTTGCACCAAGACCCTCACTGTCTTGAGCACCCCTTCATAGATGGGGAAGGCTGCCCTCTCTGTGGGACGCGCCGCTAGTACATTAAAGAGGTTGTCCAACGCCCCTTTAGTTCCTTTACCTTCAGCCCTAAGTCGGAGACCACCCTCTTGAGTGCTCCTGGGGTGCTCTAAAATCATCCAGGGCGCTGAGTGGCCCTGGGAGAGTGCTTTATCCTGTGAGGAGGAGGGGATTGGAGGGGTGTAGCAGGAGGCGGCACCTCTTCCCGTTGACAAGCGGTCCCCACAGAAGTCCCTGCCTGTGGAAACGAGTCGTCATGTGAGAGCAAATGGTGACCCTTCCCTGGTACTGGTGGCACTGAGTGCATACCCGAGGACTTGATGGACTGTGGACCTAGCCCCCCCTCAGGAAAACCTCAGGGGCCCCAATGCAGCCATTGGGGTGACAACTGCCCTTGAGGCCATCCAGGGGCTACCTGCACTGGGGGCTCTGGCACCTTTTGTTGATGGTGACTCACCTGGCGACTACCCCCCCCCAAGGGGACACTGAGGCACTGTCAAAAGACCATGGTGGGCCTGTCTCAGAGGCTCCCACTGAGCTTTACCAAGTCAAGGGAGGAAGCGGTGCACCGATCCATGGGTGCTCCCGTCACTCTGGAGAGCATCTTCTCAACCTCGATGACCTCGACTACAAGGTTTGATGTCGGTGCCGCAGCTGGTGTGGGCACGCGGAAGCATGGGCTGTCTGGAGCATCATCTCAGTACGAAGGACTTTGTGGCACCACATGCCTCTTGGTGCCGAGTCAAACTCCGGCAACGTGGTTCAGCACTGCCTCAATGTGGGACGAACTCCTTGGTGCCGAATCTGCCTCTGGGGACCGGGTTTGGTATCTCCTGGGCAAACTTCTGGGTGCCGAGTCTGTCTCCGATGACCGGCTTCAGCTCCGCATCAGTGCAGGCGAACTCTTCAGTGCCTGAGAGTGGGAACGGTGAGCTCCATTTGGGAAATGGTGCTGCATGGGCGACTGCAATCGGTTTGCTTCCTGGGGTGGACCTCTCCTGGTTCCAGGGATCTAGACCGGTGTTGGGAAGGTAACTTCTCTCCCTGCCTCAATGCAGGTTGGTCCCGTGACCACGACCTGGAATGACTTCTAGGGGAGCGGCTCTGCTCCACCCTAGGTAACCGGCCTGTAGGAGATCTTCCTCCCCATACCAGTGATCTCCTGAGCCATTCGGGGGGCTTTCCCCTGTGACATCAGCCCCTTCTCTCCCACAAAGGTAGGGGTGGAGGCAAGGACAGCAAGGCTTATGCCGCCCGAAAGGCCTGTGGTGTCGATGGCACCAGTAGGTGCTGAGGGGCCTCCCCCACTCCCAGGAGTCGGGTGGCGCTCTAGCTAGAGCGGGTCTCCATGACCGACATTGGTGCAGATCGGTGCTCGACCTCGCCTGCTTAGTGCGGGGAAGTGTTCACTCTGCAAGCACTGCTTCCGTCTCTTTGTGGTTCCAGGTCCGGGTCGGTACTGACAGTGCCCTCTGCACCAAAGCCACGCTGGGTACCGAGGCAGAGCGGTTTGGCTCGGAGCTGGTCGAAGTGTCTCCTCCATGAGTAAAGCTTTCAGGTGGATTTTTCAAGGGGTCTAAAAGCCTTGCAGCACTTCTCCTTATGATGGGCTTCCCCCGAGCACTTTGGGAGTCACTTAGCAGGAAAGCCCTCCTGCAGGAGGCACATGGTTTGAAGCCCGGTGACCAGGGCATGCCCCACTCCCGGTAAAGTCCCAGCCTGGGCTATCCCTAAGCATCTAACTACCATTAATAACAGTTATTAAGCTAACTAATTAATGAACGCAAACGATCATGCTTTAAAGTTCAAAACAAGAGGAATTAAGCACTTGCGATGTAAGCACAGGCAGTTCCAGCAACCGTCACAGGCGGAAAGAAGGAACTGAGGGGGCGGAGGGACGGCAGCACCACATATACCACGGCATGTGCACAGGGCCCCAGGGGACGCCGGGGCCAGCCCTACAGGATCTACTAAGGGGAAAAAGTTCCGGTAACCGTGCCCAGAGGTGTGCACTCATCTATAGTGAAATGGACATGAGCAAGCACTTGAAGAAGAACCATGGTTTGCAAAATCGCTAGACGGCAGCTCAATTTCCTAAGAAGGGAGCACATGAGAAATGGCGATGCTGCTGCAGAGGGAGGCAGAACATATAGAGATGCCCATCTCACAGCAATCAGATTAACAAGACTGAGTGATCTAACACACAGTTTTGCTCATGCAAGAGGGATACATTATATTCTTACACGTGAGCTGCTTTCCCCTAGCCAGGACACATTCCTTCATAGAAGCAGCGTTTTGGAGCTGAGCTCTGCAAGTCATCACTGTAGCTCAGGAACCTCACCATGTATGAGCATGGGTGGTGTTTGCTCCCCACAGATGGGGAGTCAAAGGAATGCCAGCAAGGCCCAAACTCCCCCAACCTAAACCCTCAATCTACACCAAACCAACAAAATAAAACCCCCACCCCTTATACCAACAAAGACAAACAGAAAACAGCAACACCAGCACCACTCATCTCCAGCCTGCCTCCCAGACACACCCACAATCACTTGCAGGAGACAGAGGAGTTATAAATAGTCTGATAAAAAGCCACGTTTAGCATTTATTCAGACTGAAAGGGAAGAAGAGATCTCAGACGGAAATACAAAAAAAAAAAAGTTACAAAATTCCCTTCCCTAATGACTTCTCATCTCCTTCCCTTTCTCTCCCTTTAAATCCAATTGTTCCTTCAAAATTCTGGCAGATAAGCATTTTTAGTAAAATATTTTGTACACATTATTGGCTCCTTATTTTGCACCTGTACTAAGTTTTGCATAAAAAAGGCTTGGCATCATAATAAATATATTTCTGTACATTTAATCCCTCCCAAAATATCTTAGTTTGTTCAGACAGATGACTACAGTTCCAAACTCCATCTTTAGGCTATTCAGTTTGTTTCTTATTATTTGAGATTAAAATGGTTTCCTTTTTAAAGGTATAAAACTGTCCTTTATACTTAAATCAAACTGCTGCGGAGACTGGTTTATTTTTATCTCTGTTCCTGTCCTGAGTAATATAGTACTGTATCTGCTTCACATTTTCTTTTTATGTCTTCCAGATTCAAATCTGAATTCTCAGACAAAAACTGATTGCCGATTTTGATCTCGCCTTACAGAGTATAAAAACAGAAGCTGTTTTGTACCTTATTTCGTTTCCCATCTGCCTTCATTGCTGTGCAGGCTTGCAATTACCTCCATGTTCCAGCCGAAATCACCAGTTATAAACAGGGATGTGTATTTCTTCACTCTTTGTCTTGCCTGTGTGCTTAAATTCCTAATAGTTTCAATGTAGTCACTTTCACTTTCGCTTTTTCATCTACTGAGGCAGGACTTAATTACAGTGGCAGACATTGAGTTAGCTTTGATATCATGTTGGGTTTTATTGTTGTTGTGGACGGTTCTCATTAGTAAAATAGATTTAAAGCGTAAATAGTTACATCTTTGCTTATTACAGCCACACAACTCAAACACCCCCTA
Source organism: Mesoclemmys tuberculata (assembly GCA_007922155.1). NCBI lineage: Eukaryota > Metazoa > Chordata > Testudines > Chelidae > Mesoclemmys > Mesoclemmys tuberculata. Next base: position 8,346,395 of record ML675601.1, on the reverse strand, counting down.
TCACATGTTGTAGTCATCCTGCAGAGAAATCACCCATTTCTCACTGGACAAGGAACACTTCACGTGTATCTGTAAATACTCATCTGCTTCACTGTCATTACCAAATGCACACAGAGGTATTTTAGAAATAGCTTATTAAAATATACCAAGTTAGTCACACTATTTAATGTAATTGATGGTAAAAGTTTTGAAAAGACAAAATGGGCTCTATTTGACTACTGTAATTTCCCTGAAGTGAATTACTTTGGCCCAAAGTGTTTATGTTGTGCTGTTTATACTTTAGGTTATGTATTTCTCCTAGAATTATCTATGCATTAAGCATTTAAAAATACATGCTTGTTGTATGTCTTATTTTTAATTGATTATTTCAACCTTTATTTTGTTACGTAAAAAACATCGTCACTCAGTCAAACCCAAGTAGATTTAACACTGAGATATCTTCTCTCTCTGTATTAACTAACTTACGAATCAAACTGACTTTCTTACAAAACATGTACTTTTGGCAGAAGGACTTGTGAGTTACTTTGACTTACCCTACTTTACTTCCCTGTCCTGCCCCCTGCATAATTGTCCCACAACCAACCATGCCTTCCTCCAAAACCATGCTAAGCACCATAGTCTTACTGTGGATCTTTAACTAGAAAAACCCAAAAAAACTTCAGATGGAATTTCAAAAAGGGAGAATTATTAAATGCTTCCTGTGCCAACATTAAATATTTCACTGAGAAGATTATAGAAAATGCAATTGCCAGAGGAAGTCAGTGTGTTAAACTGTAACACTAGATTTAAACATCAAAGTGTGACATAGAATGATTCTCCTTGACTATGTTTTTACATTCACTAGCACTCATGGGAGAAAGTTATTACCCATGCATGACTCACATAACATGTTCTCCTCTAAACTGAAGGCTTTGAAGGGAGAACTTACCTCCAAAAATCCCAAATCTTGGCTAGGCTTCTTGCAACTATTAGTATGGAGTATGTTGGTCTGTTCCCCCTTTAATTTGCCAGCTTTCCAGAGAAAGGAGTTGGGAAGGAATTTGCCCAGATAGGGTGTGGCCTATCCTGGGAAGGGGAGGAGCTGTCACAGCCAGAAAGAAACCTGTAGGTGGGAACAAGAGTAGCCCCAGCCGAGGCACTGTATGTGGGTATTTGTTGGTCTCTAACTTTGCCCAGCCAACCCTAACTGAAGTTGCCCCGAAGTCAATGTCATGCCCCACCCCTGAGCACTGGCAGGGGCAGGGGACTGGAGTGGTGGTAGTGGCAATAGCAAGCTGGAGAAGAGCTAAAGCAAGCCTCTCTGCCGGGTGGAGATTGGGGGCACATCATAGCGCAGTGGTTCCCAACCCACGGCCCAATAAGCACACAGCTGCATCCCAACTGTGTGCTAAAAAAAGTCAAAGTATGCCCCTCCTGGGTCCCAGCCGAAGCAGGGTCATCTGAGTGGGAGAAGACACTGTGCTGCCCTGCCTGGCCTGCCAGAGCAGTCCCTGGCAGCAGGGAAAGCAAAGCAGCTCCCTGTGGCAGGGGAGGAGCTAAGCCGGCAGCTTACTGTTTCCTCCCTTCCTGCCCTCAGCAGGGACATTCTGTGTTTTAGGGTTGCCAAGAGTCCGGTTGAAAGGGAACTAGTTACCACGGTCCAGTGGCCAGCGAGGCGAGCGCCAAGCAGGGCTTGCTCAGCTCAGCCTGGGTGTGTGGGTGTGGGGGTGTGTGTGTGGAAGGAAAGGGTCACTCAGCCCATTTCCTTGTCTGAGGCTAGCAACTCCGGGACACTGCCTCCTGGGTACTAGTGCCCGTCGTTGTCCTCTTCTAGGTGTGCTGAATCCTGTTCCTGCACAAAGGTGAGGGGGGCAGGGGAAGAGAATGAGGGGGGAAAGCAGTGGGGAAGGAAGAGGGATAGGGGGCAGGGGAAGAGAAGGGATAAGGGGATGGGATGGAGAGAGGGGGGTGAGGAGTGGGATGGGGTAGGGGACAGTGTGGAGAGGAAAGGGGATGGGGTGGCAGGGTATGGGGCAGGGGAAAGAGATAGGGATGACAGAGTGCCGCCACCAGGGGGAGCAATGCCTCCTTCTGGGCACCATGCCAGCGGCGTCGGGAGAAAGGGAGGCAGCGTGCATACCCGACCACTAGTCACAGCTACGTGTTAACAAGAAAGGTACTATATCAATGTGAATTGCTAACAGATCACAAATACTAAACCTTATTTGTGCAGTAGACGTACTGGTAGTATATATATACATGTATGGTGTGGATGCAGCCCACATTACACAGAGCTACATGTGTGGCCCTCAATGGCAATTAAGGTTGAGAACCACTGTCATCGAGTAATGCCATTTGGAGGCTCCCTGAGCTGCAGAGGAAGGGGATGGGCGTGTCAGCCTCTGAGGGAAGGCATCCCGGTTCACAAGGAGAGGTGAGACTCCCTATGGCTGATGGCTCATTGGACCTAGGCTTCCCCACACCTTCTAGGTGGCTCAGCAGAGTGCTGGCAGCGGGGATACTGTCCCGTCTTGCTTCCTGCCCAAACTCTTAGGTTGCTAAGGAGATTTGGGCAGATAGTGCTGTGATGGGGTGGCTCAATCCTGTATTGGGCAAATTGTGGGCCCAGGAGATCTCGCCCCCTCACTCCTGCTGCGCATGCTGCAGGTGAAGGAGACAGATGAAAGGAGGCAACCCGCTCAGTCCGGGCTGGCAGAGGAGCAGGAACGATGTGTGCTGTGGGCTCCTGCAGAGGAACCGTCACCTGTCCAGTTAGTGGACCCTGACTACGCTGTGGACAACCAGCTGACCGCAGAGACTGACTGGGACGCTGAGCTGCTGCCAGCCGAGGAGATGCCTGAGATGGGCTTTTTGATAGGAAGTGACCCAGGCGATGTGTTAGGAGCCGATGCAGCCGATGTGTTGAACCCTTAACAAGGGAGTTTATCAGCTCCATAGGGCCCTGGGTCAGAACTCGGAGTAGGGTGGGCCCGGGTTCCCCTTCCCACTCTACATCTGCCATTAGGCATGGCTACCAGGGGCTCCAGACTGATTTGCTGTGCCCCGCCCCAGGGGCTACAGACTGATTTATTTGCTCCATCCGGCCCAGAAGAGCAGAGCCCTCCAACTGCCATGGTCTGCCCCAGCTAGGAGGCTCAGGAGCCATAGACTGAATGTTTGCCTTGCTCTGCCCCACCCCATAGGCTATGAACTGCTTGGTTGCTCTGCCCAATCAGGGGTCCTGAGTTCCCCGATTGTAATTGTTTGACTGAACGGGGAATCCCAGCAACTATGCGAGGGAGTGTATCACCTGCACTGGCAAACGGGGGTGGCCCCCTTTGTGGGAGTCAGGCATGCTGCCTTTGAACAGGCAGCTCAGCAGATGAGAAGACAGGCAACCTGCGGGTGTCCTAGTCTTAAAAGGAGTTTTGTAGTCACAGCTCTTTCTTTTCTCTTCTCTCCAATCTCTGTGTCAGCCAGCATAAGTAGTGATCTTCATCTTCTGGAGACCGCAACGCTGGAACTTTCTGAGCTGGCAAACCCACTAAATACAGGAGTGATAACACACTGAAAACGTTTGATGTATTGTCCTCATGTGCTGGCAAGCATCTGGCCTGGCACAGAGCATTCGAAGAGAAATAAATCGTAAGCTTTAAGCTTTGAAATCTGCGCTTGACCTGAATCACTGTACAGGACATCACTGTTGGGCTGCTGCCATTGTGGACAGAAACATGACTGTTACACCAAAAGAGAACCTCTAATCGGGAAGACACAGGCAGCAATTGTGATTGCAACAAGGATAGAGAAAAATTAAGGAGTGCAATATCCTGTATCCACCCTTGCAAAGCCCACTCCCACTGCCATCACTACATGCACTGTTCACTGTGCAATTCAACGTGCACATCAATTAAATGTGTTTCTTCCTGAAGATATCCTACTAAGTCTACATAAACTGCTTTTGTGCTCCTAAGTACTTCCTCATTTCCTTAGTGACTCCAGGGAAGCAGTTCAGGTGCCTTACTCTGCCTCAAGCTAGAAACCAAAGGCCGTGACCAGCAGCCACCGCACAGCAGGCAAAATTCAAATGTCAAATAAAGGCCTCTAACTGGCTAACGTTCTAAGCCCATAGTTAATTTTTGCAGATTTGCCATGGTAGTGATCCCCTAGACTCAAAGGAGGATGTTAGGGATCCTTTGTATAACTGCTTCCTGGGTTTGTGGTGTCCTTCACTTGTAAATTCCAAGAAACAAAAGTTACCTACAACAGGTGCAAATCCACGATAAAACTCAATATGCAGCTGCTTTTAACATCAGGTGGCGCTTTATTTTAGAAAAGGGTGGGGAGAATAAAATAAGTAGGATAAACATGTTACTGACAATACATGGAACCAACGTAATGACAAACAAACTAGAACGACCGTTCTGGCACTTATGCCCAGCTCCCTGCGTTACTGCGGTGCAATGCAATGCTGTGCCTCAGCAAGGCCTGGTTGTGTGAGTGTAGGTCCAATGCACCTCCTCTACCCAGATTTCCTTTCATCACTTTCCCTCCACATCTTCCAGTCCAGAGAGTTGTTTAAAATAGAAACAAAGGAGTAGCCTCATGTCCTTCTTTGACCCACCCCTGGGCTGTGGAGCCAGGAGGGCAGATGGGTGGAGGGCAGCACACCTAGACCCATGGCCTGACCACTTTTCAGCAGATACACGGAAAACAAAGTTGTTATCTGACTGGCCTGGTCAGTTTTTCTGCTCTTGTCAGCTGCCTGCCCAGAGATGTAATTTGCCAAGTTTTTTGCTTCATGCAAGTGCAGCCACATCACCTGAGGGCAAGGCTTGCTCTCAGGGAGGGGTAAGGTATGGAGCAGGGTCGGAGAGGTAGGGACTTCTGGGAGGGGATGGTACATTGCTACCTCAAGGGCTGAGAATCCTGGGAATAGATGCCTGTGGGCCTGTGGACTAGGGGTGGAGGTTGGCTGGTGGTGTGGGGGGCAACTAAGGGGAAGAGGAAGGTCAGGTGGAAATGAGGCAATTCTATGGTCCCATCCACTTTAAATGGCACTCCGCAGCCCCTGGAACCACTCACCCGTTCCGTGAGTCCTCTAGCAAAGAGAGGTGGCTTACACAAGTCTCCACTCAGGCACCATTTAGAGCAGCAGTTCCCAAAGTGTTTGGGGTAGCACTATCAGCAGATGGGATTGCAGCAATTCCTAGCATCTAGAGATTGCCATTTTGCTCTGCAAAGTGTGACCTCACATGTACGGTGCATGCATTTTGTGCTACAAAATGGCATCCACCACACAGTGTGACTTTGCATGTATGAGGCCACACTCTGTGGAGGATGCATTTTGTAGCACAAAATGGCATCCTCCATTCGACATGATCTCACACTTATGGTGCATCAGTGCTTAATTTGTGCCAGGGCTCGCCACGACTGAGCCAACTGGGAGGCAGAGAGCTCAAGGAGGAACCCAGCTCCCACATTCTCAGGCATGTCCTTGCCTTTTTCCTTCCGGACTGTCCATCCCACTGCCTGTTCAATCAGCATCCCCCAGCCCCGCTTTGCGATGGGAGCAGGCATTGTTAGTCACTGTGAAGACAATGAAATCTTTCTTAGTATATTCTGCTTGGTATGAAACACCCGGGATATCATTTAGTTTTTTAGCACAGATGCCACATTTTTCTAGCCACTTCAGCTTCAGTTTCCAAAAACATGTAAAATTATGACATTCAAATTTTTACAGTTTCATTTGCACCAATTTCTTCTTCTTCTGAGACCACTGGCATTTCAAATCACCTTTGGACAGCCTTCAGCAAGTGGTTTGAAGTATAATATAAAAGATGGGAAATTTTGTAGCTGTCTAACTACTACAGCATTTAGAGAGAACTAACAGAGTTGGCACACGCTTTAATAATTCACGCCACTTTGCATTTTACATGACACACTAAAGGATTATAGATTTTCATAACCAGGTTTTCAGTGTACACAATTAGCTATGCCCTATACAAACTAAGTGTACTATGGATAATATACACAGGGCTATTTACTTGAACTATATGTTCATTTTCTGCTTTCAAGCACTGATAAGCAGACTGTCAACTGTGGAAAGAACTATTCACTTTGACTGCTGAATATGCAGAAATACTACTTCATTTCTGATTAAATACTAAAGAATTGTTGACAGTATCTGGAATGCTCTGATATGTTCCATAGCACTCCTCTACAAAACTGAGTACATATCAATATGGTGAAGTTCAAAGGTTAGAAGAGGTAGTTCAGAAAATTTTTTTATTGCCTTTGTTTAGTACATCTGTTAAAATCAAACAGGAAATAATATACCGGTAATCTCCCTACAGGTCTTGAATAGTTCTCTGAACAGATTTTGGTGCCAGAACATGTTTATCCAGTGACTTTGCTTTTGTTTCTGCACTTTCCATGTTTTGAGTGACTGGAAAATTATTACACAATTGGGATGAGAGCTTGTTACCACAATCAAAGAAATTATTGCTCAAATGATGTCTCATTGCATCATACACAGTGGTCATTTCTGCCGCTGTGATATCTGTCTCTTCCTTTCAGGCTTCAGAATGAAATTAGTTGTTTTTTTTCTTTAAAAAACAACCTACCTATTTGTTTTTCTTATATCCGACACCAGAATCACAGGTTTGACATTTTGCTACTATGCATACTGGAGAATTCTGTAAAACATACTGTGCAGAAGGTCTTCAGGCTTTTCTTTTGGGTTTGAGTAATCCAGGGATATTTTTCCTCCCAATCTCTCCTCTATCTACACATTCCCTTAGCTATATTTCTCTAACGGTTGCTATTGGTGTCTGGCACTTCTTATTGAGTTGCACATGGCCTGCAACTGATGGATTTTTAAAAAAACCAAAACTATATACTTTCTTATCTCAAGCTATATCATGGCATTTTCTTTGTGAAACCAGTACCTCAGGACCTTTGTACATTACATTTTTTTAAAATGAAGCATTTTGAAAGTGATTCACAACAATACACACCCAGTAGGTTTCAGATGAAGTGGACTCTAACTGGGTCTTATCAAGTGAATTGAGAGGGTTTTCTGCTGTCAAACAAGCCTCCACAAATGGCTCTTTTGAATTACTTTCCCCTTGGAGTTCCGGTTTAATAACATAAGACAGCAGTTAAGTTAAAGCTAGAATCTCACAGCCTTCATCTCCAGGCTCATCAGACCATTCTGCCCTCTCATGGATTCCTATTTCCTTTTTAAGGGTTTTGCTCTTGCCCAGCAAAACAGGAGAAGCCATTTGTAAGATCCATGTCCTAGGCAGCCAGATTCAGAGAATATGGGATCTAGCCATTCCTCTTCACTGACATGAAGTTAAAAGAGGTTGGCTGGCCGGTTCCAGTAATTCTGTGAAACAGAATTGCCTGGCCTCTGTTGGCGCTATCACCCTGGCCATGCTGTGTGATTTTGTTGAGCACATGGAATTAACTGATTGTGTGGACAGGCATACAGGTATCCTCTGCTCCAGTGTAGAACAATGAAAGCTGTCAAGGGTGTAGCAAGACAGAGAGCACTTGATACTGGTCCTGGTGGAGGGATGACCCCATATGTTGAATGTCACTTACTAATATCAATCACTGCCTGAATTTTACTTTAAAATCATCTCTCTTGTTCTGATTTTATCCTTGTAGCCATTGCCACTGGGATGGGAAAGAACTTTTACACAGTTATGTCCCTTTCCTCTCCCTTACCTAATGAGCACCACTTGCACTGGTAGAAACCAGAAGCCTGATGCCCTCCAAGGCATTCAAATCAAATTTCAGAACCACTTACCTTCTCATAATTCACTTTCCTGGGTCTGCCTGACAGAATGCATCTGGTAATTATTGAGAAGACCACACGTACCTGTTAACACACAAAGATGTGGTCAATTAAATAATGTAGTTTTAAAGTATTAATACAGGAGGAATATTGATTGGTAAGAAAAAGTTAATAAACGCTAATTGTAGACATTTCTTTGTATGTAATAAACCAAATGCTTTCTCAGACTTGTTCTAAATACGGACAAGTCTACGCTAGAAGCGCTACAGTAGAGCAACTATACTGGTGCAGCTGCGCTGGTGATGACACTGTATGCCGACAGGAGAATGCTCTCCTATTGACATAATTGCTCTACCTCCGTGAGAGGTGGAAGCTACGTCAGACGAAGAGCATCTCCCACCAACATAGCACCAGTGTGGATGGTACTTAGGTCATTGTAACTTGTATCGCTCAGGGGGGGTATCTTTTTTCACACCACTGATTGATGTAAGTTAGATAACTTCAGTGGTAGTGTAGACCTGTCCTCAGAAATCCAGATAACAGTAGTGAAGTAGCATTACTAGCAATAGCTTAACTTCCGTTTATGCTGTATTGACAATGCAACTCAAGTATGCATCAATTACCTATATCAGATTATGAAAACCAAAGCAATTAAACATTTTTGTATTGCAAAGCCTGCACAATTCTTTCTTTATCACAAAAGATATTTCACATATTAATGACATTTTGATAACTGCAAACATAGAATACCTATACGCTTGGTAAGCACACTTTATCATATATAAATTTCAGACATATGATCATAATGAGGCACAATACTGTATTCACAGGCCATGACATTGCTACCACAGGGAAATAAGAGCTATGTTTCCAAAAAAAGCTTAAGTGTTATTTGCATTAAAGATCTCACATATGAAATTACCAGTGTACAAATAATTACTGGGAGCATGAAAAGTAACAGCACAAAGACAGTGAAAAATGTTTTAAAAAACCCCAAAACACTTGCTGAAAACAGAGTATGATGTAAATCAGTAGAATCTGCTAAAAAGAAACTTAAAATAGATATATAGTTCAATATCATGACAAGAGCTAGGAAATATATTTAAAAAGAAAATGTAGCTGAACATTTTTTTCATTCCTTCAGCTGTCATGCAAATTGAGCCTCATGTAATCATGGGTGCAAGTATGACTTTCTGGGTATGGAGGAGTTAACACTGATTGGTGCACAGAATGTTTACAGAAAAGTTGTGTATGTATAACAATTAGGAGTTGCTGATGAAATATGTGTAACTGTATTACACTCCTTGCACCTTATCTCAGCTGTTTGCTGAAGGACAGATCGGAGTTCTTTATTTGCAGAAATAAGTGAGGGCTATTGTATGGGAAACCCTAAATTACTGTACTGACAATTTCCAGTGAGCTTCAGAGTGTGGGCAAGGTCCACAGTATCCACTTTTGACGATTTAACAACATCAAGGGTATGATTTTTATGACACTTTTATACCAGCAAACCCTTTCCAGTGTAGACTATGCCTCACAGTTTCTTAGTAAACAAATGTTTAATGAACGCTTATAAATACTTAACTTTTAAACACAAGCAATTATTAGGCAATAATCTACTGATGTTCCTTATACAGACATCCTTTCTGAGATATCCTCAAATTTGACGCCGTCAGATCGATTGCACTGGATCGACTGAGCGGTCTGTGTAGACCTGCTCAGTCGATCCAGAAATCGACGCAAGAAAACCACCCTGGTAAGTGGCATAGCACTGAGTCGAAGGGAGCACTGTTCCCTTTGGCACAGCGCAGTGTGGACGGTGCGCAGAGGAGACGCAGCAAAGTTGACAGGAGATATACAAGTGATTTACATCACTTGCGTATCTCCCGTCGACTGCCGCCGAATCCCGAAGGTAAGTGTAGACAGGGCCTGAGTTACCCTTCTATATATTTAAATAGAAGGTTTCAGCATAACATTTACATTTCTGTACTTTAACACACACACACACACATTCCCTTTTCAGCGATTATGTCTCAGTCTCAATAGTGTGTCACCTAGATTTCATCAGAGCTTCAGAAAAATGGCAACTTCTCAGCTCCTTCCAACATTTCAGAGTCAGTTGTAAAAAGGTTTGAGATTCTGCAGACAGAGCATTACAGACTTTAGGTTAATGGCCAATTGATTTCCTCGTCTGCTGGTGGAAAAAATTCCGTAGCCTGTATCCACAATTGATATAGACATTTGGAATCAGCATACAAAATATCCATTGCCTGGATTTGTACAAATACCCAGTAGAGTAACAGTCTGTCTTTTCCCCATAAGCCCAGCTAAGTCAGGTGAGAATTTTCAATCCTTCTCCTTACTGAAGTCTGCCCCTGTTCCAACTTCAGTTGAAACAGAATCCCAGTGTAAAGCAGTTACTTAATAGCTAACTAATTCCCACAGTCTGTGTAGCCTCTAATGGTGATAAATGTTCCTCTCCCAGCTTTCCCTCTAGGTCCATAAATCAATGCAGTGGACCAACATCATCCTAATGGAGAACTTCCCTAGTAAATAAAGCTGGAATAGCACCCACCACTAACCACAGTTGTGTCCCCATACCTTATACTACCCTCAGAGCCAATACACACCTTGATCCTATGACAATCAGCCACCAAGTCCATAGGCTTGGTCTTAAACTCCTGTATTTATAACCACATCAGCTCAGCTCTCAGATTCAAAATGTGTGAGACTTGCCATGCAGCTTACCCACAAAAAACCCCCTCTGCACAGCTTCAGAAATAGCTACTGAGGATGCCTATTAGTTGCCATACCCTACTTCTAGGAGGGCCCTTCCACGACAGGTTTCACAATCTACACTCTCCATGTTTGCAGGTACGCAATGTTCAACCTTGCCCTTGATGGAACCATCAGCATTGATCATGCTTCCTAAGTACCCATAAGATTCTACTTGTTCTATGACTTCACCACTGCCACATTTCAACACTTGATCTATTGTCCCTTTTCCAAGATGTGGCCACTTGGTTTTCTTGGCACTTACTGTAAGTCCAACTCAACCATACCAATTTTCCAAAGTAATGAAGAGTATTATCATTAATTCAAACATGTTTGCCAGTTTGTACAATGTCATCTGTATAAACTAAGGGATTTAATTTTAGATTGTCCAATGTCACGCCCTCCAAATCATCTAACATTCTTCATGTCCAGTTTAAAAACGTAATGAAAAATGACAGTAATTCCAATGTCCCTTGTTTTACACCAAACTTTGACTCAAATCAATTGCTTGATTTTCCACCAATTCTAATGGCATTGCAAGAGTCTTTTGTATATAGATTTTACAACTGCCATGATTTTATCTGGAACACGATAGGTTTTTGCTACGTTCCGTAATGCTTCCCTCCAAAGTAAATGAAATGTCTTTGTGAAGTCAATGGAAACAGCAACCATCTTTAATCCCCAATCACTCACATACGCTTTTTTTTTTCAACTGTTGGAGCATGAACATCTAATAACTCAATGTTGGTGTAGCCTAAAGCCACACTATTACTCGTCCACTTCTTCCTCAAAACTGACCTTAATCTTTTGACAATTATTTTGTGATTTTTCCCAGTATTCACAATAATTGGTACAAAAGTGAAAATTTATCAAACCAGTGTACTAACAGTATTACTGTGTGCTTTGGAAGCATCTGCATTAAATTAAACAGATGCCAGAAGTCTGAAGGCAGTAGAGATGAGAGTTCTTCAAAAGATAACAGGTTCAAAGGGAATGATTTAAAGACAAATGAAAAAAAAATTAGGAGAGTAGGACGTGAGATCAGTTCGACGATGCTGTACTGCTCCTCTTTTCCTGCAAAGATGCTCCAGGATCAAAGACAAACTCCAAGCCATGTCTTCTCCCTACTGCTTTCCCCCCTTTCTTTGGACTCCCATAAGCAAACAAACAAACAAAAGGAATGCTACATTGATAACATCTGGGCTACAGCTGCACTAACAAAACTGAAACATTTTCCACACAAGTCAAGACCCTGATGTTTGCAAAGTGTTTTAGGGACAATGTGTAGATAGGTTGGGTGAACTGGAAAGTGTGACCTTCTCTATCATGGCTGAAACCACCCTTTGCTGGCAAAGCAATATTTACCATGAGACTTTTGGGCCTTCAAAAAAGAAAGACGTGAAAGATGTCCTAACTAGCTCAGAGCAGAGGAAATGAGCCAGAAGACCTTAAATGTGAACTTAAAAAATTTCAATAGATGGGTTGTCAGGCCAAAATTGTTACCTATGAAATGTTTAAAGTAAGTAAATGGAAGAGAATAAGACTAATTCTGAGAGAAAAAGCCTCTGTTAATTCCTTTAATTTGAAATGCTTTAACTGTATTTCCATTACAGTCATGACAAGAACACACAATGGGGAGTTGAAAGCATTCAGAATAAAATCTCTCTTATGGTGAAGGTTGATTAGCCACACAACTGATATTTACATTATCAACCCAATAACAATATTGTTGCATATAGCACAACAGAGTCGGAAACCCTTCAGGAGAAACCACCTTGCAGATGGCATTACAAACAAAGATTAGCTCCTCTGCCCAGTGTGGATTAGAGTTACCAGAAACTTTTCCTCAGCTCTCCTAGGTCCTTGCCTTGACCACATCTCTAATGCAAGGTCCATTTTACTCCCTGAAGCTCTCCCACCTCCAGGCTGCCTGCCTCAAGAGTCACCCTGCTCCAGGGTGTATGACAGGGCACTAACATGTTAGGGGATCTTAGCACATGTGAAGGGGTGTAACAGTGTCTTACTTCCTCTGTTGTCTGACCCTGCTGCTGCCTCACTTTCCCTATTCTTGCAACTGTTCATTCTCGTGTTTCTTTTACTTATATGTGATTGAAGTTTATTTTTCAAAAGTAAAAGAAGTACAAAACATGAGGGGACATACAATCCCACCAATATAGAAGGGGATTGTAACAAGGCAGGACCTCCTGGAGCACCTGCCTTGTGATCAGAGATGATCTGCTTGTGCCCGAGCCTCATTTTCTCCCATCATAAGGTTCCTCAAACTCTCTCTTTGCAGTTTATTTCAAAGTGCTCCCTTTATTGCACCTGCGTTGTGAGCTAATTTATTAACAAAAGCTTCATAACCCCCACAGTCAGGCTGGGTTTACACTGACGGCGGCAAATTCACCACCGTCACATCAATTGCTCTGGATCGACTGAGTGGTCTGTATAGACGCGCTCAGTCGATCCAGGAAGCAACGCAGGAAAACCACCCCGGTAAGTGGAGTAGCGCTGCGTTGAAGGGAGCACTGTTCCCTTTGACACAGCGCAGTATGGATGCCGTGCAGAGGAGACGCTGCAAAGTCAATGGGAGATACGCAAGTGATTTACGTCACTCCCGTTGACTGCCGCTGAATCACAAATGTAAGTGTAGACCAGGCCTCAGACAGTACAGTCCACCACCATCACTGGGCTCTTCTTCAGTCTGCCTCTTCTATTAGAGTGGTGAGTTTCCGAGTTCCTTCTTGGTATCCTCTTGCTGAACTCAAAGCCCAAATGAAAAGTACAAAAGTAAGGGTTACGCACCTTGTGCAGTAACTGAGGTTCTTTGAGAGGTGTCCCTCTGGGTGCTCCACTTTAGGTGTTGGCACGTCCTCGTGTTGTCGATCGGAGATTTTTACCAGCAGTGCTTGTCCAGGTTGCACATGCGCCATACTGGTCTTGTAGCACCACTGGTGCCCTTTTCGGTACCTGCAATCCAGTCACCCCCTTTCCCCCCCCCCGCCCCCAGTTCCTTCTCTACTGTGTAGCACTAATATTTGACTCCGAAGTAGAGGGGGGAGGGTGGGTAGTGGAGCACCCACAGGGATACACACATCGAAGAACCTCAGTTACTGCACAAGGTGAGTTACCCTTTCTTCTTCTTCGAGTAGTGTCCTTGGGGGTGCTCCACTTTCGGTGACTCTCAAGCAGTACCCTTAGATGGCTGGAGGGACTTCGGAGTTGAGAGGTTGTATGGAGGAGAGTACTGAAAGACCCATGACCGCATCTGATCGTAATGCTTGGTCAATCACATAATGTTTGGTGAAAGTAAGGGCTGAGGTCCAGGTGGCTGCCTTGCAGATTTCTACAAGTGGTACATTCCTCAGAAAGGCTGTGGATGTAGACACAGCCCTTGTGGAATGTGTTCTGAGCGTTTGAGATGGCAGGATGCGTGATTGTTCGTAGCATGTATGGATGCCACCTGAAATCCATTTTGAGAGCCTTTGTGTAGATATGGCTTTTCCTTTGCAATGATCCGTAATTGATACAAACAGTTTAGGTGATGCTCTAAATGGCTTTTGTTCTATCTTGGTAGAACGCTATAGCCATCTCACAGCTAATGTATGGAGAAGTGCCTCCCGTGAATTGGTGTGTTGTTTTGGGTAAAAGTTGGGTAAATGGATAGGTTGCTTTAGGTGGAAAGGTGACATGACCTTGGGAACAAATTTTGGGTAAGGCCTATGGGTCACTTTGTCTTTGTGGAGTATTGTGTCTGGTGGATGAGCCTTGAGTACGCCGAGTTCTACACATCTTGCCGATGTTATGGCCACTAAAACCGATACTTTCATCAATAAGTGCATTAGAGAACAGGTGGCTAGTGGTTCAAATAGCGGTTTAGTGTTGGTTTTTAGGATTAGGTTGAGGTCCCACAGTGGTGTGGGGGGGACGAATGTCTGGGTATAAGTTCTGAATACCAGACTTGAAATGCTTGTAATGCTTTATGATTAGATGTGTGAAGACTGTATTAGCATCGATGTGATTGTGGAAGTTGCAAGGGATGCTAGGTGTACTGTAAGAGAATTAATTGATAACTCTGTTTGCTTCAGGGTGAAAAGGTATAGCTGCAATTGGTGAGGATACAGCAGAGCTCTGCCTCTGCTGACACCAGGAGGTGAATCTGTGCCATTTTTGAAGGTAGATCTTTCTGGTAGAAGGTTTTCTGCTGTTTAGTAGAACATATTTAACAGGCATTGAACATTCTAGTTCTGCTTGTTGAAACCAGCTAGGAACCAGGCTGTTTGGTGTAGCTTCTTCAAATCTGGGTGAAGCATGCACCCCTTTTCCTGGGCTAGCACATCCTCGAAGAAAGGTAGGAGGGATTGGTGTGTGGGCTGATATCTGCGTCAGGTAAGTGAACCATACTTGTCTGGGCCATACTGGGGCTATCATTATTACCCTCGTTTTGCGTAGGGTTTTGTTTATTAGAGGGATGGCTGGAAATGCATAAAGGAGGTCCCTGCTCCAACTGAGGAGGAATGTGTCCCCTCTTGATCCCTTTCCTAGCCTCACTCTTGAACAAAATTGGGGACATTTGTGGTCGTGGGTCGTGGTGAACAGGTCTATTGTGGGTTGTCCCCACTGTTGAAAAATGTTTTCCAGGACTCCACTGTGTAGCTCCCACTTGTTGTTGGTGGCAAACCTCCTGCTGAGGATGTCCACAGTGGTGTTGTGAATTCCAGTTAAGTAGGTCGCTAAAATGTTGATATTGTGGTGTATGCACCAATTCCATAATTTTATTGCTTCTGTACAAAGGGAGTTGGATCACGCCCCTCCTTCTCGATTGATGTTAAACATTCACACAATGTTGTCTATCATTATTTTTATGGATTTGGTCAGTATGATAGATAAGAAATGGAGGCAAGCGTTGAGAACTGCACGTAATTCCAATAGATTTATGTGTAGTGCCATTTCATGTGTGGACCACTTTCCCTGGACCATATGTTCTTGTAGTTGTGCTGCCCAGCCTATGAGGGATGCATCCACAGTTATCATGACTAAAGGTGTTTCTTGTATGACTGGAACACCTGATGTTAGATTGCAGGGATGTGACCACCAAGTCAATGATTATTTGATTTTGTTTGGCATTGTTACTGTCTTGTGCAGTGAATGTCTGTACACTGTTGAAAGCCGTAGCTGAAGGGCCTGCATGTGAAGCCATGCATGTTGTACTACAAAGGTAATTGGTGCTATATTTCCTAGCATTTGAAGGCAAATGCGAAGAGTTATGGTTAGGCTGGTTTGTATTGTGGTGTGCAGGTTCACTATAGCCTCGAATCTGTGTCTTGGTAAGGATGCTCTGGCTGTAAGGGAGTCTAGGTGTGCACCTATGAATTCTAGTTGTTGAATGGGTTTTACGGTGGATTTCTTGATGTTTATCATCAGCCCAAGCCTTTGAAAGAGCGAGATTGTAAGATATACCTCTTGAACAGCCAGCAAGCAATTGTTCAGGTATGGGAACATGGTGACTCCTCTCCTGCATTAGTGTGCCGTGACTATCTTGTATCTTGGAGAAAACCCTTGGGGTGGTGGAAAGGCTGAAGGGTAGCATTGTGTATTGATAATGATTGTTTCCTAGAGTAAATCAGAGAAAACTCTTGTTAGCAGGATGAATAGCAATATGGAAATACGCATCTTGGAGGTTGAAGGCTGCAAACCAGTCCCCCTGTTCCAGTGCCAGGATTATGGTAGATAAAGTGACCATCCTGAATCTGTGTACCTTTACGCATTTGTTCAGCTTTCTGAGGTCTAGGATTGGCCCCCAACCGCCAATAAGTTCTTTTGGTCAGGAAATATGGGGCGTAGAACCCTCTGCCCCTGTGTTGGGAGGGGACGTGTTCTATAGTACCTATTTGTAGTAGATGTTTGACTTCTTGTCTCAACAGGTACTTGTGAGATGGGTCCCTGAAGAGGGATGGGAAAGATGTTTGGGTAATAGGTGCAGAGATGAAAGGGATAGTGTATCCAGATCAGACAAGTTCCAAGACCCATTTGTCCATTGTGATGTTCTCCCAAGATGGATAGAAAGGGTGTAGTCAATGGTTGAAGAGAATGGTGTTTGTCTGTCGTTCTGGAAGCTAGGGGAGATTGGGCAGACCCTCAACCAAAACCTCAAAACTGAGGTTTAGAGGGCAGCCTGGGATGTTGATGGCTGCTGGTTAGATTGTCTGCATCATTGGGTTCATTGTCTGTTATGTGGCAGGTCGTATCTCCTGTGCTGTGGGTGATACTAGTATCTAGAATTGTACGGTTGGTATGTAAAAGGTTTTCTTCTCATGGCGGGTGTGTAAATGCTGATGGTGTGGCACAAGAGTCCTTCACGGTATGAATCCCGTCATCAGTCTTTTCTGCAAACAGCTTTTTCTTATTGAAAGAGGTCTTCAGTGCTGGTCTGGAGTTGTTTGGGTAGAGCAACTGAATATAACCACGAAGCTCTATGCATGACCACCACTGTTGCAACTGTCCTTGCTGCTGTATCAGCCACATCGAGGGAGGCTTGTGGTGCCATCCCTGTGGCCTATTGCCCCTCCTTTATGGTGGACTGGAATTGTTCCCTCTTGTTGTCTGGGATGCGTTCAATAAATTCAGATAATTTTCCATGGTTGTTGTGGTTGTAATTCACTAACAATGCTGCATAATTTGCAACTCAATTGCAGGATTGCAGATGTATATATCATCCTTCCGAGTAAGTCAAGTCTCCTATCGTCCTTGTCATGAGATGTGGACTTGAGGTATTGCTGTTTATTCCTCTGGTTGGCAGCTTCTACAACTAGGGAGTTTGGTGGTGGGTGAAAAGGTATTCTGTATCCTTGGTGAGGACATAATGTTTTTCGTCAGCCTTTTACAGGTGGGAGGAATAGCAGCTGGCGCTTGCCAGATGTTATTGGCGGGCTCCATCAGGGTGTCATCCATAAGAAGAGTGACTTTTGAGGCAGACAAGATTTGTAAAATTTTTAAGAGCTTATGTTGTGACTCTACTACTTCTTGGAGTGGGATCTCTAAATTATCAGCCACTCTTTTGAACAAATCCTGGAATTACTTAAAGTCATCAGCGGCTATCTCACCAGGCTAATGCATCTAAGGTCTGTGTGCGTCACTGGCGGGATTCGAGGTTTCAGGTCAGGAGTGAAGTTCAGATCACCTCTAGAGGTGGGGGAAAGGATTGTGCTATTGTTTCACTGTTGTTAAATTTCCTTAAGTTTCTCATCCCCATTTTGGCTGATTGGTCTGTCACCATCCCTATGCATAATATTCTTTGATATAAATTGTTTGAGCACCCCTCTGTGTGTAACCTGGTTTTGTGTCAGGCGTTGCTGGACCCATGTAAGCAAAGGGGCAAATGCCAGAGCCAGAGATTAAGAGGTGCAGGTTCAGTACCTTAGGACATCTACCAGCAGAGAGGGGTGGGAAGGGGTTGGCACTGTAGTCAAGTTCAGTTATGAATCCCACAACCAGGCTATCTGAAGGTGAGCAATCCAATATCCTCCTGTAGTCAGCACACAGATATAAAAGAATATAACACATGACAAGTATCAGCCCAGGCGGGCAAGGAATGAAGCACTAACAGGCAAGAGGGATCTATTAACTGACAGGGTTGGGCGGATACACGTAACAAGCCATATACCCAACTCTACAAAGACCAGACTATAACATGTATAATCAAACCAGAACTGGAGGCAGTGAAGTTTTAACAGTATGACTCCAGTTTAACATGTAAGTCCACTCTGAGTTCTTTGATTGTATGCAACATATATAGTTTGTTAATCTATAACATCCTATCAACACTGGCCTGTGATCCCTTCGTCAACAACTTCCTAAAATAATTGTGTGTGTGAATGGCCTGTAGCTTGCGTGTCTCGCACTGGCAGGGTGTGAGGGGAGAAGGGGAGGATACCATGCAGTACAAAAAAAGGACTTTTCTGAAAAATAACTCATTTATTAAACAACACAGTGTGTTAACAAACACTGGTAAAAAATTCCCCTCACTGTTTTAAAGCCACCAGTTGTGGAGATCATGATAGAATGTTGAGAGAAAAGCAAAATACTTTAAAGAATATCTACAATATTTTGAACTCTGAACGCAATGACACGAAATGGAACATATACATTTCACCCACAAATGCCCCTCGATAACCTGTTATGTTATGGGGAGGGGAATAGGGGGAGAAAACACAGAAAAACACAGACTGCACAAAACAATCACTGCATGACAAAGGCACACGGGTGTTTTTTTCCCCTTAAAGTAGCACCATTTTGGCCCATCAGAAGACAAAGATAAACAACAGTATAAAGAAATTAAATCAATAAATTAAATTATATTGTATTAATAAATTAAATATTTTTATTGATTTACTTTATAGAATACAGTAGATAAAATGAAATGGAGCATTCTATGAGAAATTATACCAGTAATACAGTAATATGCATTCAGTAACTCTGAATTGTGTGGGCAGGCATTCATGAGTAACTCTTCAAAATAATAATAATCAAATACTTGAAAAACATCAAGAACACCATCAAATCACTGTATCACACATTCTCAATACCTCTTGGATTTCCTCCTGGTCTATGGGGGCATAACACCTGCACATCACTAGTGCTTAGAGTCCCCATCCACTGTCCCCGACAGACCACCCAATGTTTTGAGCCTGAAGGTCTACAGGATGTTGCAGCACAGATGTGATGCCTTAGGAATCAGGGCTACAGATGAGGCGATGGTGGCAGACGTGCTGCTGCAGCCACAATAGGAGGCAGATGCTCTGCTCTTTGAGATACCAGATTGATTAAATGCTCCATTAACACATGTTCATGCTCTTCATGTTGACTTTCTTCCTCCAGGAACTGATTTACCAATCTCTCCGCGTGCAGTGCTGGGTATTCCACTCCTCTCTCTTCTTGAGGTACTCAAAGTGCTCCTGTGTTCATCCCAGCAACCAGATCTCTCGCTACTCTCTTTTCCCATCCCCCCTCCCATCTTTGGGGCTTTCGAAACATCTCCTTAGTAGCGGGAAGGTTACCCCTTCAGATGTCAGCAGTCTACCACGGAATGAAAAAAAAGCATCATATTTTTGGCCCTGGGAGAAATTAAAATGACCCTTCCTTCCCCTGCCACATAATATTGTACATGAGCACAAGGCCTCACTCTTTGCTTCTTTTTTGGAATGAAATTTTCTCTCCTCTCTGACTCTGCCTACATGGAAGGCCCAGAAACAGAATGGTGAGATCATTTCAGTGATCTTAAACACAAATTTAAATTTTGGGCATGGCTGGGCGTGGGGGAACACCTCCACAGGGCTATGCTGCCAGTTTGATGTTGCTTTATTTAAGGCTGGACAGCTAGTGAGGATATAGTTGTCTTTCAAATACCTGTATGGAAAAGAATGTGGCTTTTCAGGGCAGTGGTAGGGATCCATTGCTCTATGCCAGGGAGACTTACGGCATATGGTCACCTACACAATGTATCAATGAATGGACAGATTTAGTGAGTTGTTATGGTGGCCCTAGCAGGTTTGTACTCCTAGTTTACCTGAATGACCATCAAGACTTCATTCTGCTTGAGAAATTGCTAGAATAAGCTACCAGGCTTGGGAGAAAGAAGAGAAATCAAGCAAATCCTGAGCCAGAATAGAGAGCATTGATCCAGCAGTTTGAACCCCTCCGCCCTCACCTGCCATGAAACAGAGGAATATTGAGGGGCACTGATTTTTCTGAACGTTAAAGGCTGTGGACTTTAGCACAAGCCATACAGCCCATGCTTGGAATTCTTTAAAAAACAGCCACGTTGGCTTTATGAATCCTTTTCCCCACCCCATGATGCAGATTGTGGATTGTGCATAGCAGAGGTTGCTTGGAGGAGTGGGGAAGGTGGAGGGGTGATGGGGAGAGTGTAGGCTATGAAAATGGCACAGCTTTTGCATTATACCCCAGACACACATGCAGCAGTGCATGGCATATTATCCAAGAAGTAAAATGATTTGGCCATAACTTATGAAGTCCTGTTTTAAAAGTACGTGTCCAGAAAAAAAAAGAGGGGGCAAAGGGGTAAGAGAGTTGCAATTACCAACCTGAACTTCCAGTCCCTGCCCAGGCACATCCCCTTCTCCAGGGTTTTCACTGATGATGTCTCCACACTGGTCCTCCTGGTATAATTTGAGGACCATGTCCTGGCCTTCAGCATCATTTGCAGGATCTTCACTGTTCCCAGCTGCAGCATCACCCTCATTACCCTGCCTGATAAGAAGCCAGCCAGGAATCAGCAAAATTGCACATCGTGGTAGACTGTCTGCTGAGGGCCCTTGACGGCGCACAATCTAAATCTGAATTAAAATGGCATAAACAGGGTGCATTTCCTGACTTTTAATTGGAGTCCTGGACCCTCTGACACTGCTGCTTCAAAGGTTTCATTCTTTCTCAGCACTGAACAGCAGAATGCTCAACGCCCAACTCTGCCAGCCTTTTGGATAGGCAACATACAGATTCCTGCGGCTTTGAGAGAAATCGTGGTCACAGCTATAATCCTGCCACATACTGATTAAAATCTTAGTGTGCTCCTCTAGCCAACTAGCTGCTCACAGGATTGTGGATGTTGTAAGTTGCTGTGAACAGGGCGAGTGGGAAGGATTGAGATAGGTCAGGAAGTTATGGGTACCGGGAACCGTGGGAATAGGAGTGGAGGACTATTCCAACTATAGACCAGTAACCTGCACGTTCACTATATCCACCCTGTGACGTGGGCAGATATGGGGGTGGACCACAACTCACCTGAGCACATACACACACCCATCAGACAAGCTAGCTTGTGCTCTAATTGCCGTGAGAAGGGCGGTTCAGGAGTTTAAGTGTGGACAATAGGAAGTTGGGGCACACCTTGACATGCATAGCGGCTGCAGTGCAAACATACCTTAAGAGGCAGAAAGCCTTATATTTAATTTCCCATATAGGGTACATGACTTGTAGCAGGCATGTGACCTACAACTACAGCTCTCAGGTTTAAAAGACTATAAGATGTGCACTGGGACATGTGTATGCACTCCAATGGCCACTGCCCTGTTAAACTATGGTTCAAGGAAGTAACACAACACACCCACATAGTGAAATTTCGAAGTTGCACAAGCCAAATAAATCCTGCTCCTGGCAACTGTCAGCTAATCTGGCAAAAAGGATGGACCTTTTGAATTTCGTAGGATGGGGCAATAGTGACATATTCCAGGAGCTGCTCCAAGTCTCCCGAAGAGTGAAAAGCAGCCTGCAAGTTCACATGTTGTCAAGACAATGAAGAACAACCTTGCTACTTCTGCATCACAGGCTCCTTGCAGACTTGGACCCAACTATCTCAAGGCCTTTCTGGCTGCTTGTTATCCTTCCCAGCATCTGCACTCTTGCTCGAGCCACCTTAATGGTACAGCCAGCTTGCTTTAAAATCAGTAGGTAACTGGGTATTTGCCTATGAGCCATTAATCTCTATTTTAATAAAAATTTTGAGGACTATTCCATACGTTTGATAGTACCTAGGGAATTGTGAGCATTGTAGCTATATTTTAATTGATTTGATTTTCATCCCACATTGTTTTCTAAACTGCTGAACAGGACCCCTCCCCCAAGCACTTTAGCATAAGAGGACTAAAAAAAAATACTATTCTTGGAAAGGCTTGTATTCAAAAGTAATGGAACAAAAGCAATGTTAAATTTTCATAATTCATTTTTTTTACTTATAGTACTTGTATATTGCTAGTAATGAGGATTACCCCTAACTATTTAGGGAACTATAGACAGATGATAAACTTTCTAAGCACTCTATAGCAAATATTTCTGCAGAATTGTACTTTGTGTGCACATATTTGTCTGCATGAGAATTATCTTACAACCCTGCTCGGGTCACAGCCATGCCTGTTTTACATAGGTAAAGCAATGAGTATGCTGTTGGTATTCAATAAATAAGAGCAGTATCAGCCATTTTTAAACTTCTCCCCACACAGAACAGAAACAAAACCGGAAAGCAACATGCTGAATTCAGGAAAAAAGGTTTTTAATAAATAAAATATAATCAGAAATGAGACTTTTGGCAAGATGAAAAAAATTCTGTATCAAATAGTTTTAATTATAGACCACAAATTATTGAACAAAGCATCCAATCCAGTAAAACTTTCAGGAAACAAACAATTACCATACTCAACAAATCCATGTTTGTTTTATAAATATATATACATATATGCAAAGAAATGTAAGAGGAAAAAGTCACTTTTCATTTCAGAAAGGAATAGCTCAGTCTCTGTACTCAAAGCATATGCTGTTTAATATCACACTGATATAATTGATTTAGCTCCTAAGGACCTGATTCACCATTGTATTCTGGTAAATTATCTCCCTTGAGAAGAAGAGAAACACTACATGCATCTTCGGAAATGATTTCAACATTATTTAAAGGAAAGTTTGTTTGTTTCTTTATTAAAAACTCTATTTAAAAGTATCTTATTAGTGCAGTGACTCAAATAACCTTAATCTTATCAAAATGTTCACGTGCAGAAAATAAATATTGCACAACTGTTACTTTAATTTTTATTAAAGTTAAGCTTCCTAATTTTATAAAATGATCAAACTGCAGTTCAATCTCTTAGAATGAAGGGAATGTGTAAAGCTCCCTACAGTAAACAGCAGTACTTGCTTTGTTTAATGTACCTGGCACCTCCCTACCTTCTCAGTAGTCATCTTTTTAATGAACATAGGTGGAAACTGCTATTTTAACACACTTTAAGACAATTTGCTTGTTATACTGGACACTTCTTTAGACCCTCAAAAACAAGAAGTAACCTTGATGTCAAGATTAAAGAAAGTAACTCAAAGGTATTAAATGGTATATACAAAAAAGCTTCGGAACTGTGAATCCTGCTAAATGTATATAATGTCCAGAGAATTAACCTTTTTTGTGTGTGTGAAAAGGCAGTATTTGTAAATCCACTGAAGTGCACAGCTTTCTCAAACCAATTGCAAAAGAAAATCCTTTATATAGTTTTGGTAGGTAACATTAAAATCTGACCCTTCCAGGAGGAAAGAGGGGGAGGGGAGGGGAAAGAATATATATTGAGTAAAGCTATATTGCAAGTTATTTTTTTTATTATTGCCTTTGTTTCTCTCCCAAGTCTGTAGCTTGGGAGCGCTGAAGCACTGTTCTTAAACAAAGAACAGGTATCATTTGGCACTGTAGCTTTATGCACAACACATCTTTTGGACTTAGCTCAAGTGACTATCAAATATCTAGTGATAATTTTGCTTGCAGGTGATTTACCTTATTTTTTGTTTAAAGACCCTAATATGCCAGTTTTTCCTAGCTCTATAATTATGTATTTTGTGCTTTTTGAGGCAGGCTGAAGGTGAACTGGGTCAGTAAAAGAAAGAAAGAAGTTAACATAGTAAACCTGTGTGTCCTCTACTCATTATGTTATGTTATTTGAAACCCTACTATTTCTGGGCAAAAGCCTTTGTTTAAAGATGGAAATTAACTGGAGACGGTCGCTCGTACTGCATGCTTAGAGATCAGTCTTATATTCTGACAATGGGGATGTGATAGTGATGGTCATCCTCAGTCAGAAGAGAGATCTCCTGCCAGTCTCTTTGGTACTCCTCTGGGTAGTTTACTTGGAACTCTTCAGTGTTAAACTTACACAGTCTGAAAACTCTTATCTTTACTTCAAGTAAATATCCAAGAAGACACATTTCAACCTAAGGGCGGAAAAAAAGCATGTAAATATTTCTTTATAGACTTAAAAGAAGGAAACTGGGGGGGGGAGAGGGAATCATCGCACACTTTAATGATGCTCTGATGTTTAGAGTAAGTCATTTAATTGTTTGTTTGTGTACTAATCAGAATAGACTAGGAATTACAACAGCAGGCATTTCCCGCAACCAGAGCTGATAAGTAACCAAAGGAGATAGAAAGTATATTGGCCCTCCTGAGAGATAAGTGGCCAATCTAGAAAGCTTCTATTAAAAAAAACAGAAAAAAAACCAGGTGGAATAGGTGAAATAGGTCAATGCATATTTGACAAACAAGTTATTCTATGTCTCAGTGGTATCACTACTTTTAATAATTTGCATAAATAATTCCCCAAGACGTTTTCTTTTTAAGACACTCAAAAACTCCCCCTTCCCCCTTCTTTAATTGCTTTTTCGCTAGGAATTTTTTTTTTTTTTTTTCAAATAAAATTTTTCTATCATGGATGCTGTATTAAATAGAGCTGAGCAAATAGCTGACTTTTTAGTTCAATGGCTGAACTGAAAAAAAATTCAGTTTCAAACCAAAGCTGCATTTTTTTGTTTTTTCCCTCCCAAAATGAAAAACACCCCCCTCCAAAAAAAAAAAACACCCCAAAAAACTTTCAGGTCAAACACATTTTTTAGAAAATGTCGATTAGAAACAACATTTTGTTCAGAAAATGTCAAAACGGTTCATTTAGAAAATGTCAAAACAAAATGATTCGACATTTCTAAACTGTGTTTTCCAGTTTCTTTCTACATGAAACTATTTGCCAAATTCTATCTGAATTTGTAAATAGTTTAGGTGCATTAAAAACAATGCATTTTTCACCCCGCCCTAGTGTTAAGGTATACTAGGAACATCAAGTCACTGTATAAGAACTCAAAAATATTCCCAAATGCTATCCCTTTCAGAAATCATGGACTGTTAGAACTTATTTTTTATTCACACCATTACCTGCTCCAGACCACCAGTGTCCCCTATGGAATTCAGATGATTCATCATGAAACTCAAAGGGTCAGATGAGCTATCACGAGCAAAAAGCAGGCTAAAAAGAACGGGTACTTGTTCCTGCTCATTCTTCATCTGTTCATAAGCTTCTACAACTTGGTAAAGCATGATGAATTTTATAGCCTCATACATCTTATATTCCCTGCTTTCATCAGAGAAAAGGATATTGCACAGGTTTCCTCTTTCGTCATGGTCTTTAACACCACTTATTTCAATCCACTACAAAACATACACAAGAAATTAAAATCAGCCATTTAGCTCGTCACTAATAAATGTTTTGTGTGTTATATCTGTTAATGGTAACTAGATTTGTGTGTTATATCTGTTAATGGTAACTAGATTTTGGCAAGGGTTAAAAAAAGGAAAATCACAGGACTGTCAATAATCATTGTCATAACTAAAGTAAACTAAGTGGAAGAGCTGAATGACTCTAGAGATCAGGCATGGAAATCAAAGCCTTTCACTTCTATGTCACCATTTTGAATCCACCCCAGGTTGCTAGTTACAGAAAACTGAGGGACAATACCAGAACTATTAGTACTGAGGTGTCTGACTCGATCCCACACTATGAAACTGATTTGACCAGGAGGGTCAAAAGACCAAAACTGACTAGTAAAGAATCCTGCCAGGACACTCTCTTGGGAATGCAGAATGAAAACATATTGAAAACACACTCACAAGGACCCAAAACAGATGTGTCTAAATTGCCATTATGGGATTATAGCAAATTGGATAAAACAGGCTATTTGTTGTTTTAAACTCTTTTTCCCCTTGTAATGTTTTGTTCTAGTTGCATACTTTGATTTAAAAAGGCTGCTTGTCACTATATCACTGATCACTGTTTCCTGAAGGGAAGAAACACAGGTGCCTGAGACCTAAGTTGGAACTGCAGGGTGATAAAAGGGAAAAAAGAGAGGAGGTGTCACCTTGTATATTAAAGATGTATACACTTGGACTGAGGTTGAGATGGAGATAGGAGATGGACTTGTGGAAAGTTTCTGGGTAAGGATAAAAGGGGTAAAAAAAACAAGGCTGATGTCATGGTAGGGTTTTATCTTAACTAAGGCCACCTAGGAAGAAGAGGTGGATGAGCCTTTTTTTAAAACAACTAACAAAATCATCCAAAGCACAGGAATGGGTAGTGATGGGGAACGTCTACTACCCAACATCTGTGGGAAAACAATGCACCAGGGCACAGGTTATCCAACAAATTCTTGGAATGTATTGGAGACAATTTTTTATTTAAAAAAATGGGGAAAGCAACTAGGGAAGAGGCTGTTCTAGATTTGATTTTGACAAATAGGAACTGGTAGAGAATTTGAAAATGGAAGGCAGCTTGGGTGAAAGTGATCACAAAATGGTACAGTTCCTGATTCTAAGGAACAGTAGGAGGGAAAACAGCACAATAAAAATAATGGATTTCAAGAAGGCAGACTTTAGCAAACTCAGGTACGTAAGATCCCAGGGGAAGCAACTCTAGGGGGAAAAAAAGAGTTTGAGAGTTGGCAGTTTTTTAAAGAGACATTATTAAGGGCACAAGAACAAAGTATCCTACTGCACAGGAAAGATACGAAGTATGGCAAAAGACCACTAGGGCTTAACCAGGGAACCTTTAATAATCTGAAGCTTAAAGAAGTGTCCTACAAAAAGTGGAAACTAGGTCAAATTATAAAGGGTAAATATAAACAAATAACTCAAGCATGTAGGGACAAAATTAGAAAGGCCAAGGCATAAAATAAAATTAAGCTAGCTTGAAACAAAGGGTATAAAGACAATGTTCTACAAATACATTAGAAGCAAGAGGGAAGCCAAGGACCGGGGGGGGGGGGACGACGACAATAACAGAAAATGTGGAAATGGCAGAAGTGCTATATGACTTTTTTAATTCAATTTTCACCAAAATGGTTCGTAGCAATAATACATCTAACCTAGTGAACGCCAGTGAAAATAAGGTAAGATCAGAGGCTAAAATAGGGAAAGCACAAGGTAAAATTACTTAGAAAAATTCGATGTCTTCAAGTCACCAGGGTCTGATGAAATACATCTAGAATACTGAAGGAGCTGACTGAGAAGATCTCTGAGCCATTAGTGATCATCTCAAAAAAACTCATGGAAGACGAGAGAGATTCCAGAGGACTGGAAGACGGCAAATATAGTGCCAATCTATTAAGAAGGAGAATATGGACAAACCAGGGAATTATAGACCAGTCAGTTTAACTTCAGTACCCAGAAAGTTAATGGAGCTAATAATCAAGCAATCAATTTGCAAACACCTGGAAGATAATAAAGTGATAAGGAACAATCAGTATGGATTTGTCAAGAACAAATCGTGTCAAACCAATCTGATAGCTTTCTTTGACAGGGTAACAAGCCTTGTGGATAAGGAGGAAGTAGTAGACGTGATATAGCTAGACTTTTAGTAAGGATTTTGATGCTGTCTCACATGACTTTCTCATAAACAAACTAGAGAAATAAAGCCTAGATGGTACTATTATAAGGTGGGTGCAGGCCCACCGAGGGGGGAAGGGAAGGGGACAATTGCCTGGGGCCCAGCAATTTAAGAGGCCATAGGCTTTTTCTGCTCATGGCTTTGCCCACACTCCACCCCTGCCCCTGCTGTTTGTGCCTGTCCTCTTTGCTCCCACTTGCTCCCCCAGCCGCTGCTCATCATGTCCCTCCCCCATTTCCCCCTTCACTTCCCTGGCTGTCATTTGCTGCCTGGAGGAAGGGGGAGTGTGGAAGAGAAAAGAGGAACTAACAGGAAGGGGGGTGGAGGGGCAGGGAGATGCAGTGGTGAGTGGGCCAATGCAGGGGAGAGGGCATGGCCTGGGACACAGCAGGGATGGACTGCGGGTAGGGCCACAGATGGAAGAAGCGGGCACGGACTGTTCTGCCCTGGGGCCCGGAATTGCTGTTGGTGGGTCTGAGTGGGTGCATAACTTTGGAAAACCGTTCTCAAAGAGTAGTTATCGGTTTACAGTCAAGCTGGAGGGACGTATCAAATGGGATCCCACCAGGAATGGTCCTGGGTCTGGTTCTGTTCAATATCTTTATAAATTATTTAGACAATGGCACAGAGAGTACACTTATAAAGTTTGCAGATGATAACAAGCAGGGAAGGTTTAAAGTACTTTGGAGGATAGAATTAAAATTCAAAATGATCTGGACAAACTAGAGAAATCGACTGAAGTAAAGAAGATAAAGTTTAATAAGGAAAATTCAAAGTACTCCACTTAGGCAGGAACAATCAATTGCACACATACAAGATGGGAAACAATTGTCTAGGAAGGAGTACTGCGGAAAGGGATCAGGGGGTCATAGTGGATCACAAGCTAAATGAGAGTAAACAAAGTACCACCGTTACAAATAAGGAAACATCATTTTGGGATGTATTAGCAGGAGTGTTGTAAGCAAGACACAAGAAGTAATTCTTCTAGTCTAGTTCACTCTGATAAGGCTCACCTGGAGTATCCTGTCCAGTTTTTGGACACAATTCAAGAAGGATGTGGACAAACTGGAGGAAGTCCACAGGAGAGCAACAAAAATGATTAAAGGTCAAGAAAACATGACCTATGAGGAAAGATTGAAAAAATTGGGTTTGTTTAGTTTGGAGAAGACTGAGGGGGGGGACATGATAACAGTTTTCAAGTACCTAAAAGGTTGTTACAAGGAGGAGGGTGAAAAATTGTTCTTCTTAGCCTCTGTGGATAGGACAAGAAGCAATGGGCTTAAATTGCAGCAAGGGAGGTTTAGGTTGGACATTAGGAAAACTTCCTGTCAGGATAGTTAAGCACTGGAATAAATTGCTTAGAAAAGTTATGGAATCTCCATCATTGGCGGTTTTTAAGAACAGGTTAGACAATCACCTGTCAGGACTGGTCTAGTTATTACATAGTCCTGCCTTGAGTACAGAGGACTGGACTTGATGACCAACTGAGGTCCCATCCAGTCCTACACTTCTATGATTCTATAAGTGCTTGGTATACAAGTGGCAGTGTAATAAGGACCCAGAATCACATACTTCTACCCCAAGACAAAGAAGGGCAAAGAGAGTCACAAGCCCTGACATGGATGCTCTCTGAGAGATCTGAAAGGGGGCAGGTGTGCAGTCAGCCCTGTAACAAACGAAAACAGGGGCTCAAAAGATACAAGATCACTTGCTGGTAAAACAAGACAAAAAGATATACAGTAGAATTAAAAATGACCATGCAAAGACCAAAATAGTGATGACCAACAGCTACAGGAACATACTTATGCTTCATCTCCATCCAGACCTAGAAATCCAGTAAATACCAGTAATTTCTGACAGATTGCACAGGAGCAATGTTTTGAGCAGAAAGCAGATGATTTACTGTTACAGAAGTATTTCTCTTTTCAGTCTCATTCCCCCCTTCTAACATTTTCTCCATTTCCTAAATATTCACCTGTGTCCTTAATGTTTCAATACATTTACGTAATTTTCCAAATACGCTGGAGCCTGTGTATCTTTCTGGTCCAAAGCTATATTGCTGAATCCAGTTACAGCCTTGGGAATACAGAAGCTTTTCAGGGAGCTGTAAAAATATAATTGGGGGGGAAGGAATGGGAGGGGAAAGAAATCACTATTGTAACAACAAGCAGAATATTACTATTGTAATTAATTTAGGTATAGAGTAAGTATGTTTTAAATTACAAACCACATCCTGCATAAGATTAAAATCCTGGTCCTACAGATTTAAAAAAGGAAAGGTTACTTACTTTGTGATAACTGAAGTTATCAGTTATGAATGGGTTCATGTAAGTGCTCAAAATGTGACCCAACAGGGCCAGGCATGACTGGTCAAATGTCCAGGGGCTCACTGAGACTTACTGTATTAGTTCACTGATGGGCACAAAGCGATTGTCAGGTAAGTATGACACTCTATCCAGCTGCACCCCAGTGACCTTTATAGCCATGTCAGTTCTGGGGTAGGCCTGTCCAGGTTCACCCTGAGGCTCAGTCTTTCTAACAGGCCCAGGAGTGTGACAAGACACACCCACCTCCTGACACAGCCGCCTCCTGAGGAGCCAATCGCCCAAGTAGAGATACACTATGGCCCCCTGCCAGTGAAAGTACACTGCTGCCACCACAGCACTATGGTGAACACCCTCAGCACCGTCAGAAGTCCACATAGGAGTACCTAGTTCTGGTAGTGCTGCTGCCCAGCAACGAACTTCAAGAATCTCCTGTGTGGTGGGAGGACATTTATGTGGAAATAGCCATCCTTGAGATCGAAAGCCATGAGGATTCATCCATCCTCATGCTAAACAGTTTGTTACACTTGAATGGAAGGTCCTCCACCATTAATTGCATGTCCTTTTGGATCCTTGATGAAGAGAGCCACAACTAACGTCTCATCACCACAGCCATAGACATGGCCCTTGCCACAATGTCTGCCACATTTAGGGCTGTCAGGAGGGTGGATCTGGACCCCAGCTTTCGCTCATCCATTAGGGTCTGAAACTGCTCCCTACTGTCCTGAGGCACCTTCTTGAAGAATTTGGTGAGCCTATCATGGATGTTGAAGTCATACTTGGCCATCAGCGTCTGCCAATTCAAAATCCAAAACTGAAGGGAAGCTGACAAGTATTGTTCCCTCTCAGAAATCTTTTAGCCTCCTCGTGAGGCATAGGTCTGGCAGCTGCTGCCTACTGCACTCCTTTGCTACTGTCACCGCCAGCAAGTCGGGGGTCAGGTGAGAAAAAAAAACATATTCTGAAATATATGAAATCTCTCTTCTCCAGAGTCAAGTGAATTCTGAGTCTGAATCCGATGGGGGAATCTCTCAGTACCAGGAGGTGGCAATGACTGGTCTCTATTAGTCGACAGTACAGCTGGAAGTCTGGCTTGACACCGGCTCAGTGAAGGAGTCAGCGATGGGGTACAGGCTAGTTTCTACTGACATCTTGGTACTGCGCACAGGTCTCTGGACAGCAACAGTGACTCTGGTTCCAGGTGGATCAGAAAGTCGTCCAGAGCCAAACAGTAAGCTGGAGCTGTTGGGCCCACATCCTTCTCTGCTGTGAGGGGTGGTTTGTGCCATGGTCACTGCAACTGAGGATGCCAGCTTAGATGTGGATGCTGGAGGTACCAGTGTGCTGGTCCAATCAGGGCCTTGCTCTTAGCCAATGCCCTGGGATGATTTTTCACAGTGCCAGGTGGTACTAACCTAGAGCACAAGGCTTCCCCCAACCTGGAGTGGGAAGAAGACTTCTGTCTCTTCTTACAAGACTTGGACACAGAATTTCCCCTCGTTTTTATACCTGTCTTCTTTCCTCTGCTTTCAACCAAGTCTCTCTGAGCCAGTGGAGGTGTGGGGTAGGGGCAGAGGCCTGGAACCAACCAAAGCCACACTCCTACCTTCCTGAGGCTGAAATACAGGGGGTCAGAGTCTGGAGTTGCCCTCATGGACCTATCCATGAGGCAAGATCAACCTTGATTGCCTCATCCTCTGTGGAAATGTCCTACAAGTACTGCACCTGGTAGGGATAAGGGCTTCCTCCAGGTGGTACCAAAAAGTCATGATTGTAGTTTATTGGGAAGGACCTCTGGCAATCCGCAAAGCTCCTGAAGCCAGAAGCCTTTGGCATAGTCTCCCCACCACCAAACTGAAGCATGGGAGGTAGAAGAGGGGGTCACTGCCCTACACAAGGGGTGCCCAATGAGGGCACAAAATAAACTAAGCTAAACTATTTACAGGTAAAGGCCAAAAGGGTGCAGTGAACCCTGAAGATCCATCCCAGACTACGAGCGGTGAGAAGGACCTGAGAAGGCAGCAGTCTGGCAGCCCCAACCTGGACCCTTGATGCACAGCACATGCGTGGACTGAACGGACACTGCTAGGAAGAATTCTCTGGTCCCAGGCTCACAGAGCACATACACAACCTGAAGTGCACTATAAAAGAAGAAAAGCATTCAAAAAGAACCCCCCAGTCCTCTACCACTTTAGCTAATGGTGAAGCTCTGTATACTATCATTTTCATAAGAACTTTTATGGCCTTTTTAGTAGGCAGCCAGCCAACAGAGAACAAAATGTCCTCACCCATAGTTAAGCCAAGACTTTAAAAATCTGGATACATATATTTACACACTTAAAACCATATTTAGACAAATAAGTAAAAGTGGCTTTACTTTTGTGAGTGCTCAGCACCTCTTAAAATCTCATTTTTCAAATCAGGGTAATTTTTTCCATGCCCTATAAACTCAAGCAATCTGACCAATTTTCATCAAATTTTGATGAATCATTCACCTTTGCTTCCAGAGCTAATATGGCAATTTTCACACCAAACCAATTTTCCAAGCCAAAGATATAGGGGGCTAAAACAGAATTTTTAATGGAAGATGGTAATAACCTCAATTACAGGGTGACTACTGCCTCTTCTTAACACATAGGGCCACTGAAATATGGCCGCCTCTGGATTAAACACAGAATTTGTTTTACACTACACTAGAAGTAAAGATGAATACCTAATAAAACTGAAACTGCAGGGGGAACTTAAATAGATAGAATGTAATTATGTGAGCTGGAATTTGGCCAGAACACCAAATTTAATATTTCTTTATGAAAAAGTGTCATGGTATCCGTGATGCTGGCAGGACAAATGTCAGCTTTTGCCCAGGCTGTAGGCATTTTAATGGACAAACTTATAGCTGGAGACCAGGCCAGTTCACTTGTATGTTAGTTTTGCTCAAAACAAGTATTAGCCTTATAATAACGTATTTAGTGTTTAGACTCTATGAAATGCTTGCAAATTGCTGCGTGCATTAATCTCACTTCCAATGCTGGTATTTCATGCTACAAGGAAACATGTAAGTTTTCCTTTATAACTTAAAATATTTGCTCTGAACTTGTGAACCCAGGCACGGGAATTGTCCCCCCACTGATCCAGAAGGACTCTCAAAATCAGATGGGCCATCAAGGAACATTGCATTACAAAGGATTCGTTAATTGCCCTATTGCACGTGGAAAATGCTCCATGCAAGGAAGCTGGTCCTGTAGACTTGGAAGCTGAATGAAGCAAATAAAAACAAAGTCACATGAAGATTTTCCATCTCTCTCTTCCATTTTTGAACTCTGAAAGGGCCAGAAATTCTAAACTAAGGCAGAGATCCCCAGAGGTTACCTCAGGTCTGCTCTGAAAGACACTTTGAATTGACAAATCATTACAACTCTGTCACTCTTAGGATTTAGATGGTAACTCATTTGTGTGTATGTTTGCTTGCTTTAACCTGTAAATAACTCTCATTCCTTTTTCCTAGTTAATTAACCTTTTGGTAGTTTACTACACTATTGACTACAGGCGTTGTCTTTGGTGTAAGATCTAGGGGACCAA
The DNA here is from genome assembly GCA_007922155.1 of Mesoclemmys tuberculata. NCBI lineage: Eukaryota > Metazoa > Chordata > Testudines > Chelidae > Mesoclemmys > Mesoclemmys tuberculata. The sequence continues at coordinate 8,312,685 of ML675601.1, read as the reverse complement.
CTGATCTGGGGTAAGTGACTGGTCTCTTGGGACTGGAAGCAACCTGAATATTTTGCGACTTTTGGTGTAAGTGACCATTTATTACTAAGTCCAGTTTGTTCATGTGGCAAGATAGACTGGACAATCTAAGAGGCTGTCTGTGACTCCACGGTAAGACAGAAAACTACCAGACAACTCTCCAACACCATATTCTACAAGCCACTACTGTCCAATCCCACTGAGGAATACCAAAAGAAAATTCAACATCTACTTAAGAAACTCCCTAAAAAAACAATGTGCCAGCAATGCCCCTCTGCCATATACATTGGCCAAACTGGACTGTCACTACACAAAAGAATAAATGGACACAAATCAGATATAAAAAATGGTAACATCCATAAACCAGCAGGAGAGCACTTCAGTCTCCCAGGACACTCTGTAGCTGACTTGAAAGTTGTCATACTTCAACAAAAAAACTTCAAAAACAGACTTCAGCGAGAAACTGCATATCTGGAACTCATATGCAAACTTGACACAATCAGACTGGGTGTGAATAGGGACTTGGAATGGTTATCTCATTACAGGAAGTAATTGTCACTGTTCACACATTCTCATCCTCTAATCAACGGTTGTGAATAGGTCTAATCTATTCTAACTGAATTGATTTTGTTAGCACTCACCCTCCCCATTGTTGTTTCTCACCCCTGGATGTATAGATATATACCTCCTATTTGTGATTTCTACTTCATGTATCTGAGGAAGTGGGTTGCTGCCCACGAGAGCTTATGCCTGCAGAAATCTGTTAGTCTTTAAGGTGTGACAGGACTCTTGTTTTTTCATGGTAAGACTGTTATAGTGATACAAGAGTTCATGTTTGTTACCGGTTTGATGAAATCAAATTATAGAATACACCACCAGTTTGGGGTGTCTGCCGTGTTTTTGACAGTCTGCCCTGAGGTAGGCACTCATTGTGAACCACTTAGACTGCATGACCAGTAGCTAATGACAAGTTTTCTCTAGAACCTCATTTTTTCATAGTGATCAAGAAAAATGACTGTTATTGAAGAGGTTTTTTTTTATTATTTAATTTACCTGGATTCAAATATATTTGTACTGAATGACTCCTTCACTTCACTGTGTGGGTGAGGTCCTTTAAATGTTCATTTTCATTAGTGGAACAAACTTAAGCAGTGAATTTTATACATAATAGAAGGTATTTTGTAGATTTGGGGATACAGCTTTCTGATTTGCAGCTATATAAAGTGACTGGTTGGCTCCCTCTTAAAACTAAGACAATTACATCCATTTTTTTTGTTCAGCATCACTTGCTGCTACTTCTGATTTGGACTGCAGGCAGAGACACTTGTCTTCTTATTTACAAATATAATTCCATTCATATCTGTGGTATTGTACTGTAGAAATAATAATCTTAGTTGAGCCAGTCAGCAAGATGCTACAGTAAACTTTAAAAATGCAGGCTCTTGAGCTCTCGCAACTAAAACAATTTGGCCTTGATCCTGACCTACACAGGTATGGAGGATTCGATTTGTAAGTGAAAATTAAAAGCAACAAGAACAATACAGACCATCCAAAGGAACTCAATTCTTGCATTAATGAAAGCACTGGCACACAGTGATCAAGTAACTTCAATGGTAAGCTTTTGGGGGCAGAGATCCCTTTTTGTTGCGTGTGTACAGGACATAGCACAATGAGATCCTCAGCCCAGACTGAGGTCTCTAGGTACCCACAATACAAAGAGTAAATAATAATAATTCCTGTCCAGTGGCAGGCATAAGGCTAAAATGGGACCCCACAGATTATTATTAAGCTTTATTAGCATGACAGAGATAGCACTTATAGACATGCCCCTTCAGACACAATGCTACATTCACCCATCCCCTTCTTAAGAATAAGGGAACAAAAGGGACTTGAGACCTGCTTCCACTTTTGCATAGTGCTTAGCCTTCCTTGCTCCTTCTATAGTCTCTACTCCCACTTGCAATGGCATACAACAGTTTTAGAGAAGTTGTTGCTAGATCAAGTCCTCCTTCTATAAACACGAGAACATATACTTCAACAACTGAAACATACCTTTAAAATGTCTCTCTCCTTCATCCATAATGGAAAAGAAATGCCCTGGCTGAATACCTGAAACAGCACAGCTCTTAATGCACAGTAGTTATCCCCTCTCACTTGTCGTATATATTTAATATGGTGTCTCCAAAATAGTTCTTCATAAGCCTAAAAAAAGGCCAAAACAACAGTGAACAACAAGTTTCTTAAATCCTTGAAAGAACCAATGAAACATGTTAGCTTCAAGGCTAATTTCAAGATGTCCTTAAGGGTCTATAAAGAGAGAAAGAGCCTAACTCTGTTTTCAGAGGAGTAATATTACTGACCTCAGTGGAGTTACTGCTGATGTACACTAGTACAAGTGAAAGCAGAAGGTCCAAAGATATTCCATTTCACTATAGATGTATTCACTTTCTATATGTTTATATGTGGTCTGGACGTTGTACTTCTCCAATTTCCACAATGATCTTTATGAACATCTGTTTGTGTGTATAATTCAGTGCGTATTTAAGTAAAGTTTTATCCCATCTCTTTAACTTGAAACTGATGTTTGCCAGTTTAAATGTTGTGAACAGGAGAGAGAGCAAATTGCTGTGGCCAAAAAGGTTTGATGTGGAAAATTTTTGTGGATCCACTGGTGCTGTCCGCACAATACCAGCAATACCAAATCTTTGACAAACATCTGCTTCATGGGCACTCAAAGTTTTTAGGAATTTGTTTTCAAGATGACTGAGAAACAGATCACAACTTTTGTGTGAAGAATTTTACATGACAATGCCAGTATTTCAAAAAGAAAATCTGGACCAGGTCTTAGGTTCATATCACATTGTTTTCTCTTCTAAAATTTGATACATAACAATATACAGCAGATGGAGCCCTCCCATTGCAAAATGCATGCCACTGGATTACTAAATTGTTTCTCTCTCTGAAGATAGCTGGCACAAAATGCTTCAATGCTGAATGATAACCCCAATATTTCACCCTCTGTGATCCCTGGAAAATGCTTTCTTGTGTCTCTTTAGCCTAGGGTGTCCAGATAGCAAGAGTGAAAAATCGGGATGGGAGTGGGGGGTAATAGGTAAGACAAAGTACCAAATATTTCCCTATAAAATTGGGACATCTGGTCACCCTACTTTAGTCATTATTGGTACTATTCATTTTCTGAAGATTTTTTTGAAAATAGGTGTATGCAACAGTAGCATAACTACTGACAAACAGTTTGCAGTGGAGCAAACTAATCCACCATATTGTGACTAGCCTATTTTAAAAAGACAGGGAACCGAGATATAATCACAACTCTTCACATCAGTGGCAATGACTAGGCTAAATCTCCATGATCCACTGTGATAGCCAAGTTCTCAAATATGGTTTCTAATTTCTAAAAGCACTTGTGCTCATAAAACATGTCATTTGGCATCTTCACTGTTATTTAAACATGTAATTGATTATGCCAGAAAATTACAGGCCAGGATGAGGCTGCTGAAATTTTTGGCCTGATTCTTTAGCTGCCAGAAAAATAAGGGGCTGATAAAGTGTTTAAAACCCAGAATGCCTATTCCAGCATTCTAGAAAGCAGTTATATATTTAAAACAAACTGAACTGAATCAGCAGAAGTCCTATGAACTGGCAGCATGCCAGTATTGCCAGGTTTTTAGTTGCTAGGTTGTTGCCCTACCACCAACACCTCTTTTCCAAATAGTGGGATGAGAGGGTCATTGCTACACTTCAAAAATAATGCTCTTAATAGTCAGATTCCCAGGTATACTTGTACGTGCAGTATGCGAAAGGTAAAGCCACACAAGTTTTCCCTCAATATCACCTCATGAAATATTAAATGCAGTCATGTTGAAATTATAGAAAGTGCCCAACTCAAACCCACACATTTCCTGCGAAAAGTCAGAGTTAAGGCACGTGAAACAATCTGTTATAGTAAGTAAACTCCACATAGATAGAGTGAGAAGTCACAATACTGTAGGTTTTGGTTTTAACTGTACTAAAAGTCACATTATCTTGGCTTTTTGTGTTTAATTTTCTTTTTTCTTCTTAGGAGATAACGCTAGAAATAATCACCTGCCATTAAACTGATTCACGTTCTTCAGACTAGTATGTTTTCAAAGAGGTTTTAATATTACAGATTACTAAAACAAACTGTAATAGCATCATGTCAATGTGCACTTGGGGAATAATCCAGAGATTTGACTGTGAATAAAATGATCATATGAAATATATTGAAGGTTGATTGTGCACGTTGTTCTAAGTTACAAAAACTGCCACTTTCACTTTTTACAATAAAATAAGAACATGTACAGAAGGAGTCATTGTGGGACAACAAAATATCATTGGCTCTCTTCATTGATCAGTGGGTCAGTCAAAAGAAAGGACAAAACAGAACTGGTGCCTCTTTCTTTTTGGCTGTGTAGAGGCAGATTTAGTTTGTTTCTGGGAGTAATTCAACATGTTGGCACTGATCTATGCAGCCAACATTACTTGAGTTCTGCTACAGTCCTGCAGAGATTACTGCTCCTCGCCATGATGAGCTGGTACAGCTGTGGTAAATGGAGGTGTTTGAGCATATAGTTGGTTGCATTTTGTTTTTGCTTCATCAAAATGATCAATTCATCTTTTGTATTAACTTGGTTTAGTTTCTTTGCAGTTAGAAATGAGAAGTTGGGAGAAACAAAAGTGGCTATATTTACTCTTTGTGTCCCCCCAGAGCTATTGGAGAACTAGTTTAGTCCCCAGTGCAAATTAGATCTACTCAGGGCTACTTTACCTTCAACCAGCTGAAAGTGCTAGAATCCAGCTCTTCTCTGAGCAGGACTCCCAACACACCTTGACACCAAAGAGTGGCCACCTCTTCCAGCTCTATGGCAGCCATTCATTCCTCCATGACAAGGGGATCTCCAGCTCCCCAGTTTGGCTCATTTGTGTTGGTAGAGCAGTGTGAAGGGGATGCATTGGAGCCGAGGATCTGGTCCCATATTCTGAGTAATTCTTGCCTGTAAGGGTATGTCTACACTGCAGCTAGAGGTGAAATTTCCATTTTAGGTAGATGTACATGTGCTTGTTCAATCAAGGCTACTGTGTGTAGGTCTACTCTAGCTGTAAATTACACTTCCTGTCTATATATAGAACCATGTACATAAGAAAGCTGCTCCCCACTTTTTCTTAAAATTCATTTAGTCTCACACAGCTCATACCATCTGCTTACATTAAAATTGGATGGATTCTTTTTTTCAAGCTCAGAGTTTTTTTCAAACTTTTTAAATATAGATGCAACTTTAAACAATCTTACCTCCTTCATCTGCCTGGCCTGCTTGGTTTCTCCTTTCCATTCTCTTGCACAATAACCAAGTAGATCAACTTCTGCCAGTACGCTGAGGTTCTCTAAACCAAATTTAATTCACAGGTTAGTTAAACATCTACTTTTTTTGCATTTGAAGAGGAGGAATGTTATAATGCAGATTGGTAACAAAAAAAAAAGTTTACTTCTGAATTTTCTCTGCAGATATCTACTCCACCTGAAATCCAAATGATAAAACAGGTGTCAAAAAGAGTTGGCAGGAAGTAAATATTTAATGAAAAGACAAAGATATTAATTGAAAACGAAAGGCATTGTAGTAAAAACATACCATTTCAACAGCTGTGCTATGTATGCATAGAGACTTCTACAATACCAGACAGCAGCAAGGAGAAAAGACATGACTACTATTAGTTGTCTCTTTATTTTTTGCCACACAATATGTAAGGATTGGTTGACAGCTGTCATCCAGGACTGCACTTCATTCCTTCCTAAAACAAAAATTGAAAAGTGAACAATATCTCACTGTTTCACAATATCTACTAAATATCACCCCTTCTACTAATTATTGGCAACCTCAAGCACTCAAAATGAGTCAGTCCTCAAAAACCATCAGATTGACTAAAAACCTTTGCAAAATGATAAATTTGGGGGCTCATTTAGTTGTCTAATGATTTCAGACCATTTAGGGTATATTTGGGTCATGCTTTCAAGCTCTTTTATACAACGATAGCTAGAAATGTACTTTTTGAATGAAAGCTGAGAGTCTCATCACAGTCACATGAATCCAGGAGTTGGTGTTTTGAGAAAAACAACAAATATTGTGAGACTCACAATCAAATTGTGAGAGTTGGCCACATTGGAGTTCAGCAACCGGGAAAACAAGTGTTCTGAAAAACCCAATATAACAGATTGCTGGTTCTTGGCATAGGCACACATCACAATGTCCTGTTCTGAGACCCAGCCCTTTATGACTGAGGGAGTGGTAATCGCCAGATGGGGCACAAAATGGAGAATGATCATCATGTGACTGGAAACCACCAAAAGGAATACTCCAGGCTCAATCTGAGGAAGATGAAGGCTGATTTACAACCCCGAAGAAAGCTCCCCCATGAGGATCTGACAGAAAGTCTAAGGGTTAGCCAGCCAGGAAGGATATGCTCCCTTACTTCCCAGCTGAGAGAAAGCAGAACAGTGCTATACTCTGTAATATTTTGAGGGTTTTTTTCATCTTTTATTACTAAAACCCTCTCTGAAGAAAAGGACATGAAGTGAGTGGTGCAGAGAGCTTTATTCTACTTTCCTTAACTGGTGCATTTGCCCACTGGTTTAGGCTTAGTAAATTCCTATAATTTATGATTAATGATAGCTCTACCAATAACTGCTTCAAATATTAACACATTTTCACCACAGGATCAACACATCTGAAATAATGAACAAAACTGAAATTAACAAACAAAAACGGCAACAGGACATAACTTCCTTGCATTTTTATTTCGTACAATATTTTAAGACTCATCTGACTTTAAAAAAAGGCTGCTCTTAATCAGGAAGAACAGCCGCTCACTATTCAGTTCCTGAGCTCATGGCTTTCTTTCCATAGGCACAGGGCGTTGGTCAGTGCATTGCCTGTGCAATATGAATTGTGGGCTAGATCCTCAACCAATGTAAATCAATATAGCTTCCTTGACTTCAATGGACCTATGCTAATTTACATCGACTGAAGTTCTGTCCCTCTGCCTTTCATAGTGAGTTTATTTAATCTTTTGGGACTGATTTTTCCAAAATGTGTATTAAGTCCATATTTAATTTATCCATTCGCCTACAGCTACCATGAGTGCATGCATCACTCAAATGTACACCCATGCAGCCCTGGTAATTATAAGCACAATTGTGCACAAATGTGTAGGCGAGCTACTGTACATATCTATGTAATACTGAGGATGTATGGCCCTTAGCATTACACTATTATTCAAAAAAGTTTTGCTCCAGGATATAACGTTTAAGTTGTCTGGAAACAAGGATCATGCCTAGGATCACACATGGAAATGCTTTTTCCAATAGTTGTGAAGAAAAAGAAGCTAATTAATTTCAAAGGGTTTGCTGAATGATTTAAAGAACTCCTCCTTCTGCCAGTCCCACTTGTGCTGAGTGTGCTAGCGCCCCAAACTCAGACAGTTTTGGGAATGGGAGAGTGTGACTCAGTCCTCTTACTTCTGCAGACCAGTAGAAGCCACTTCACCGATTAGGTGAGCAACCTTGACTTGTATTAACTTAACTGCACTAGATCAAGGAAATTTGCCATCTCCCTTCAGTGGGTTGGCATATCACAGGGCACGTGCAGCAACACACTTTGGCCTTGCGAATATGCTTAATACATGAAGATAGACAAATATCCTGTTACCTTTTATTCACAGTGCTGTAGTAAATACCTGCTCACCTGACATGAAAGGGGGTTACTCCTGGAAGTGCTGCTTTTGAAGGGATAAAGAATAATTTTATAATCTGCACTCCACACATAGTAAAGTAGATCCAAAATTCAGTACATTTCAAAATGCATTGTCTTCCAGGAGTTGCAGCAAACATTTATCACTGGTTACAACTAGTAGATAACAAAACATTAGCTCTGTCTGTAAGGTCCAGAGATTTTGATAGTTGTGGAATATTCTATGGCATCTCTATTCATAGCATATGCATTGATTATCTATGGAAACAAATGGGGATACTTTTAATAAACAATTTCAAAGCAGTTAAATTGTGCCTAATTGCATGAGGTTTATACATTGTTTGAGGGGAAAAGTCCTGGGTGGTTAATAGAATTACCGTGATTTATTTGATCCCTCTTCCATTTCTGTGGTGAAGGTGCTATTTAAAAAAAAATATCAGCAAGCTTCTAATGTAAGTTTCTGTTAACTGCACTAGAACTTTGTAACAGTTACAAACTGTTGTTCATTACCTGGCACATTCAGATGTTTAAGTTTTCCCACCATTGTACAAAACAAACCCAGTGCTGATTCAGCTAAAAAATTCCACAGCAAATTAATCAAACACACTGGAACAAAAACAAGTGAAGATGCAAAGGAAAAAAGCAACTTGTCAAGTCTGTTTTATGAAATTTTATTGCATTATTTATAATGGTCATATATATATACACCCTCATTTAATTTTGACTAGATTGGGCAGAATGGGACTATGAAAAGGTCTGAATTGGTATTTTTCCCAAAGTAAGGTGTTTTGTAGAACAGCAGAAATACATTCAAGCAAATTCCTGACATCTAAAGTTTCTGTTCCAACTCCATATTTTATGAGGAGGCTCATATTGGCATGAACTTCACTAGTGTTTAAAAAGGCCTTTAATTTAGACATAAAACAGAATTTCTCAACAGCCTTATGCTGTATTGAGAAATTCAGTAAAAAGCAGACAGAGCCCCTTTTGAAATCCTGTGTAACCCCTCTCATGGTACATTTGAAATAACACAGCAGTAAGTAACTTAGGTGTTCCTTAGTCCTGGTCTACACTACAGGGTTACAAGCTGCCTTGCATCGACATAGCTGTGAAAGTGTCTTCACTTAAATTTGGCTTCCACCAGCATAAGCGCCTCTTTTCTGATTTAGTACCACCACCTCCCCAAGTGGCATAGAGTCACCAATGTAATGAGGTCCATGCAGTGTCAGCCAGACACTACACTGTTTATGTTAACTATTTCTGGCATTCAGGTGCTATCCCACAATGCCCCATATTGACAATACAATTGATACAAGCTCTCCCAGTGAGGATGTGCACCGCTGACAAGGAGCCAACTCTGCACATACACAAGCGATTTAAGAACTGCAGTGGCCCAGTGCCGACATAAGTTAGGTTGACATAATTTTGTACTGTAGGCATGGTCTAAGTAAGCTATTGATGCTCTCTTGTGGGCGGTTGGGAAGCACAAGGCAGTGTGCCTTCAGTAAGAGAAGTACACCAGCAGTCCGTTCACACAGAAACGACTCAGGGCTTGTCTAGATGAACAGAAAGCTAGGGTGTGACTCTACAGCGCACTGACATGCTGTCCACTTTTTGTGCTTGTGGACCTTGCTACCCTGCTTTAGAAGTTCCCTAAAGCACATTGACCTACTCCAGTTTCAAAGCACACTAGAGAATGTTTAGCGTGCAGCATCAAGGTTCACATGGACAGTTACTGTGCAACAGACTAGCACGCTGTGGATTTATACCCCAGCTTGCCACATGCTCGCCATTCATCTAGACAAGTCCTTATTCTGATTAGAACACCACATGTCCATTTACAGCTTAGACTGAAGTTATTTAAACCAACTGCTGTTGCAAACAGAGTTGCTGTTACAAGGTCTCCAAGATAAAGATGCAATTGGCACCAGCTATAAACTGGAAAAACCCACCAATACCAAATTCCCCACCACCACCACCGCACACACACGATTCTGCCTCAGAGGCAGGATTAATGCTCAGCAGTTCCTCTCGCCCAGTGCTGTGCTCACACCAAACCGCTTCTCCAAGCCTGAGTGAAGGCATCATTATAGTCAAGGTGAGGACTGAATCTTCAGCAGTCTACGGAAGTAAGTGCAATCCTCAGGCTTCTAACAAAACACTCAAGTGGCCTTGGGATGAACAAAGTTTGGACAGCATTGACGTATATATAGTATGAAAAACGATCATTGGCTAAGTACACTTATTTTGCTTTTGTGATGCAACACTAACTCTGCCTGTGCCAGTGACGGAAGGTAGAAGGAAGAAGCTTATCACAGCCTGGCCCCTGTGACTAATTAGCTGCCCCCCAGCCAGGACTATGTAGTGCAACTTTTTCCACCGAGAGTCAACTCAATTAAATGTCTGACCCAGCTGGAAAGGGACTAGGAGCTCAGATTAGTGGGAGGAGAGAAAACACACTCTGCGTGCCTTCTTAAGGTCAGAAATGGGGGGACTGTCTGGAGCACAGATGCTCAGGCAGGGACAGCTGGAGAGAGCTGCAAGATTCCCCAGATGAGGGAAGAAGCAGGAGCAAGCTTCTAGAAGATCCCTGGGGATGGCTGAGAGTTCCCTGATAAGGGAAGCGGAGAAGTGGGGAACGAATTGAGAGCATTCTATCCTGGCTAAGGGACAGGACACTGAGAGAACCTGAGGAAGGGAAGATCCAGGAGAAGTACCCTAGAGCCTGCTATCCTGTGTGAAGGACAAGATACTGGGGAAACCCCAGAATAAACTTAGAGAGGGGCCCAAGAGAGGCTGATACTAAATACAGGTGAGCATCATGTAACCCCAGGATAGGAAAGACTGTTTGTTTCTTCATTTATTTGGGGACACCAAGGAAATCTGGTGATCCTCCACCCAGATGAGTGAGCAGCATGAGACGTACCTGGGCAGACAGCAAATGACAAGTCAGGTGACAACCTTTAAGTTATGACATTTGGACTTTCCTTTAAGACTGTTAGCTGGGCAGGTCTGAAGCCTGTGTATAAGCAAAGAAGCCCTCACTGAGTGTTTGTGGAGTGATTGGTGGGACCTGTGCAGCATCACATTCCTAGTGCACGGGAGCTCTGAGGGGCTTGGCCCCCCTCAGACCCAGAAAGTGAATACAAGGAAAACTACCATAAAACTGATAAGTGTCAAATCCCCCCTACAGTGGCCATCTGTGACACAATGCACCACCACGTACCCTTGTGAAGTGACAAAGCCGGTGCATACCAATTTCTTTGATAAACGGATGAGCATATGAGCTAGCAGACTCCAGGGAGCAGCACTGAACGCTGTAAGACGGCAGTTCCCAGGTTGCATCTGGGACTGGGGTTAGTGGCTGGGGTCCCATCATTGCATAATCCCATGAACGGCTGGCTAGAGGCATGCACTCACTGAGTCGGGGGGGGGGAGGGGGAGAAGGGGATGCAACTCACTTGCTGGTGGCTGTGGATGAGCTGCCCAGGAGTGGAAGTTCACACAGCAAACCAGAGTGAGACATGCTTCAGGAGAAGGTGATGGGGGTGACGCAGCGATATACCAGTCCAGATTGCAGAGGGGAACGTCACAGTTGCACAGCTTTTTACTCTGAATGAAGTTTACACTTTAAGCACTGGTATTTGTGATTTTAGGTAAGCATTAAGTGCAGTAGCTAAGAACAGTCAGGAGGAGGTCACGGTTTTGTTGTTTTCTGTTTGATTATTTTGGGTGAGGGAGATAAGCACAGGAAGGCATAAAAATGCCTAATAGTGAGACAGCTGCAAAACTGGAATTTGCAAGGCTGGAAGTACAGAAGAAAGAGCGGGCCTGTGAATTTCAAAACTGGCAGGCAGAAATGAAGCTTAAAGCAGCAGCTGAGGCCAGGGAAACTGAGGAAGCTATCCACAGACGCGCCTTAGAGTTAAAACAAAAAGAAGCAACTTTTACTGCAGCCAGAGAAGCCACAGAGTTAGCCAAAGAAGCTGAGGACACGACCAGGAAAGATGAGGCGAGAGCCCCCCAGTGAGTCATGCAGGACAAGGAGCGGGGGAGAAGACACCACCTGGAGAGGGACAAATATGGGAGCATCCCAGGGATTCCCACATCCCCAGCATCTCCCTCCACTCCTAAAACTCCCAGCTTTGATAAGCTGTGTCCTGCTTACAATGAGACAGACAACACTGAGGAGCACTTCACTACTTCTGAAAAGCTCTGTGCAGTGCACAAGATTCCTGAGGAGCAGCAAGTCCCCACTCTCATTGCAAAACTGTCTGATAAAGCTTTGTCTGTCTTTAATTAAATCCCAGTCAAGGAAGCTTTAAGAGGGCTGTGTGGCAAAGGTTTCAGATTACTCCTGAAGTGTACAGAATAAAATGTAGAAATTTTAAGAGGGATACAGGAGCAACTCATAGCGAATATGCTCAAAAATGGTGTGCTCTGTTAAAGAAATGGTTGAAGTGGAAGCTATGACTGATTCTTTGACCTGAGAGCACAAGAAAAGCTTTTAAGCACGTGTACAGATGATGTAAGGAATAACCTTTGGGATAAGGATTTGAAATCTGTGATGGACATGGCTGCAATGGCAGCTTCCTTTGAACAAGCACAGATGCCTACGGGCCATAGCCTCGGAAGGAGGGGCATAGCCTCAGTTTTAAAGGAGGATCCCATTTTATTCCTGATAAAAAGGAGGGTGGATAGGAGGGTAGGCAATCGCCCCCCAAGAGCCCTTCCTCTCCTAGAAAACCCCACCACAACTCGTCTATGAATAAGGAGGGTCCGAAAAGGTGTTATAAATGCAACTCCACTGAGCATTTGAAAAAATCTGTGCCTGGGGCTGAAGGGGGCTAACCCCCCACAGCCCAAGTGATGCAGTGACTCTAGCTCCTGAGGCGCAGGGGGTACCCACCGTTCACATGACAGCTTTGTGGGGGTGGGCTCAGGAAGGGATAGGGAGTTTCTCAAAGATATTAAGATAAATGGCAAGGGGGCTGTAGGACACGGGTACACACCTTTCTCTGGTCAGGCCAGGCTGGGTCCTAGAGAGTGACGTTACCTGGCCAGTAGGCATTACTCCAAGTAGTGGGAGGTAGTAGGAATTGTGTACCTGTGGCTAGAGTGCAGTACAGTGTGAAGGCTTGGAAGATAATTTAAGGGTGGGGGTGCTGGACAAGATCCCCACTAAAATGCTAATTGGAAATGACTTTCCACAGGTGGCTGAGGCCATTAGAGCTGTGACCTGCTCAGTAGAGCTGGAAGGAGCACTATGCTGGGAGCTAGAAGGGAAAGGGCAAATCCCAGCAACTGCTGGAGGAACAGGAGAGTCTCCTGGACTCCCCTGTAGCAGAGGGAAGCATCATACTTCCAGGTGTGGTGGGGTGGTTGAGACACGATGCACTCTCACGTGCACCCTTATGGTGTGATTGTGTATCATTCATGTTCATCTTTATAGCGTACTTCTGTATTGTTTAATGCAAAGTATGTCATGTAAGATGTTTCCGGAATGCTCATGGCTTGCTGAACCTTATTGTTATAGTAGTATGCTTGTTGCAATGCCATGTGTTATGTAATCTTCCCAAATGTGTCTCATATGGCCTGAGGCAGAGCTAAGCAAAACCCTCCAAAAGCAGAAAGGTAGTTCATGCCTCACTAAGGCATGCATAAAACAACCCAGCTCTTCCAGGAAGAATGGACTATCTTAAGCATTGATAAGGGGATGCTCATGTGACTCAGGAAACGAAGGGATCCACACACGGACACTGTTCATCATCTGACCCTGAAAGGGGGGGAAGAGGGGCGCGAAGGAACATGTTCTCAATTCTACACAACATCAAGCAACTGAAGGACTATCCATCCGGGGGAGGGCCTGCCTGAGGGAGATCAGTCAGCCTGTGATGAGTATTACCTGACTTTGTAAGGTTACTAAAAGTGTTAAGCTTAGTTTAGAATACAATTTGCTTTTATTTCGACCTGATCAAATCTGACTTATAGTCCTCTGATTTATCATCATTTACAATCTCTCTGTACTTAATAAATTTGTTTTATCTAAAGCTGTGCATTTGGTTTAAGGTGTGTCTCAGACTCCATTTGAAGTGACAAAGCTGGTGCATATCAATTTCTTTGATAAACTGACGAGCATACAAGCTAGCAGAGTCCAGTGGGCAGCACTGAACGCTGTAAAACGGCAGTTCCTAGGGTTGCATCTGGGACTAGGGATATTGCCTGGGGTCCTACCGTTGCATAATCCCATGAGTGGCAGGCTAGAGGCGGTGGAGGCACCTTGCTTGCTGTTGGCTATGCATAAGCTGGCCAGGAGTGGGGGTTCACTCAGCAAAGCAGAGTGAGATGTGCTCAAGAAGTGAGGGTTTGGGGTGACACAGTGATATACCAGCCCAAATTGCAGAGGGGAATGTCACACCATCATCTTTACAATCAATTCTGTTAGCAATAGAAAAATATGTAGACTATTGGGTTCTATTAGGCACTGAAAAATATAATTAAAAAATGCCCCCAAGAAATTAATGTAATGCTGGTGGGTAGTGAGAAATGGATTCTTGCTGAAGTCCTCATCAGATCAGCCACAAGAAATATTAGGTAGCGTCTTTTCCAAGAACAGTCTTCTTGCTGTTCTATTAAGCTTTTTATATCACACGCATCAGTGTGATAACCAAGAACCTTCCCTTCTAGTGGCTGTTACTGAGAGCAAAATTACACCTTTACCTCAATTCATAGAGGTCTGGGCCCAGGATCTGAGGGTCCAGGGTTCTAACTTCACTGACCACCAGTGGATGGGTGGGGGCGAGAGGGTGTCTTTTTAGTTGCACAGTACATAGCTCCTGTTTTTCTAAGTGAATTGAACAAACCATTAAAAAAACCCACATTTCTTTGAACAGAGGTTTTATAGTATACAACTATTTCTCTGTCAATTATATATATCTGTTGTGCAACGAAACTTTGTCATTTTTCAGTCACTTTGATGAATTGTCTTACAATACCAGTTGAGACAGTTATGATAAAGACATGAAATGCGGGCTATAGTAGTTGAATGAAGTTTGTAGCTTCAGTTCCCTTGGAACCAATAGGAAATAGCGATCTTTACTAGAGACACATATCCCTCCCTAACCACAGTGAGTATTTGCTTTCTTTATTGAAGACAGGAGTAACTTCAGTCTCATTTTAAGATATGGGAAGTGTTTGCTGTAAGGGAAAACTGTTAACCTAATGGGAGAGTTAGGAAAAATTAATAACTTTTCCTAACACCACCAAATTACTTTATATGTACATGTGAGGATACTTAAAATTCCATTTCAGCTTCCTGGAAAGTGAATGAAAAATCAGTCCTATGTTAGCAAAAAGGTTACCAAAGAAAGTCAAACACTGACATTTTTTCAAGTCACGTTTAATTTATTTTAACTCAGACTTAGTAACTGATTTAGTTGAATCCCCAGAAAATTCACTTTTTACCCACAGATTATGTGCTGTAAATTTGGAGAAGGTACACTGTTTTGTTCACATAAAACAAAGAGGCTGAATCCATGCTTTAAGTGAAAAACTAAACCTAGCCCTATTATAGAAACACTACTGCCCTTTGGTAATAATACCTGTGTGTGGCATGCACATACACTTGTATAAATGCAGCTGAACTGGATTTAACACATCTGGTAAGAACAGAACAGAACTAGAAGTGTTACGTAATATTTATTATGTTGGTTGCCTATTGCGATCCTGATACTAAGTACAATAAATTACACCATTTGTATAAGGTTCAGAAAAATAGTGAAATGTTTCCTATAAAGTTTTACAGGACAGGAACCACCTTTCCACACATCCTCACTGGGTCCCCAATTTCAGAAAGAATTTGTTATCAGCACATACCAAGTGGGAAAAAATGAAAACACTGCTGAGACCAGATGTGAAATCAAGATATGCCAGTAGTGACTAAACAGTTCTGATTAAACAGGCACTCCATTTTTTTAAGAACCCTGTCTTTACACAAGACAGCAGAAATGTCAACTTGCAGTGGTAAAATAAGTACAATTTTTGTTTTCATACAAAGTTTGATACAATTCTATACTAACAAAGCTTTCTCCCCTTGTTCTAACAGAACCATTATAAGTGATAATCACTTCCTCAGTTCCAGAAGGGAATGGTGATGTGTATGGGTGAAGATGGCATCAATAATTGCATTCACCATGTGGTAAACCGAACGTTCAGTTTAAATTGTTCAAGTGTTGGCTTTTATATAGAAATTGGGCATACACGTTGAGACTGAGGCTGGGTCTACACTGATGGCGGCAAATTCGCCACCATCACATCAATTGCTCTGGATCGACTGAGTGGTCTGTATAGACGCGCTCAGTCGATCCAGGAAGCGACGCAGGAAAACCACCCCCGTAAGTGGAGAAGCGCTGCATCAAAGGGAGCGCTGTTCCCTTCGATGCAGCGCAGTATGGATGCCGTGCGGAACAGACGCTGCAAAGTCGATGGGAGATACGCAAGTGATTTACGTCACTTGCATATCTCCTGTCGACTGCCACCGCATCGCCAAGGTAAGTGTAGACTGGGCCTCAGACTAGATTCAAAAGGTCACACGGAATACAATTTCTGCAGTATTTTGGCCCATTACTTTCAGGAAGTCTACTATTCAGCTACCTTATATGAGTCAAAATATCTTTCCCTCTGGTTCCCAGAGGCCTTTCAGAAAAAATAAAATCTTGATGGAGGTAGAGCGGCCTTTTCATTGTAAAAATATCCCAATTTCCCAAAATTGTAGCGTTTTACACACTCCAGCTGCTGTGTGACATACTACCACCACATCTGTACCTAGGATCACTGTTCGTTGAGAATGTAAAGTATATTTTTGAGAGTTTTCCCCTGCTCGACTGCAAAAAGGATAAAGCATGCAATTCAATTTTTCCTCTAGGGATTCCTACAAATGAGGGTAAACGTGTTTGTAAATCCATTCATAATCCAGTTTTCTTGCAGGAGGGTGCTCCATCAAAGAGTGGTAACAGGCTCAACCAAACAAGGAGAAAAACAAGAGAAAGCTTCAGACACTAATAAGTGAATAACATTACATACCACAGAAAACGTAAACATTCTCTAAGCACTTATCCTTAGCAACTACTATAAATACATTCCTTTTTTAAACAGAAAACCTTCCTGAAATCTTTGGTCATTGCCATTGTTTTTATTTTAATTCATTAGGATAAGTCTCTTTCCTCATTCACAGATGTTACACTCCAATCACAGGCAAAGAAGTGATATTTATGTCAACTCCTAGAAATCTATTATTTTAAGGAAGATATATCAGTCGCTGAGATTTATGGTGAGTCAGTCTGATGCAGCCTATATTTGTTTTGTCCAGCCTCTGCTTTCCAAAACTATCTTTACATAGTGCTAACTCCAAACTGGCAGAGTAAAGGACTATGGAATCTATATTTTTATCCTGAATCCTTCATACACTTAATCTTATCCAAAAGGCTGAGTAATATGAATGCTTTACCTTCTTCATTAAAGTACCTCTTGATTTGCCTGGATAACTGGGGCTTACATCAGAGAAAATTAAAATGCTACTCCCCTAAAAATAATTGTTTTGCCCTCTGACCTGCTTACCATTCCATCCTGTTTGCCAGTACCACAGGGCAGGGGACCTAAGATAGCTCTGTCCTCTGTCCTTCAAAGATGCACCGCCATTAGGCACTGATGAGGCTAATCCTCACCAGTATCTCCCAAGCTGTCAGTCTTACCATAGAGAAACCAAGGGCATGTCTGGACAGCAGTAAAACACGCGTTGCCAGCCCATGCCAGCTAACTCAGGCTAAGAGCAGTGTAGATGTTCAGGGTTGGGCTGGAGCCCAGGCTCTGAGACCTCCCCGCTTGCTGAGTTTCAGAGCCTAGGTTCCAGTCCAAGCCTGAACGTCTGCATGAAACTTTTATTCCTGTAAGTCCAAGTCAGCTGACCCAGGCTGTGCCCCAGGTCTTTTACTGCATTGTAGACGTACACTTCGTCTGTACCAGAGGTAGTCAATTATTTTTTGTCAAGGTCCAAATATCTTGGTCAAGGTATAGTCAAGGTCCAGAGCAAATAATAAAAAAAAATAATAATGGTAATAATAAGTAAATAAAAAGATTTTGGGGTCCATTGAAAAAGTATCTGGTGGTCTGGATTTGGCCTGCAGTCTGCCTATTGATTACCCCTGGTCTTTAGCGTATGAATTGTACTGCATTCTGCAATAAATGCTGCTATCACAGGGGATTCCTGGTACAGCAGAAGCTGTCCCAGTCCGGAGTCACCGCAGGAACAGGTTAGCAGACAGCAGAACATTCACAAAAAGGGCTATTAGGGGCCCTGCCTGCAGCCAGGGGCTAAGGGCTGTGGATGGTGCTGCTAAGTAAATAAATTAGTGTGTCTAGACTAGAGAATCTCAGGCAATTGCTACTGTCCTGATCTCAAATGTAACTGGGACAGGAAACACTTCTTATGATTGTACAACTCCTAGCACAATGGAGTCCTGCTCCATTACTGGGGTCCACAGACATTATCATCATATAAACCATAATCACGGACATAAGTGTCAGAAAGTCAAGATGTACAGAGATATATGAGTACTTGTAACCCAACTAAGGGATGTATGGAATGAAATCAGCCACTAAGCAATCAGAAAAGAAAATAAAGTTTCATACAATAGACCTGACTATGACTTGCATGAGAAAATAAACCATTTGTCAGAGTACACCACCAGCTCCCTCAAGAGAAAGAGCGAATAGCAGACCTTGTATGGTTTTGGGCAAATCACCTAACCTCTGTGTTCATCAGCTTATCCATTTGTCAATGACGATTTACTGGCTTTAGTGCTCCTGAGCCCTGCAGCTGAAGTTTTACAGCTGAAAGGAACAACACAAGAAGAATGGCTGTTCAGTGAGCACACCACTAGCTTCAGGGCAATATTCATAAACTCAGAAGCTCTGCAAACCCCACACAGCCAATAAATAAAAGATTACTCTTAGACACAGCCAGGAACCTCAGCACTAACCTAACAAATGACAAAAATAACATTGCACAGAACCAAGCTTGCTTCCTATTCATAACTACTAGTGTCTTAGAAACAACATGCAGACTGGTTGGCACCTACTGACAATAAATTGTTCTGAAAGCCTGTCAGCTTTTACATAATTTGCGGTATCAGTATAATTCATGTTGTTTTGTCTTCACCTACTGGTACAAGAAAGCATCACCCTTATCTGTGCCAGTGTAGGAAATCAACTTGTTTAACAGACTAGCCTTACACCTGTCAATTTACAAGCACACATGGAAACAGTACTATAGACCACAGCTCTTTAGGATAGCGATTTTGTTTCCCATTTAGCATATTTTCACATTAGAAAAACGTAGTTACTTACCAGTAACTGTTGATCTTCGAGATGTGTTGCTCAGATCCATTCCACTTAGGTGTGTGCGCGCCCTCGTGCACAGCTCTCCGGAGAACTTTTCTAGCAGTCCCTGCAGGGGCCGGTCTCAGCGCCCCCTGGAGTCCCGCCCTTATGCGGCGGTACATATAGCGCTGCCGGCCCCTCCCCTCCTCAGTCCCTTCTTTCTGCCGACTCCGACAGCGGGGACGGAGGGTGGGTGTGGAATGGATCTGAGCAACACATCTCGAAGAACAACAGTTACTGGTAAGTAACTACGTTTTCTCCTTCGAGTGGTTGCTCAGATGCATTCCACTTAGGTGATTAGCGAGCCATACCTTGGAGGCGGGTAGGAGTCAACGGCGAGCTGCCCTCAGCACGGCCCTGCCGAGACTTGCGCCCTCCCTCGTCTGCCGACACAGTGCGACATGAAAGTGTGCACTGGCGACTCGGCGGTGGCTTTGCAGATGTTGTGCAAAAAGAAGGTGCCCACTACGGGTGTGGCCCGGGCACTGGTTGAGGGCACTGTGATGACCTCTGAAAGTGGTGCTTCTCAGCAGCACCGAGCAGTACTTGATGCATGGGGTAGTCCGCGGGGAGACACGCTGGTTACCTTTGCACCTGGATTACCGCTGTAACCAGAAGTTCGCTTCCTGGAACAGCTATGTAAGCCCCACGCAAGGGGGTGGGACTCATTGCGCGTCAGCGAATGTGATCTCCTCACCTCCTCCCCGCCATGTGGTTTGGAAAAAACCATGGGGAGGAAATTTACCTTGATTACAACGGAAGGTAGGAACCCATCCTGGGTAGAGAAGCCAGATGTTGGCGAAGTTGGACCTTGTCCTTATAAACTACTGTGTAGGGAGGCTCCAAGGTCCCGGCCTTAGCGCCGAAGAATCTTCTTGCCGAGGGGGTAGCCACCCGGGGGGGGGCTACCTTCTGTGAAAGCATGAGCCGGGGCATAGAGACGTGAGTTCAAAAGGGGGCCCCAAGCATGTCGAGATCCCGACGAGGCACCGGGTCGCGCGCCTGCAGATAACTCACTGCCCTGTTGAGGCAAGTAGCTGATTTGGGGGAGCCCGAACAGAGGCATCCCTTCGAGTAGCTGAAGGGAGGCCAAGACGCGCGATCCGTGGATTTCAATGAGGCCAGGGCTAGGCCTTGGGCTTTAGCTGGAGCAGATACTCCAGGATTGCCTGTTCAACAGGCCGTCACGGGCGGAAAGAAGGAACTGAGGAGGGGAGGGGCCGGCAGCGCTATATGTACCGCCACATAAGGGCGGGACTCCAGGGGGCGCTGAGACCGGCCCCTGCAGGGACTGCTAGAAAAGTTCTCCGGAGAGCTGTGCACGAGGGCGCGCACACACCTAAGTGGAATGCATCTGAGCAATCACTCGAAGGAGAAGCACCATATACAGTTCCGGAAGAATGTAAGTAGTAATCAGCAATTATACCTGGCCTTGTTGACAGGTCCAAGTTTTGCCACCTTATTATTTGGTATGTGAAAAAGTACAATTGATCACATGATAAAATTTCCAAACGGATAAAATTCCACCTCTGTTATTTAGTCTTAGGTGAAACACAGGATCTGGACCAAGAGGGAATATTGCTGAACCTCTCATAAAGAGCAACCATAATGTAATTAAATTTAACATCCTTGTAGAAGGAAAATGCCAAAGAAACCATCACAGTAGCATTTCTCTTCAAAAAAGGGAACCATACAGAAAATGAGGAACAGAGTTAAACACAAATTAAAAGGAACAGTCACAAGGGTGAAATCCCTGCAAACTGCATGAAGGCTAATTAAAAACACTATAATAAAGACTCAAACGAAATGTATATCCCAAATTAAAAACAAAAACAATAAAGACCAAAAAATTACCACCAGGGCTAAACAGTAAAGTAAAAGAGGCGGTCAAAGGCAAAAAAGCATCCTTTAAAAATTGGAAGTCAAATCCTAGTGAGAAATATAAAAAGGAGGGTAAACTCTGGCAAGTCAATTGTAAAGGTATAATAAGGCACTCCAAGAAAGAATTTGAAGAGCAACTAGCTAAACACACAAAAACCAATGGCAATTTTTTTTTTTACCTACATCAAAAGCCTGCCAAATAGTAAGTGGGGCTACTGTAAGATCAAGATGCTAAAGGAGCACTCAAGGAAGACAAAGCCATTGCAGAGAGGCTAAATGAACACTTTGCATCAGTCTTCACTGAAGAGGATGTGGGAGAGATTGCCACACCCAAGCCATTCTTTTTTAGGTGACTAATCTGAAGAACTGTCCACAATGAAGTGCTAATAGAGGAGATTTTGGAACAAATCTATAAATTAAACAATAATAAGTCACCAGGACCACCAGATAATATTCACCCAAGAGTTCTGAAGGAACTCAAATATGAAATTGCAGAACTACTAACTGTGATATGTAACCTATCACTATCTTGTATCTCTCTCTAGCACTGGATTCTAATTAAGTTTGATTTGGAATACCAAGCTGATCTTGCAGGCCTGGCAGTTTGGGGAAGGGGGGATGTGAGATTTTTTACTTGTAAATTAAGCATATTTAATACGGAATTACTGAGAGTGAGTGATCTTGGATTACTGACAGTTTAAAGAACCATTTTTCAGAGCTTAACTGCACATTAAAGCATCAACCATATCTGGAGTTAACTATTTTTGAAAACCCCATCTTTGACGAAAATGCCACAGCTAAAAGGAATTAAAAGAAAAACAGGAAGTGACAAGAAATGAAAACAGAACTGAAGGATATTAAACAAAGCACATAGCAAATGGTAATAACAATAAAAAACCCTACATGCACGGGCTTGCTTAAGCCTTAAAATTTCCATGCCAGTTGTAACTTTCCCTCAGCCCAGCTACCATCTCTGGCTGAGAGAAGCAGACTGACCTTCTCATAGCATATGTGATTCTTGCCAGTCTGTTAGCTTTGTTGACACCTTGGGCAGTCGGTGGCCACTCACTCCACCCCTGCTTATCTTTCATAGACTCTCTGAGGTTTCTGATCCTCCTTATCCTATGCTCAGCTTTGGTAAGAGTAACCATTCTAGCCCAGAGAGTGACAGACAGGGGACATTACCCCTCCAATAGCTTGTTTCCTGAAGTAATCTTATCTTTGCCAATGTTTCATTTCCTGTTTTCATTTACAGCCTGCCAGCATTCAGACAGATTAATATCAAACAGACAACCAAAGGGGCATATATTTTATCAAGAAATACTACACAACTCCGTAATTCTCCACAGTGCCTCATTGATGTCAGCATCTAATTTTTAAAATTCCCTGATTTTAGCACCCTCCGTGGACAGGCCTCCTGATATATGGAACAGCCTTCTCCTACTGCCTCCCAGCCCCTTCACACCTTAGATTCACCACTTGTTTTCAAATCTCAGCAAAAGCCATCTCTCATCTCCCTTGCCTACGTCTAATTTGTTTACCATTGGTTATTATTTCTGCACTGCACAATTAGGTGTGATTGTAACTGATTTTATCTTAACGCTACATTAACAAAGGTTGTTCTGTTCAATTGTAAGTAAATGTATAAATATTGTATACATAAAATTAAACATAGTACTATGAACAGACTCTCAGAAGCCCATGAAGGCTGGTGGGGGAAGGAGAACAAAAGACAATTTACAACCATCTTGCACCAGCTATAAACCCTTTGTTCATAGCCATGGGAAAATGTATATTGGGACTCGTAATGAAAAGGATTAGAGAATTAGTTTATAGTGCCTTATTACGGTATCTTTCTGGAAAGTGGCAGGTTGTCAAATCTGACATCAAGTGCTGTAATAATGCACATAAAATCTGTATTTGCCAAGCATGGAATCCCAGCAACAGTATTTGTGAGCAAAGGTCCCTATTATTCCATACATAGACAAAATCTGCTTCATCAGCCTTGGAGTAATTACTCCACTGTACAAGTGAAGAACAAAGCCAAAAGAGAGATGCAGATTGCCAAGACAGTGCTGGAAAAGGTATCAAACAGCATCTCAGATTAATGTTTGCTTTTATTGCCTTATTTTTGCTTGATTAGAATTCAGATTACATTCTTCAGGAAACAGGTATAAAGGTATTAAAGAAGATCCATGAGCAAGTGCTGCTTCCACTGGAAAGTTGCAAGTCTCCCCTTTTCTGTTTGTAATGACATCCCTGGCCAGTAGTCTTTGGGGATTGAACCTGGCGCCATAATCTAAAAATCATGAACCTTTGCTCAGGACTGAACAGTTTTTTGGGTGGTCTGGGGCAAATCTGAAACGGAGACACTTCCCCCACCCCCAAAAAAAAATTACTATGGAGACAGAGCAATTTAAGAAGAGGGCACCCAAATCCCTTTTAAGGCCTGAGTGACATTTAAAGTGCTGATCATGCAGATCTCTCATTGAAGTGTATTATAGTTAATATTTTGGGTGTTCAGAACCTCCGAAAAATCAGTAACTTACTTATTTGCTTAATTAAGGAACTAGTTGCCTAGCTTTAAAGCACCCAAGTTTGAAAATGTTGACTATAATTTCTAGTATTTCCCTTCCTCTCCCACACAAGAAAACCACAACAAAAAAATAATTCACAACCCCTGCTATGTATAGTTGATTGGGGGGGGAGGGGAGCAAGGTTAGGTCTAGCAATACTTTCCATCTTGGTTAAGCAAATTGGCTTCTTCCTGGTGCCTATAATATACAAATATCTTTTGACCCATTGTACATCTCTACTTTAATGCATATTTAAATTATCTCTGTTCAAACATTAGCTGGTGTCAAATACAGACTTCAATTCAGGTCCTGAGAGACAAGCTCCAGCAATTTAAAAACAAATTTTAGAGCCCAAGTACAGAAATTACCAGTTTTAATAGTTCACACATATTATTTCAGCTCCAGTATACTAAGAGACGTGAAAAAGGCAGTCACTGGGACTAAGGTAAAATAGTAATTATATTTTCAAGTATCAGTGACTGAAAGATAATCACAATTATCAAATTAGTACTTACTGATTGAATAGCTTGAGAAACACTTTCCTCTACAAGGAGAGTCCTATAGCACCTTAAAGACTAACACATTTCTGTGGGCATAAGCTTTCATGGGCTGCAACCCACTTCGTCAGATGCAGCCCATGAAATCTTATGCCCACAGATATGTTAGTCTTTAAGGTGCTACAGGACTCCCATTGTTTTTGCTCTATACAGCCTAACATGGCTTCTCCTCTGGACCTTCCCTCTACCTTTCAGAAGTTAAAACTGAAAGCAAGGTACGAGCGATTTTCACATTTCAGTCAGTGAGCAAACAATTAGTTGGTCAGCGAGAGAGAATAGTCCAGGCTTAGTCAGTGTAATAAGACAGATGTAACAGTAGTAATTATTAAACCAGAAACCTATCCTAAAGCTGTATTGCTACACAGAAAGATAAAGTGAAAAGACAATTTCTGAAATATAAGAGATCAGTCAATACAGGCACAATGTTGTAAGGTACTGAGCCCCGACTGCACTATGAGCTGTAGCTGAAACCTCCTGGGAGGAGGCTAAGGGGAACAGATCCATCTTTTGAGTACCCTGTTGATGTCCTCCTTAGTGTGAGACTCTCTCCTCTTCCTTTTTCCCTCTGTGACTGGAGTTGAGGGCACTTAACAGCATGCAGGTTTGGACACTTAACTGAATATCCCAAAAGCCAACAAGCTCAGCACATTCAAAATGTAACATTTAAGTTTTAAAATGAAGAATTCCTATGTCCAAAAACCTAAATCCCTTCTTGGAGTCTCTTGCACCCACTTCCACGCCCCATAGCCTAAAACAACACATGCACCCGCCCCCTCCCTTGGAACCTTGCCATATTTACAAGGAACTGTGTTCCCCAAATCTCCAACCCGAATCAAAACCATGCGCTGTCTCTACTAAACAGTTCCAGCAGTATTTTGTGTTTGTTGTTTCTCAAAAGGAGACCACAGCTGGAAGGAGGCTGAGCATTATTAAACGTCCCTTAAATCTCTGTAGAAACTTCACGTATTTATATTCCTTGCCAAGGAGCCTTCAAATAACTGAGCACAATAAAGTCTATCAATCTAATCTCGTATCAACAGCTCCCCGAACGGTTGGCAGCAGAGGCGGAGTCGCTAGATTACACAAATGCACGGGCCAAAATGTTTTCTCTTTAAAAAAAGGCACCGGGGGATGTAAAGAAAAGCCCTTTGCCCTTCTCTCCTTCCCGCGGGGTCCTCGGCAGGGCGGAGTCACCCTCTGGCACCTCCCATCACGGTGAGGCGTCAAGAAATCGCACCGCGGACTGGAAGCCGAATTCCGCCCCGGCTCGGGCCAAGGAGGGCTCCAGGGGCAGCACCCGATCCCTCCCCCCAGCGCTGCCGCGTGCACGCCCCGCAACCGCAGGCTCGCGGGGAGGGAAGCCCGCCCCCCAACACCTTCCCTAGCGGCGGGCGGGGAGCGCCTTGAAAAGCCCCTCGCGTCCCGGCCCGACCCGGCCGCAGCCACGGGGACGGGGGTCGGTGCAGAGGGGCAGGAGCGGGGCGGGGCCCAGCACGGCCGGGGACGGAGGGACGCCGCCGGGCTGGGGATCCCCGGGAGGTCCGGCGCCTCCGAGCGACCCGCGCGAGCCTCTCACCTGCGGCGCCGCTGCTCCGGAGCCAGGCGCGGCCGCCGCGCGGCCCGGGGGCAGGCTCGGCC
>ML675601.1:8083089-8286698 GCA_007922155.1 Mesoclemmys tuberculata | reverse complement strand
GGCCCCGGCCCCCGGCGCGGCCGCCGGGGGGCCGGGGGGCCGGCCGGGCCGGGGCGCCCCACCGCTGGGGAGGAGCCGGCCTGGCCGCCGCCACCCCCGGCCGGCAGGGGCGTGCGCCGTGCGGGGCCGCTCCCCCGGGGCGGGGCCGGCGCCTGTGAGGCGAGTCCGCCGCCGGCTCCCGCCGCCTCTGGCGCTGAGGGGCGCGGGCCTAGGAGCCCCGTCCCGTCCCGTCCCCCAGCCCAGCCGAGCGCCCGCTGCCGCACGGGGCGCCGCCCTCGGGGCCATGCCGGCCGCGGCTGCTGGGACCGGCCCAGGGCACAGGCCAGGCCGGGCTGCGCTCCAGCGGCAGGGTGTCTTCAGGGGCCCGGTGCTCATCAGGCCCCGCGGGGTGGGGGGCACAGGGAAGCCCTGATAGTGCCTGTGAATGGCCCAGGCCTCCGTAAGCAGATCCCGCGACCCCGCCCGGAAAGTATTACCAGGGCCCCCAGTCACTTGAGGGGGAGACTGGCAGTAGCCACCATGGCTTTCGATGCATCACAACGTTTTAAGAGGCAGATTTGACCCAAGTTGAGAAGAAGCGCCCCCTCTAGGCGCCCAGCCTCCCCCTTTCTCAGAAAAAATCTAGTTTAAACATACTCCATTTTCGCTGGGCACAGGGAGAGTTTTCTTACTTTTTTTAAACCAACATTTTCCTTAAAATCTTAAGCCTCACACAGCGCGGGACCAGAAAGGACCAACAGATCACCTAGTCTGACCTGCAAACCAGGGCCCAATGCTCAACCCAAAATCAAAATTAGCCCTAAGTGTTACATACAGCCCACAGGAGACTAAACTGTTACATGGCACTGGCAGAGAATAGGAGGGACTGAGGTGCACCAGTGTCCCCGCAATGGCAGGGTACTGATCGAGTGAAATATAGTCAATCCCAGCAAATCCCACACTCCATGGTTAAGAGGGAGACACACATGAAAACAACAAAGATCACTGCCAGTCTCACCTGAGGGGATTCCTTCCCAACCCCACATGACTGGCTGAAACAGAAGATAGACACAACAAACAAAACCTAGGGGCACACAGGCCGGGTTTTTAAGGAGATACTGTACTGCCAACTTGAAATCTTGTCAATTTTGAAAAAGTGAGTTAGAGGTATCCTACACATTCCCCTGAATCCTTTTACTAATTGGTTATTTTATGGTCACACTTTTCCTTTTGTTTACAAATGGTTTTGATTCCCTGGCTACAAAAGAGAGAACTCATTGACTGCCTAGTGAACTGTCAAACTGAGAAAGAGAACCCCTCCCACCCTATCATTTCAGTCACACCACGCTTAGAAGTTATTTGTCACAGTACGTAAAACATTTGCAGATAGAAGTGCAAATTGGTTACCCTTTCAGGAGCCAGTCAGTGACATCTCATCTGCTTCTGTTTAGTGGCACAGGTGTTTCTTCTCCCTCCCCCAAAGGTTTAGCAACCAGACAGAGGTTAATTTTAAGGGCTGTTTACACTATGAAATTGACACAGTTGGGAACAATTAATTTGCTTCATCCTGTGGGTAGGTCCAATTTATCAGTTTTTGTTTTTAAAATGTTAATAAGTGCCAACAGGATGTTAGTCTAAAACATCAGCATGTGACTTCTTCAGTATACCATAAGAAAATGCCTGCTGATGTAATTCACCACCATGCATCTTCCTTTCCTGCACCCTTCCTCCTCTTTTCAAAACTTGAAGAAATTAATGCAACAGATTAAAATGTGGGAATTCTGCGCTCCAATCCTAATATAAAAGTGTCAAAGGTAGCCTTGAATCCAGAGTAGTCCCAATTGATAAAATAGGAACTAAATTTGCATTTTTTTTCACAGTAATTTGAAGGAAATAGCAAGGATAACACATCACTGACTTTTAAAAGGCCATAAAATATCATTCAGGTCTGGATTAGAGTATTTCAGTGCTATGACTAATGGAGGACAGCATCTAATCCCAGTTGTTACCTATGGCTCTGAATCTGGAGATCCCATTTGTGATGAACACTGTTGATTAACATGTGAGAAGGTGAGACCTGATGCTTCTAGAGTAGTTTACTAGGTATCAATATTTCATGGCTTATGTCACTGGGATTCGTTCAGGAGCTACAAGGTAGAGTCCTGTCCTACAGTGGTCAGCAAACAAGTTCGTCTTGGCACCTGATGCTCTGTGCTTCAGGTTCCCCTCATCCAACTCCAGGCATTTCACTCTCCTGTTCTTGGCTAGGGCAATTGCAGTGCTTTTTAATGATTTACCCCTCCAGCCAAATTCTGCCTTCCCTTTTGGGAGGCAAACAGAAAGGATCCTCCAGCAACCTCATGCTGGTCTTCATCCTGACTCCAGGCTCAATTGTCTTTCTAGATTTTCACACCACCTTCCTCAATGACCCTATAAGGAACCCAGGCCTTTCCTTTACTCTGGGCTCCTGTCCAGAGACCCTGTAGCAAGCAGCCCATGTCTACTTACACAGACCTTTTGCTTCACTTCCCTATGTCTGTCTCTAGGCCTTTTCCACAGTTCTTTCCTAGGTTCTCTGTCTCTCTCTAGGCTTTTTTCCCTGAGCCCATTGTGGTGAGCATCTAACATACCTGCCACTCATCTGGTTCTGTTGTAGGAGTGCCTTCCTTCTCCCTATCCATCTCTGACACTGTATCACCTTCCTGTTCCCTACCAGTCTCTCCACCCACTAAGCTAACATGCTGTTACAGGATGGCTCACCACCACTCACCTAGGAAGGTAGCATCACCATAGCAGATGCTGAGCCCAGCTCCCTTAAAGGGCCAGTCCACCCTGTGACCTATTGAGGTACTAAGGTCAAGCTCTTACAGAATTCATTGTTAACTGAGGGTTTGGAGTAAAAGTTATCCTGGTAGAACTAATCAAAGGAAGGCAGTCTAGGTCTAAAGTAGGATCGATTGACACAAAAACGGAACAAATTCTTCCAAACCAGAGAATAATTTCTGCTATAGATGGGATGGGGGTAGAAACATCCCACTGAACTGTGCTGCTAACAAGGAAAGTTGTCTGAAAGGTGATTTCATTTCAAAACAAGTCTGGGAAACTACAGAGGGAACTAATGAAAAAATCAATTAAACCCTGGTGTAGCCAAGGTCCAACACACTCCTAGGTATAAAATATTTTCAATGTAACTAATGGTTACCTAAAAGATACATGTGACCTCCATGAAGACACACGGAAAATTCTGCAAAGGCTATTCCAGAGAATGGCTAAAGTTTGACACTGGTTCCCACATTTTCTATTGTAAACATTTCTCACATGCCACTATACCACTCTGGAGACTCTGTGGGGGGGTGGGGGTGTTAAGTGACTTTGCCACCAATTAACAAAATCTATCATCATGCTGCTATGGTTTCCAGGGGATATTGTGAGCATTTGTAAAAAAGTGGAAATTTCAGCTTAGTGTGTATCTAGAGCCTCAGGTCCTTGACCAGAAATATATAGTGAGTTTTACCAAGATCAGAACATTTAGGACATTTAGACAAGTCTACAAACAGATTGTGGGATGCTACTACATAAAACCATTGCATGTTTTGTTTTGTGAGGAAACTTGCATAAACTTTTGAATAGGGTAAACAGCATCGTTATAGAGAGCATCTCAAGGACACCCCTCTCCAAGGCACATCATATGGATTATCTTCTACTCATGATCAAATAACATCTCTGTGGCAATTACAGCAGTTGCTTAGGTGGGAAGTTATATTATGTAAGAATTAAGATATTTGAATCATCTTTACTGCCAGAGAGATAATTGTGTCCTTTTAAAAAATAATTAATATCACTGCCTATTTTTTGTCCTTCATTACATTTTCCACTCCCATCTGTTTGGTTTCTCTCCTCTGGAAATAAATAAGAAAGCCAGCATCATAACTGCATTAACTCAAGAAAAAGACATGGGCAGCTCTGTAGAAACCGTGGGAAACATCTATTTCCTGAAATTAATGACCTGCTGGGTTTAAGAATCTTAGACTTTGCTTCAGTCTTCCAGTTTCTCTAGTCCATCATTAACAACCACGAAATTCTTTCCCTATTGGTCATCATTGATTACATTTGAAATGCAATATGGAATCTAATAACCCTTACATATAAATAGTGCCTATGAGGACACCAAACTCAACACTCAGATCTTTCTTTAACTGTTCACAATGAGGCTGGGTGAGACTCCAGCATTTAAAGCACAGTTCCACAAACTCACCAATGCTTTTTTTTGATGATTGATTAACTCTGTCTCTTTTTTCAAGTTCAGGGAGTTGTTGTCTACTCTTGCTTGCTCCTCTGTCTGGTTGTCTCAGCATCTCCTCTCTCAGGGATCCTTCCAACTAGTTGCTGGAGCCCAAGTTGTTTTGTCAGTTGTAGAGAACAGTCTTTACAGACTCACAGTTTGTTGATCTGTAAAGACGAGCTGAAAGGATCAGACTTCCTGTTTCACTTCCGTTAAGCTTTTCAAAGTTTCACAGGCAGTGTATGCTTCTCCATGTACAAGTCACCAGAAAATAAAATCAAGCATAACTCAGCTATTTATAAAGGCCACACTGGTCACCTCCTCGTGTATCTTCCATATTTCTTGGAGATTATGGGGCAGCAATTTTCAAATTGGGTCATCAACCACTGGTGGCCAGGGGGTTGTGTCAAAAGTTCAGTCATATAGCATTAGCTGCTCCTCCTTTCTAACTACTAAATCATATTTAAAAAAAAGCTAAAAAATACTTCAGAAAAACCTTCCATAACATTATCTATCAATGCAAAAAATTGCTTTAGTTTCAGCAGGAACCTGATGTGATTGTCCGTGGAAAGGGAGGTGGCTTATGGGACTACCCCTGTTAAGATATGGTGCACACTATGGAAAAATGAAGTGTATATAAAGCCAATAAACCTACTTAATAGGTGAATTTAAAAAAGGATGAGAAATTCACTTCTTGTGAGGTTCATGTTCATTCCCTTCCTAGGTTTTTTAAGTTAAATCAGCCAGTGATTTCACAAAAAAGTTAAACATTTTTTTTAATGACCAGTAGGAAGACATTATTCAACATACAGGCTTAGCTCATTGGTCCATCAAGTCCAATCTCCTGGGCCTAGAAGTAACAAACACCTGATGTTGCAGAGAAATGGGGATCCCCTCCCAACCCAAAGTAATTTATATACAGGGGTCAATTGAGCAGTTCTGTAAGTGGGATCAAAAATTCATTGCTGGCTCCCTTTCATGTGATATTTAATTACACTTGCATAACTACTAATGATGTTCATAAAGTTAACCAGTTCTTTTTAAAGGAGCCCCTTCCTCCTCCTCTCAATGTGCTTGGATCAGGTGTGCTTGCTTGTAACTTTAAAGAAATTCTTCACGCCTAGAAATGAATAAAAAAGAACTGTTACTTACTGTTCTTCCTGTGATTCTGTACCTTGGGAGCCCAAGGTAAAGATCTGCTCGCTCAGCCATGATCTACTGATTGTGCCTTATTGCTGAAAGTCTGCCGAGACTTCTTCCTGTCTCATCATCTAACAAGGTAGTGCCACCCCTTCCCTAAAGAGTTTTATATCTTTAAAAGCTCAGCTGCTGGCTTTGAGCACTTATCTGCTGCTGTGGTTTTTTTTGTTTTCAGATCTGTCATCTATATCTAGATTTCACTGAGATGACCAGCTTCTCAAGGGGGAAAATTGGGACACATTGTATGTGAATGGGGGAGGGCACTGGTGAGGGCCAGGGAAGTTTATGTTGGGAGGATTTGATAGCTTTTCAACCAACCGTCCTCTTTCCTTTCTTCCGCCTCCTTTTCTGAAAGAAAAATCAGGATATTACTTTAACAGGCAAAGTGGGAGTAAGCCATATCTACTGTGCTGCATTCCCCGGTACTGTCTTTGACACCTCCTGTACTGCACTTCTGACACCATTCTTGGCTTCTTTGAGAAACATGTTATATTTGTCTCCCTCATTTTTCTGACTCCTACCTCATTTCTTCCTCTTCCTGAGTACTTGTTTTTGCTGCTTCATTTCCTCATTTTCCTATTTCTCACTTTGCACTCTCCTTGTTCCTCTTCTCTCTGATACTCCTTCAGTTTTCTGCCTCCTTTTTTCCTTCCTCTCTAGCTACCATCCCTTCATACCTCCCCATTCTCTAAACCACACTGTCACCGGAATTCCCTCTCAGCCATTGGTCCTTGAATTCACTCTCACTTCTTATCCAGCCTTCATGTCAATGTTGATTCCCTCACCTCCATTCCCTTCTTTGTCCTCTGGGACATGAAGAAGTAGCTGGATCTGTACATCAGAAGCAGCACTGGTAGGACCCCAGGGTGAGGGCCTGGGGAACTGATGGAAAAACAAGCTTGGGCCTTCAGAACAGTTTACAGGCCTTGTGCTAGCTGGACTCGACACCTCAGTGCTTTAGGACAGTAACATCTTTTCCATTTCCAGTGAGATCAGGGGAGAGGATGCACCCCGAGGGGGAACAGGAAGCACCGGAAGGCTTTGCTGTGCACCAGCAGCAATGCAGCACTGGTAAAGCTTTGGAATTGAACAAATTAAAAAGGAAAAATACCAGTTTTTAATAAAATGACTAGGAGGTTGGGACTGGGGGGAAGGTGTAGGGAAAGGAGAGTCCTGTCTTGCCAAATCAGAGGGCTATGATAGCGTGCAAACTAAAAAGAGATGTGTCTTGCTGAACAGCCAGCATTTGTATTTTTTCTCATTTTGCTCTCAACTCCTTTTTATCTCATTCACAAGCTGAAAAGGAAATATCCTCTATCCACCCTCACGCTCCTGCAGCTGCTCTTATCTGCATGCTTCTGCCACCCATGACAATTCCCTTGCGGTTCCATGAGCAACATAAATTGGGGTCTGAGTTTGACTACGTGATAGTGTAACTTTCTTTTCTTGTTGTCCTTTTGGCAGAGAATATTGGAACAAGTTGCCTTTGATCATATAGAGCAACAACTTTGAATCTCTGTTGGGATACAAAAGGGTAGTGTCAAGAAGACTTAATTGATTCTTTCATACACAGACCTTAGATCAGGGACTGAACCAACTCTGAACAGTCTTGAAATTTAGGGGAGTTCAAATCTGTTTCTCAATTTTACAGCTGAGCCCTTCTCTGTGTCATGGATTGACCAAAACCCTGAAACTGAGCATGCCTAAGCTTGGATCTAGATGCAAACTAAGCAGCTCATGTCCATTTCTCATCCTAATTATTAGCCGTATCATCAAACTTGCAAAGTGGGAGAAAGTACTTTCTGTAGACAAGGTCATTATTGTAATCAGTGGGAAGAGAAGTTACTTTGTAGAGTAACTGGAGTTATTCGAGATGCTTAGGACCTATCTGTATTCCACATGTGCTCCATACAACTGAGACAGCAATTTTTTTTCCAGCAGTATCTAATGGTCTGTGCCTATGCCCTTCTCCTCCTCATGCCCCAAACAGAGGACAAAAGCAGTAATGTAGATCAGCTGCCTCTCCAGAATCTTCTCTATCACAAATCACATATCTAAGATCCAAAGCAGAGGGCAAGGAGGCCATGTAGTGGAATATAACGAGAGAAGAACTCCAGTTACTGTACCATATAAGTAACTTTTCTTTCTTCAAGTGATGGTCCCTAGATGTATTCCACTGTGAGTGACTGACAAACAGGACTTGTTAAGGAGTGTGTGAAGACCTCTGGGATAGCACTGACAGGAGCACTGCTGTATCGAGAGATGCTTCAGGTGCAGAAGCCTGTACTAAGGCACTATGCCTCAAAAAGGTATGTACCACATCCCATGTTGCTGCTTTACAGATTTGGAAAAGAACATCTCAAAGAGAAGCTACAGAGGCAGACTAAGCACTTTGAGACTGATCTATCATACCCCGTGGCAGAGTAACATTCATCAACCTATAACACAGCATCATGCACCCTGAAATGCACTTGGAAAACCTTTGGGAGGAGATTGCTTCCCCTGTGATTCATTCTGCAAATGAGATAAATAGTCTAGGTGATTTCCTAAACAGCTTTGTTCTTTGGAAGTAGAACACTATGGGCTTGAGGGAAAGCCTTCTGCTTTCACTGGCAGGAAGAAGGTGGGCAGGTGGATTGTCTGATTCGACAGGAAATCCAGGATCACTTTGGGGGTAAATTTAGGGTATAGCCTTGGAGAAATTTCATCCTTATGGAAGGTTGTGTATAGTGGATCCATCATAAAGGCTCCCACTTCACCCACCCTTCTTGCTGAGGTGATGGCAATTAGAAAGGCGACTTTCATGAATAAGCAGACTAAGCAACTTGAAGCCATGGGGTCGAACAGACTCTTTGTTAATGCTGAGAAGACAAGATTGAAGTTCCATGTCAGGGTAGGCTTACTCACAGGAGAATAAGTTCTAACTAGTCCCTTTAGAAAACATACTGTCACAGAATGGGTGAAAATTGAGTGGGTGTCAGTTGGAGGGTGGTAGGCACTGATAGCCATTAAGTGATCTGGAGGGAGCTGATTGAAAGACCCAAGGTGTTTAAGGGGAGAAAATACTCCAAAATAATAGGGACATCAGAGTTCTCTAGCTGATGATACTGTGACCACACAGAAAACCTTTTCTACTTAGCTATGTAGCATTTCCTAGTGGTCTCCTTCCTACTATTGTTAAGGATGGCCCAAACAGCTTCTGAAATGAATTTTCTAGGGTTCAACACTCATCTAAAACCCAGGCTGTCAGGTAGAGGGAAACTGGATTGGGATGTTTGACCCTGCCTTTGTCAGAAGGTCTGTGTACTGTGGCAAAGCTCTTCCTCTACCTCGGTGGGTCCAGCGCTTCCTTCTAGCAGGCCAGGGAACTGCTTCACTACTTAGTGTTCTTCCACCCTCTAGTTGTGGGGGAGGGTAATACAACCTCTCTAAGATGGCTGTTCCCTGATGGGTCCCAGTCCTGTCTCTGGTTCTCAGAGGCCCTTGCCTCTTTGCTGAGGCTCTTGCTCCTCCAGTGAATGCCTGGTAGGGAGGAGGGGAGACCAGTCCCATCCTTGACTTCGGGCCTGAACCCAGGGACCCTACAAGTAGCAGCCTCGTGCTGTGGCTTCAGGAAAAGTTGCTAGCATCCCTGGGTTACTTCCCGTGCCCCTTGACTTAATGTCTGGACCCTGCTCAGTCAGGGGCCCTTCCTGGTTTCCTTGCCAGGGGAGGCTCTTGACCTCTGACATCCCCACTGGAGTGGTAATGCTGAACCTAATGTCCAGTTCTGTCTTCCCTTCTGGCAGGGTCTTTTCCCTCAGGCCTCCAGGCCTGGGAAAGGACCTTTGCCCTCTTTGGGCAGGGTTTTTCCCTTCCCCAGTCTTTGTACCTTCAGGGTTCTCTTCTGTCAGCGTTCTGCTCCTTCTCCTAAACCCTCCTAGTTTCTGACAGTGTTTTGCCTGCTCACACACACTCTGGTAGCTCACCTCACTCTCACAACTCCAGCCACACCATCTCTGGAGCGGAGGCTTTTAACAAGTCCTGGGTAGGGCCTTGAGTGACTCCAGGTATGTTAATTAACCTGGAGTAACCCCTGCTCAGCTATGAGAGGAAAGGGAATTGCTGAGCCTGATATATTGGCCTTCTAGCACTCTTCAGTAGCCATCTAGTCTGACCCTGTCACAGTACTGATGTATGGTCATGGTGGCAAATGAAGAATGTAGGGGAACCAGAATTACTTGGGCCAGTTGGGAGCAATCAGAATGAGGATTGCTTAATTCTGTCTGGTATTTCTCAGACCCTGAGGTAAAAGAAGAATTGGTGTGAAGGCATACATCACTTGTCCCGATCAATGAACTAAAAGAGCATCTCCTCTGGAGCCTTGATTCCACACAGCCTTGGAGCAGTAGACTGTGCATTTCCTGTTCTCGTGAGATGCAAAAAGGTGCCAGGATG
Organism: Mesoclemmys tuberculata; assembly: GCA_007922155.1. Taxonomy (NCBI): domain Eukaryota; kingdom Metazoa; phylum Chordata; order Testudines; family Chelidae; genus Mesoclemmys; species Mesoclemmys tuberculata. Next base: position 8,276,800 of record ML675601.1, on the reverse strand, counting down.
CGCCCCCCATTGTAGAAATACGTTCTGTATCATGGAATTGTGAGACTGTCATTTGGCCTCCTAGATGTAACACCCACTAAGACTGTCTTCCAGTGTGTTGTGTACAGCTGGCAGATGTACTGCCAACAGACAAATATAACAGTTCCAAAGCTTGACAGCATCTATACAGCGAGGAGTGGACCTCGCTCCCCCATGTTTGTTGATATAGAATACTGTTGACATGTCCTCTAACATCCCTCAAATATGCAGTGACTGAATGAGAGGACAAAAACGTTTCAGGTTTCACATACTGCCTGCAGTTCTAGCAAATGTAAGTTCAGATTTAAGTGCAAGAATCCATATGACCTAGAAAGATGAGACATGAATGGATCAGCATCCGCATACTGTCTGAATTGGGTGACAAGTTCCTTCATGGACTGGAATCTGTACTGGGGAAGTTGTGCTTTGGTCAATGTAGAGTCCAGAGCACTCTGATAAACTGTATAGGTTGTGTTGGAATCAAAACAGAGTTTCTGTGTTTATGCAGAGCCCCAGCAATTGTAGAAGACTGGCATTATCTATTTCTCCAACCAATATCTTCTGATAAGTCTTCCCTGTCTGCAGCCAGTTATCAAGGTAGTGGAAAACTGATGACCAGTGGCACCAGAAGTGAGCTGCCACGTCTGATAGTACCTTTGTAAATAGCCTTGGTGCTGTTGCAAAGCTGAAGGGGAGCACTCTATATTGATAGTGTGTAATGCCCACAGTGAACCTGAAGAATCTTCTGCATGCAGGGTGTAGGTCATACAGAAGTAGGCATCCTTCCTCTTGAGAGCTGTGAACCATTCATTTCTGTTCAGTGAGGGAATTATTGATGCCAGAGTGACCATTCTAAACCACAGTCTACCAATAAAGGCATTGAGTTATCTCAGGTCCAAGATGGGTGTCCATATTCTTTTCTTCTTGGGGATGATGAAGTAAAATCCCTTCCCTGAACGTTGAAGAAGTACCAGCTCTATGATTCCCTGAAGAAGGAGGAAGTTCACCTCTTCCTTAAGCATCCTCTCATGAGCATGGTCCCTGAAGAGGGATGGAAAGGGGTTTGGAGGAGGTGGGGAGAAGAATTCTATAGTATAGCCAGAATTAATGATGCTGAGAACTCATCTCTCTGTTATCACCTACCAGGCTTGGGCAAAGTGAGCTAGATGGCCTCCAAATTGGTTCTTGGAGCTCATGGTTGATGTATGTGACATCTGCTATGGTTCATAGCTCTCCAAAGTCCTGTCAAAAATATTTATTAGCAGGAGGAGGAGGTTGGAAGGAGGAGAAATATATGCTTGCTCTATTGAGCTTCTGTTGCTTCCACAGTGGTTCGTAACCCCTTTGGTGATAGAAGGGTTGAGTTGCTGGTTGAGACTTGTAGATCTGAGGTCTAAGGTACTTCTTGCTCAGTGCTGGAGTGTAGATCTCTAGTGAGTGGTGGCCTACACTAGAATCTTTCAACGAGCGTAATGATTCATCTGTTTTCGCACTGAAAAGATTGTTCCTTTCAAAGGGCAAATTTTCCATTGTGGAATGAACATCCCTTGGGAATCCTGCAGAACGAAGCAACGATGCTCAGCTCATGACAATAGCTATAAAACTGGAGGCTGTGTCCAATGCTGAGGCTTGTAGGAATTATCTGGCTATCAGTTTACCTGTCTCAATCAAAGTCTGGACTTGTGCTTTGTGCTTCTGAGGGAGTTTGTCCAGGAATTTAGTTGACAAAATCCTATTTAGAAATTAGCTCTTTGCAGTTGGTGATACAGAATTGAAGACTGGTTGAAGTGAAAACCTTCCTGGCCAATAAATTAAAACAATTAGCAACTTCATTGGGTGGAGTGGACCTTGATTTATGCTGCCTTCTCCATTAATAGCAGCTTGGAAAAAACATAGTTACTTACCAGTAACTGTTGTTCTTCGAGATGTGTTGCTCATATCCATTCCACTTAGGTGTGCGCGCCCTCGTGCACGGCCAATCGGAGAACTTTTACTAGCAGCCCCTGCAGGGGCCGGTCCAGCGACCCCGTAGTGTCGCCGCCCTGCGGCGGCTCAACGGTCGCTGCCGGCCCCTCCCTCTTCAGTCCCTTCTTTCTGCCGACTCCGACAGCGGGGACGGAGGGTGGGTGTGGAATGGATATGAGCAACACATCTCGAAGAACAACAGTTACTGGTAAGTAACTATGTTTTCTCCTTCGAGTGGTTGCTCATATGCATTCCACTTAGGTGAATAACAAGCCTTACCTGGAGGCGGGTAGGAGTCATCGACGGGTTGTCCCCAGCACTGCCCTGCCCACGCGGGCATCGTCCCTGGCCTGCTGGACGATAGCGTAGTGCGTGGCAAAGGTGTGTACGGATGACCAGGTGGCAGCCTTGCAGATGTCTTCCAGGGGAACCCTCTCCAGGAAGGCCGCCGACGCGGCCTGGGCCCTTGTCGAGTGCGCTGTCACCGGTCCGGGGAGCTGGACACCCGCACTCTCGTAGCACAGCCGGATACAGGCAGTGATCCATTTGGCGATGCCCTGTGATGACACTGGGGAGCCTCTCATTCTCTCTGCCACCGCGACGAAGAGTTGAGTGGTCTTGCGGAGCGGCTTGGTTCTATCGAGGTAGAACGCCAGAGCCCTCCTCACGTCGAGGGTGTGTAGCCTCCTTTCGTCCTCGGACCCGTGCGGTTTTGGAAAAAACACAGGGAGGAAAATATCTTGGTTACAATGAAACCTGGAGACTACTTTAGGTAGAAAAGCTGGGTGAGGCCTAAGCTGCACCTTATCCCGGAAGAACACCGTATAGGGGCGTTCCGAGGTCAGGGCCCTCAACTCGGACACCCTCCTGGCCGAGGTGATGGCCACAAGGAAGGCTACTTTCCAAGACAAGACCCGTAGGGGGCAAGTGGCTAAGGGCTCAAAGGGGGGCCCCGTCAGTCTGTCAAGGACTAGGTTCAGGTCCCAGGGAGGCACCGGGTCACGGACCTGCGGGTACAGCCTCTCGATTCCCCTGAGGAACCTCACCGACATGGGGTGAGAGAAAAGAGACCTCCCCTCCACCGGCTGGTGGAACGCCGAAATGGCTGCCAAGTGGACCCTTAGGGAAGCCAGCGCCAACCCTTGTTGTTTGAGCTGCAGCAGGTAGTCCAGGACCGCCTGCACGGGAGACGTACCGGGGGTTATGCCCCGCGATTCCGACCAGCAGGTGAACCTCCTCCATTTGGCCTTGTATGCACTCTGGGTGGAGGGCCTCCTGCTTCCCAGTAGCACACGCTGGACCTGCTCCGAGCAGGTTCTCTCCTCCTCCGTTAGCCAGAGAGCCTCCAGGCCGTCAGGTGTAGGGATTCCAGGTTGGGGTGCAGTAGCCGACCGTTGTCTTGAGAGAGAAGGTCCAGTCTCTTCGGTAGCTCGATCGGGGGAGCAACCGATAGGTCCTGGAGCAGGCAAAACCAATACTGTCTCGGCCACGATGGGGCGATCAGGATGATGTCCGCTCCGTCCCTCTTGATTTTCAAGAGGACCCTGGGCAGGAGCGGGAGGGGGGGAAACGCATACAGGAGGCCCCCTGTCCAGTCGATCAGGAACGCGTCGGAGACGGAGCCCGGCTCGCGACCCCTGAGCGAGCAGAACCTGGGGCACTTCGCGTTCCAGGCTGATGCGAACAGATCCAGGCGGGGAACACCCCACTCGTGGAAGATCATGTCGACCACCTCCGGGTGAAGAGACCAGTCGTGTTGGGGGAGAAACGACCTGCTGAGGCGATCTGCCTCGTCGTTCCTGACCCCCGGGAGGTGAGAGGCGGTTAAACAGAAGTTGCGTCTCACTGCTAGGTCCCAAAGTCGAAGCGCCTCTTGACACAGTAGTGAGGAGTGCGCGCCCCCCTGTTTGTTGATATAGTACATCGCAGTGGTATTGTCTGTCAACACCTGAACCATTTTCCCGAATAAAGCATGGCGAAACACCTTGCAAGCCAGTCTTACTGCCCTTAGTTCCTTTACATTGATATGTAGGGCAGTTTCCCTCCGGGACCAGAGGCCCTGAGTGGTCAGACCACCAGTGATATGGGCTCCCCATCCCCGGTCTGAAGCGTCCGTGATCAGGGTGACCGAGGGGGTGGGGGCCTTGAAGGGAATTCCCTTCAACACGACTCTGGGGTCCATCCACCAGTTCAACGAGCCCAGAACCGCAGGGGGGACTGTTACCACCCTGTTCAGGGCATGCCTGTTGGGCATGTAGACTTTCTTTAACCAGCTCTGGAGGGGCCTGAGCCTGAGGCGGGCCAGCTCCACTACATAGGTGCAGGAGGCCATGTGGCCTAGCAGCCGTAGGCACTGCCTGGCTGTTGTCGTGGGGCACCCTTGGAGCTGTGATATTATCGCTGACATGGCCTCGAACCTCGAGCGTGGGAGGGAGGCTTTTGCTCGTATCGAGTCCAGGCGGGCCCCTATGAACTCTATGACCTGTACCGGGTGTAGGGTTGACTTCTGCTCGTTTATGAGCAGTCCCAGGGTATGGCAGGTAGTTTGGGCGAGAGAGACCGCCTCGCGTACCTGCGACTTGGTCTTGCCCTTTATTAGCCAATCGTCCAGGTATGGGAAGATCTGGACTCCCTTGCGCCTCAGGGAGGCTGCCACCACTGCCATGCACTTTGTGAACACCCTGGGGGATGAGGCCAGGCCAAAGGGAAGGACCGTGAACTGGTAGTGGCCACCAGCTACCGTAAACCTTAGGAATTTTCTGTGGGCTGGAAGGATGGAGACGTGGAAGTACGCATCCTTCAGATCTAGGGCGGCGAACCAATCCCCTGGGTTCAATATTGGGATGATGGATGCAAGGGAGACCATGCGGAATTTCCGCTTTTCTATGCACCTGTTGAATCTGCGCAGGTCTAGTATCGGTCTGAGGCCTCCTTTTGCTTTGGGGACAAGGAAATACCTGGAGTAGAATCCCCTCCCCACCTCGAGTGGTGGAACCACTTCTATCGCGCCTTTGAGAAGTAGGGTGAGAACCTCCTGACGGAGTACATGCTCGTGAGAGGGGTCCCTGAAAAGGGACGGGGGGGGGGAGTGGGGGGGGGGGTAGTCTGTAGTTGGAGGGCATAGCCCCAGCGAATGGTGCTGAGGACCCATTGGTCCGATGTAATCTCCCGCCACAGGCTGAGGTACGGTCTTAGCCTGTCCCGGAAAGGCGGGGGGTGGCCCAAGGAACAGGGAAGGGAACCACCCTTGGACACAATGTCAAAATTGTCTTTTGCCCTTAGGTCCCCTGGAGGGGCCTTTGAAGGAGGACGAGGGGGTCGCGGTTTGGTCGCGCCGCCCTGCGCCCCTGTTTCTGTCCCTACCCCTGGAGGGGGGGTAGGGTCTAGGTTGCGGCCTAGCCTGCTGCTGTTGCCGCTGGGGGGTTTGGTGTGGCTGCTGGCGCGTCTGCAGCCTTGCCGCCTGGGGTGTGTAAAGGCCCAAGGAGCGTAGCGTGGTCCTTGAGTCCTTTATGGCGTGCAGCTTCTCGTCCGTCTTTTCTGAGAAGAGGGCAGCTTTAGTGAACGGCAGGTCTTGTATGGAGTGCTGCACCTCTTGAGACAGTTCAGTCGACTGCAGCCAGGCTGCCCGCCGCATAGCGACAGCGGAGGCCATAGCCCTGCTGGCAGTGTCTGCAGCGTCAGAGGCAGTTTGTAAGGCTGCACTGGCCACTGTCACCCCTTCCTCTAAGACCATGGCAAAATCGGCAGCCTGGTCAGGCGGCAGGGACTCTGAGAACCTTTTCAGGGAGTCCCAGAGATTCAGATTATACTTGCCCAGGAGAGCCTGATGGTTGGCTATCCTGAGCTGGAGCGCCCCTGTGGAGTAGACCTTCCTGCCGTAGAGGTCTAGTCTCCTACCTTCCTTGTTTTTTGGGGTGGCGCTCTGTGCACCCTGCCTGTCCTTTTGGTTGGCAGCCTCTACCACTAGGGTGCCAGCGGCAGGGTGCGCGTATAAGTATTCGTGCCCCTCGGCTGGCACATAATACTTCTTCTCGGCGCCCTTAGACGTGGGGGCGACCGAGGCAGGGGTCTGCCATACGGCATCGGCCAGGCGTAGGACCCTGTCGTGGAGAGGGAGGGCAACTCTAGAAGGGCCTTGGGTGCCCACCCGGCCGAAGAGGGGATCCACCTCCTCCTCCAGAACCTTGACCTGTAAGTCCAGGTTCGAGGCCACCCGTTTCAGGAGTTCCTGGTGGGCCTTAAAATCAATGAGTGGGGCCCCTTGGTCCCTTGTGACCGCCTCGTCTGGGGATGAGGAGTACGAGGGGTGGGGTGGTCCTGAGGAAGGGCCCTCCCCAGGGTCCTCCTCTTGTGAGGAGAGGGATTGGTCACCTTCATGCACAGAGGGTGCCTGTATGGAGTGGGTGACCGAGGCAGGGGCCGGCATAGTTCCCTGCCCCATCTGAGCTGCCCATTGGGCCCACATTGGCCACTGCCAGGGTCCTTGGGGCCAGGTCAGAGGCGGCGCCGGTGCCGAGGGCAATTCCGGCGCTGCTGTCGGCGGTGCCGGTACCATGGGGAGAGGTACCTGCGGCACCGGGGTCTGCGGTGCCGGGTGCGGCACCGAGGTCTGCGGTGCCGGGGGCGGCGGTGCCGGTTGTTGCGGTGCCGGTGAGGGTTCTCGCTCCTGGCGGCGGGTCCGGGATCCCGAGCCAGGGGTGCGGGGGAGGCGACGGCGGTGCCGAGAGGAGGTGCTCCGCGACTCGGAGCGATGACGCCTGCCTCGCCTGCGGGACGACGCCGAGGAAGAGGATGATGATCTGCGCCGGGAGGATCTCCGTCGTCTTTTCCTCGGTGCCGGAGAGTGGTGACGCGAGCCCCGGCTCGGTGCCGGGCTCGGACTGGAACTTGAGCTGAAGCGGCGGCGGGAGCGTTGATGTGGGCCTTCCGGCGATGAAGGGGAAGAGTCTCTGGGCTCAGGCCTTCGGTGCCGGGTGATGGCTAAGATGGGCGGCTGGACGCTCGGTGCCGATGCCGCCCATCCTTCGGGGACACCCGGTGCGGGTTTGCCCCGGGAAGCAGACTCTGGGGCCCTCATGCGAGAGGGCGCCGGAGGCGTGGGCAAGGTCATCAGGACTCGTGCCGCCTCGTAAGCCTCCGGTGTCGACGGAGTCTGCAAGGCAGGTCCCTCGCTCACGCGAGTCGGAGAGACTTCCTTGGCTGGAGCCGGGCCCGGTGCTGGGGTCGGGGGCCGGTCCCGGGAGCGCACCTCTGTGCTCGACCCCGGCCGCTCCTGCGGTGCGGGGGAGCTCTCCACAGGCGAGTGCCGCTTCTTCTTCTTTTTCTTCGGCACCGTGGCCCCCGGTGCCGGAGGTGCACTCCGCACCGAGGATACACTCAGTGCCGAGGTGGACCGCGTGGGCTCGGACGCCGGACTAAGCGCGGTCTCCATGAGGAATGCCTTCAGCCTCACCTCTCGGTCCTTTTGTGTCCGAGGCTTGAAGGACTTACAGATTTTACATCGGTCTCGCCGATGTTCTTCCCCCAGACACCGCAAGCAACTGTCGTGGGGGTCGCTAGCTGGGAAAGCCTTCCCGCAGCTAGCGCATGGCTTGAAGCCCGACGCGCCGGGCATGGCCGCGGGCGTCTGAGCCCGCAGGCTCCCTAACTAACTATAAAACTAACTTAGTTCGAGGCGAACTACTAACTAAATACTCACTTTTTAAGGCGAAACAACAAACTGAGAAGAGCAGGGGTTAGTTCTCGACCGACCGTCACGGGCGGAAAGAAGAGACTGAAGAGGGAGGGGCCGGCAGCGACCGTTGAGCCGCCGCAGGGCGGCGACACTACGGGGTCGCTGGACCGGCCCCTGCAGGGGCTGCTAGTAAAAGTTCTCCGATTGGCCGTGCACGAGGGCGCGCACACCTAAGTGGAATGCATATGAGCAACCACTCGAAGGAGAACTAAAGAATTCAGGGCAGGGTGTGTGAATAAAAATTCTGCTTCTTTGGCTGTTACATAGTACTTCTTCTCCGTCCTGTGAGGGGTAAGGGCACATGTCGCCATGTAGCTAGTGTACACCAGACAACCTTAGCAGGCTGTAGCGTGGCCTTATTAATGAGAAGTCACACCCTGCTAGGCCCCACACTCAGCAGAATATGAAGGAGCTTGTGAGAAGTGTCTTTGCACTTCCTCCAGGGGCATTTGTAGAATGTCAACCTTAACAGGTCCTGGAACTGCCAGAAATTGTGAGACCAGTGGAACTGCCTTGTTGGGGGGGTGACTATGACATTGCCACCGATGCTGTCAGTTCTGGTTCCTCTTCTTCCTCCCCTAGTCCCAAAGGAGGGTTTGCATGTAGAAATATGCTAAAATATGTAGCCAATTTTTTGACTACACTTGTGGTGCATTCTTAAAAATGTTCAAGAGATCAAAAAACCAGACTTAGCCAAATTTATTGTCCAAAGGCAAAAAAGTACAATACAAAAAGGGGATATACATACCTTTTTTCTGGGAAGTAAATTTACAACATTTTGCCCTTACACAGAACGTATGTTTCAAAGATATGCATTTCAACTAGTAGCATTTATAGTGTGATTTTACGTGTTACAAAACTCTTGACACACCACTAAAATCCAACCTACTTTGATTTGTTTTGTTTTATACAATTCATATCTCTGTTTTGAGTACTACATTCCAAACAAGTTGATGAGCCATGAAAGTACTCCTTAATTGTACTTCTTACAAAGTGCTTGATATGGGTGAACAGAATTATAATTATAATGTATTTTATTGTAATACCAGGTGATAACACCTATTAATGTGGTGTGTACTACACCTAACATATATTGGCTAACAGAGGGGAGAGATATGGAGATGCCCGATGGGAACATACTGATTTGGATTCCATGGTCCTCAGTAAGACCAATGAGAGGGATCAAAATTTGGTTGGGGAGGCTCTCATGGCATAGGGTACCATAACTCCTGAGGAGAATTCCCTGTTTTATCAGAATATGAGGGAGCTCAGGAGACTCTGCGCCCCCCTCCTCCCGATCCAGGCTAAATCACAGTCACAGCAGATTAGGGTTGGAAGGGACCTCAGGAGGTCATCTAGTCCACACCCCTGCTCAAAGCAGGACCAACCCCAATCTTCTCCCTTAGTGGGGTGATGGATCTAGGTTGCCAGCATCCAGTTCACCAAAGAAGGAAAAGGTTGGTTCAACGTTCAAGTGTGGTGCCATAGGTACCATGGTTTTGAGCTTCTATGGCTATAGGGAGACAGAAAAGAGCTGCTTTTTTTCTTGTGCTATCCCTGGACTGATGCTGTCAGGATCTTTTGTGAGGATGGGATCCAATAACATGGTCCAGATCTGGAAGGGTAATGATATCCTCAGCAGTGGTGTATCTGCCTTTCAACTGAGGAGCGGTCTTGTCCTTCCAAACTGGGAGAATTGGGCCTTTCAAAACTTCCTTGCCAGAAAATGACAGAATATGATGAGCTGTTTGGTGTTTATCACTTGCTGGTAGAGAGGATGATCCAGCTCCTGTGGTCTTGAGGCATGTGCTTTGCAAGCTCTGAGGACCCCTGTATAGGCGTGCGGAGTCTCACCCAGCTTGAATGCCATCATGGAAGAAGTCTTCCCTGTAGAAGAGAATCTGGATGGGATTTTCTTTTTCCTCGTCTGAAAATGTTTGTCACCCTCCTTGTGGCTCTGTGAGGCAGAATCCTTGGCTCTTCTCCTGTCAGTCCCTGGCTTAGAAGTCACCAGGCTAGGAGGTGCTCTCCTTTGCACCTCTCCCCATTGTACAGGGGGGTTTTCCTGGCCTAGGTCAGACTGAGGCCTCATTATGCAATCCATGAGACATTTTCTAAGTTGATACTCACATACCTGGCAAGTTTGGTTGGGGGAAAGATTGGCAATATTATATTTCAAAGGGATGAGAGCTTCTCTGAGCCAGCAGAGGTACCTCCAGTGGTCATTGTGGACCAAGAATGCTTGAGGCAGGAAATACAGTTCTTATACCACAGGATTTGGGACATAATAGTTGTCTCATAAGGGGCGAGAAGAAAAGGAGCAATGGGGGTGGACCCCAGAATTACTCTGTGTACTATTATTATCTAAAACTAATTAACTGACAAGATACCTTTATTTACAATATTTTCAGATAAAGCTGAAGGGTTCCATCTCAGAGCATGAGCGGTAAGAAGGAACTGGAGAGATGGTTGGTCTGCCCCATCCCTTACACCTGCATTTTGAAGCATGAGGAGAAGAAGGCTGAAGGCACAGACCAACGAACATACTAGAAAAATCCTCTAATCTAGGCACATGGAGCTTATATGTATATTCCACTGTGGGGTGCACAAGAACCATCCCTTGAAGATTTGTCTATGATAAAAATTGATTGACAGGCATGGGGAGGTGGATTAATGACAGCAACAGAAGAATCCCTCCTGTTGGCATGGGTAGCATCTACCGTGAAGTGCTACTGCAGTGCAGCTATGCTGCTGTAGTTTATTGAATGTAGACGAGCCCTGAGATGACTGAAAGAGGCCATTGTATACAGGCTGTTTGTAACTGGCTGTGTCGTGATTGGTATTTGTGTGTAAATAACGCAATTTACGTTTAGAACACACCCAGACTTCATAGATTTCTCCACCTCTGGGACATGGTCAGCAAACCCCTATTATTGGTCAGCAGAACGGTGATCCTAGAGTCAACAGCAGCACACAGGTGCTGGAAGAAGGGACAACACTATCAAGCAGCATTTTTTTGGATACTTCCTAGGTCATGTGCCACCTTGTTCAATATTAAGTTAATGAATGGGGCAAGGATAGCAGAAGTGCATTAAAGAGCAGTTTTGTGTATCGCGGTGGCTGCTCCTATATGAGGCTTGCCATGGATTCCAGTGAAAGCAGGACTGAGACCATCTCTCTCTCTAAACATAAGAACCTGCCAAAGCAAAGTGGTGTAATGTCTGTCTCTTTAAATGGGCAAAAGTTAACCCTGGAGGTTCCAACATCTAATACATTTAATAGTCTTGGAAACTGGTGAGAAATTTACTCAGGAGACAAAAAGAACATCCCATCAGCAAGTTATTCTATCAGTAAGGCATTAAAAAAAGTCCCACTAGTCACCACGATGAGATACACTGGAGAAACAATGTGAGAACCCGACTGTTGGCAGCTACAGTTAAATACTTAGCTCTGTTCAGATACAGTATCTCCAGCTGATTTCCTCACAGCTTCTGTGTGTCAGAACCAGAGTTTAGAATGCAGGAGTATCTGGAGCTGTTTCCTACTCAGGCAAAAAGAGTAGTTTGCTCACTACTTCAAGTAACAGTCTTCAGAACGACACACATTTCTGCTGTCATAAAAAGTGATGGAATATAGAGAAGTGAAAAGCAGCTTCTTTTGCATTGGAAGAGCAAATCACATTAAGCAAGAAATGTTTTCATGCTGCTCAGATCACACAAATCACAAAAGAAATATACAAATAAGAAGAGATGCCAAGAACTGGCAGCTACTCGGAAGACATAAGTGCTGAAGAACACTTGACCACAAGAAGAAATTAATATCTGACAGCACTGAAATAAGCAGTGTTGATAAAATGAGTCAGCAAATAAACATGGGATCCAGGAGGCATACACCTTAAGAATTCACTGGAAATCCAGCTGAATGATCGATCAGAGGAGTTAATTAGTAATGCTGCCTGAATATTTTTCTCCCTGTAAGCCTCTTCATGTACAATTAGTGGTTCTCTTATGCTGAACTGCAAAGGTAAGTGTTTTATAAGTGTTTTTCCATCTCTTAGAAGAATTCGCTATCTACTCTGCAGGTCAACATTAAAATCCTTTACTAGCTCAACAAGCCCTTGAGGAGCTAAGCTATTAACTGGCTGTGTACGTAGGAACAGAGGTAGGAAGAATGATTCTGTGATTAAGGCACCGGACTGGAAATCCACAGCACTGGGTTCTATATCCCAAGCTCTGCAACATATTTCCTATGTGACTTTGGCAAGTGACTTTACCGCCAGCAAACAAATGGGGGTAATAATACTTCCTTACCATAAAGGCACAGATGTAATGAAAGGATAAATTAATTAATGTTTGTGAGGCACTCAGACACCATAGTGATGTTCATAAATAAGGCCCAATACTCCCAAATGCCAATCTTTTCCTGTAGCGTATTTGTACCCTCAGCACCCTTTGGTTTTCCGGTTCAGCCCCTCTTCATTAGAGATCCAAGTTGTGAATCTTCAGGCCAGATTGAAGCTTTCCCCAAAGGTCAGGAGAAGGAGGGAATCCAGTTTGGTGTCACCTCTGCTTTCAGAATTGCTCTACTCCACTTTTGAAGACTACACAGGTAAAATCCTACTTAAGACCTGTTAGAATCACAATCAAGGCCCTGTGCACGCCAAGCAAATGGGATTGATTCTGCAAGACCTGCAGTAATACCTGGAGATTCAACAACCGCTTCAAGTAGATCCCCTGATGGATGCTCTTCTTACAATAATTATTAAATGAATGCTACAATCAGTAAACTAGGCCTTGTGCTATGTATTTTGATATTTTTTTACAATCACACAGGCCCCAAATTTGCAGATTTCAAGGTTCAGCAGCTTTTAGTATTGACAACACAACTGCATGGTAGAAATTGCAAGAGAAAAGATGTTGGAGCAACAGAAGAGAACATCCATTGGGGCCTACTTTTTTGTGGAGGAAGGACGTCTTCGACACACATTGGAGACAACAGGAAATGAATGAGGAACTGAATGTACAACTACCATGTTTGTTAAATATAGATGCTTAACTTTAAAACAATGAGGAACATTCATGGTAGGGTCCGTCCTGTTGCTGAATGTCAGACACACTAAAAATACTTCACATTCATAAACACATTCCAAAAGTTGGGTCGGCAAGGAGTTCCTGCCTACTGCTCCATTTAGCACAAATTATCGATTACAGCCACAGACAATACCAGTTACTCCCAAGTATGTTGGAACTTCTTTCTGGAAGCCATGCAGCACAGCTCTGCTGGGTTTCTTGTTGCATATGCGGCTGCTGCTCTGTGCTCTGCTGCTGCTGTTGGTACGGGGGTCATTGTGCCATGAACCGCCCACGACATCTGACACGCTGACGAGCACAACTGTGCTTCTTGTGCTGGGGTACACACGTTTGTCTAGCGCAGACAAAGGAGCTGTTAACTAGGCTGTTGGAATCAGACCTTGCACCTCACAATCCAGTCTGACACAGAACCAGTGATGTAGGGAGGGTCTCGGGCGCCCGGGGACCAAGCCTACATTTACGCCACCCCCCCCCAGGCCTCACATCCCCTGTGCAGGAGAGAAGGGTCCCGATGCCGCCCCCCAGCTGCCCTGGAGAGGGGGTCTCTACCTGTGGGGGGCATGAAGCTTGTGGGGTAGGGGGCGCAAATGCAGGTTTGACTCCAGTGCCCCCCTGCAATTACCTGGCGTGCAGCACCCACCTCTCCAGCCCCACAGCCTGGCACCAGCTTGGATGCGAAGGCGGCCTCAGCCCCAACAGCCAGGGGGCGGCACCAGGCCAGGCCTTCACGACACATGGAGGGCGGGGAGGTGCGCAGGAGCGGAAGCGGGAGCAGCCACCTCTCAGCTTCCTGCGCCCTCTGCCCATCATGAAGGGCCAGTCCAGCGCCCTGCACTTACCTGCCCCTCCAGCCCCGCACTGGCTCGGACGGGGCTTGGTGGTGGCCTCACCTCGCCAGCCTGGGGTTGACCCTTCATGACAGATGGCTGGGCTGGAGCAGCGGGTGAGTAAGCTGAGCACCCTCCAACAGGTTGGTGCCCAGGGGCCTGGCCTCCCCCTCAGTACGCCACTGCGCAGAAAACAAAATATAACTGTTTTATTTGGTGACTGACAGTCACTAATCATGGTCGAGGAGTTTCCTGTACTAACAACATTTTACAAAGTGGACTTCAGATCTTAATGTGTGTGTGTGTGTGTGTGTGTGTGGCAGAGAGAACAACACCCAACAATAAAATAATTTAGTCCCCTTGAGCAAACACACAGTAATTTGGCACAAAGTTGAATGTGTAAACTAACAAAAAATGAAAACTGAACTTGGTTAAATGTCTGTCAAATGATTATAGTGAAAGCTAGATAGCATTGTACAGGCAAGCAAACAAAAGGCATAAAATGTGAAAATTAAGATTGTATGCAGAACCTTCCTTCTGCTTCCCTGCACATATACATTGCAAGTGTTTAATCATGTGATCACACTTTTAAAAAGACACCTTTTGCTACAAACTTCATCCATCTGTGTCTCAGATAACATCATGGAATTCCAGATTCCCCCATTGGAAATGTGCTAAAGGATTCTGCATTCAATTCTGACGGGCGCATTTCCTGGCTTTTTACTGCTGAACATTAACATTGCATCGATATAATTTTTATGGTTAATTTCTGAGGCTTTTTTAAAAAGAGAAAAGTCTAAAATTGTGGCTGGTGGAGTGGCAGACAGGCTCCGCACAAACTGCTGTGCCCTGTTGCTTCTCCCCCAGAAACATGCCCCTGTTGAATTAAAGGCTATGACACTGCACTTGAAGGAGCAGAGAAGACTGCTGTCTCTCCTGACCAAGCACCATGGGAACCTTGCTGAGCAGACGCCACTGTCTTAATGCCTATTGCCTTCGGTCACATTTTATAGTAAGGTTCTCTTTATGAATGGCTTTGGAAAATTTTCCTCTCAAAGTTAAACATTCAGACACTATCTAACCTGAGCATTTTGACAGAGATTTTAGTCATTTAAAGGAGTTGGACACTGGGCATCCAAAGCGCTAAGGCCACTTAGAAAACTCTCAGCCAAAAGTGGTTGTGTGTGAAGGCTGGACAAACAGGGGAAAGGGTGGAGCATTTGCTCACAGTTCTATGCAGGGGCTTCCTACTTCCAGGTTTACACTCGGAGGCCATTTATTTTGTCTGGAACAGCATCATCACTGTTGGCAGGCCTCGAAATGACAGCAGTGATTAGAGGCTTCAGGCCAATTTCTTGCTGGCTTGCCTGAGGTTCACAGGACAGAGTGAGTGAGTGTTTATGAAACCAAGGTACAGGGCTGATTGCCAGTAGGTCCTGCAGAGCTCTCTGTACACTGCACTCAAGCATCTCATTCCACCTCAGAGATGGAATGAATTAGGCACAGGTGTACACAGAGCTGCTGCAGAGGGGCGCAGGGAATGAGACACACCTGCCTTCTAGCTGATCATGCATATTGCTCATGCCACCATTTTGTCAACACAAGTCTCCCCGCCTCTCCCTGCCAGTGGCAGTCAGAATGAAACTTTTAATTTCAAATACGTTTCAGTACAGGGAACCTGAAAAGCACTTGTTCCGCTGGGAAGAGAAGAAATCTTTCCTGTTCTCAGGCCCTTCCCTGCAACCAGCTCTGAGAGAAACCCCCACACCTGTTGTTACTCCCAGGGCTTACCTTGGGACCTGTCATTTGCCATGTCAGTGGAGGACAGTTACCCCTTCCTCCATTTTTTTTAAAAAAGTGGAACATTTAAAAATGAAATTTGTAAAAAATGTCACCGTATGTGAGGCTTAAACTCTCACTGCTCTATGTGTACAGCCATGGAGCACTACAGTAAGCAACAGGGTGGACATGTGGGTGGAAGGGGAGAAAATCTTGTGAACTGTTTTACCTCCAGTAGAGTTTATCATGGAAATGTTGACAAGCTGCAGGCAGTAGTTTGTAGCACTGAAAGGTCAGAGAAGCTACAGCTCTTTTCTACACTGAAATGACACCCATTTCACTTCCATTATCCGGAGTAACTCTTATGCTGTGCGTTAACACCAGTTCCTTTAGGCAAAACCATGAGAACAAGAGATAAGACATTAGCTGTGATACCATCAACACAACTTATTTGACTAGGCCACAGTGTAAGACAGAAAGGGAACCTCTGTTTATATTGTAAACAGCATACACTGATACTGTACTGTAGGTGGAAAGCCCCTGACAAATCTGCCTCCAATACCTGGCCATCAAATAGGAGGGATTAGCAGGCAGGTTTCCCACCTGCCCAGAAACAGTAACCAAGGGAATCCAAAAATAAGAGTCAGCCACATGTCAAATAGCTTTTCTTTCAAAGTTTGACGTGGAAGACATATCAGCCACTGAACAAACCTGTTTTATGCTACTCAGCCATAGAAAACAGAACCATGCATTCTGTAGCTTATTCATATAGATGTTCTTTCTGTCCAAACCTTTAGAAAATTATTAACTTTAATAATAATGGCATTGTATTCCACAATGTGTGTAGGGGGGTCCTGTCACTCAATCCATTTCTAGTCTGAGTGGGTTTTACAAAAACCTTCCCCCTAACAAGATGCTGCCCCGCACTTCATTATTTAAACAAAACCAGATCAACAAATAGAAATGTCCAAGTGGCTGGGAGCAAACATGCAAAATAGATGCAGAGTTTTAGTTGAATGTCATTGCTCAGAGGAGAGCAAACGGTCCAGCCATGTCTGGAGTGATGGAAAACAGAAGGACTATTTCTCACTAAATTGTCTCTATAAAGGTGACAGATTAAAATGTGGGGAAGGGTCATCACCCTTCCTTTACAAATATAGCCCAGCTGCCTGAACTATGGAACTGAACATTTAGTTCAAAGTTCTGTTCCAAGCTACCCCTGTGTAATTTTTTCAATCTAGCGTATCTCCTACACTTCAGGAGACGTATTCCAACTTTCTCTCAGAACAGGATTTGGCTCACGATGTCTGTTGAAAAGGAGAGACTATTGCAAATAGTGTTTGTCTTACAGCTGGTTGAATTTTTGTTGAATTTTGGATTTTCAATTTAAAAACAGATGGAATTTTTCCACAAAAAATTCCAATTCTTTCAACCAGCTCTTAATTTGTGTGTCCTTGATAGGGAGTCCTCATTGCTGAGTTCTCTCACAGGCAGCACAGAGATCTGCCTCTTTTTCCCATTGGCAATGTCTTCAGTCACACATCTGTACATTTTGTGTGCGTGTTTAGCACCTGGAGAGGTGTTATTCTTTAGGCGTTAGGAAAGATAAACAAGGTGAATAAATTCCTTCAAATTTGATTACTTCAGTGATTATGCAAACAACCCACACAACGTAAAGATGAAACCTCCCCACCAATCCAGCATTTACATGACTTAACACGCACCACCAAGACTGGACTGTTGCATCACATACGCTCAAAACAGTAAGGTTTCCTCTCTTCCTGTGCCAAAATTGCATCATGCAAACCTCCAGAACGCTCACAGCACAGCATAGAATCTGAGCCTTGCGTACTCTGTATGGACACTGAGGCATTTTTTGCTACAACCAGGGGTTTATGCTGTCATCCTTGGCCCTCCTCTACATTTCTGTGCTCAAGGCTTTGTTTGGTTATCACCCTCCCACCCCAAAGCCTCTGTGAGCCAGCAGGCCATTTATAGCCTGTGCCACATCCTCTCAGGCTGGCTACCACATTTCGCTCACCCCGCTCTATGACCTCACAAGCTCATTGCAGCAACTTTCCCACCTGCCCATTGCAGGATCGCTGGATGCAGCTTGCTGAGACCAGCCCGATACAAATATGATTGGCAGAAAGTTTCATTTTGAAGATCAGCAGGGAGAGGTTGGATAAATCAGCTATTTATCAGGCAGTCATAAAACCCAGACCAAATATTCAAATACATTTGGATCCTGGTGCCCAAAGGGAGCTGATTGGGCAGATCCTGACAGACTTCAGGTGGGTCTCTGGCTGGATGCATGGAGATCCTGGGTGTGCGTAGGGATTGCAGGAATCAGAGCCTTTATTTTGTGCTTATTGGCATTTGGGAGCTGATGGGGGACTGCTGACATTGTCCACCCCCTCAGAATATTAACAGCAACTGTTTGCCCACAGCAGTGGCTCTCAACCCCTTCTGTACTGAGATGCCCTCTTCTGTAGTGAGCCCTCCCCAACCTGGATGCAATCCCCTCACCCTTTTAAAAGCTGTGAAGAGCAGGATGGGCTTTATCTCCTGGCTGCTACTCCCAGGTTGAGAACTACTGCTCTACAGGCTGGTAACCCTGCCTCAGACACGCCTTACCTTCGCGGCGGTACAGGTTTGTTCCGAAGTGACGCTGCTGCTATTTACCTAATGGATGGAGCAGTGGCTTCAGCAAAACTCCTGGTCTGGGCAAATGCTGAATCCCAGCTCCTCCGCCCATATGGTTATCCCTACACTCGACCCCTTCCCTCTAATAGATAAGCTAACAACGAACATAAAGAATAAAAGTTTGTAAGGTGTCATGCCGCCCTTCCTGTCCCTCTGGGAGGGGGGCCACGCCCCCTCATTACAGTGCTCCTGTGGGTACCAGCTCAAAAACGGAGGATTAGTGGTGGGGGAGGGGTCCTGGCCCCTTCTACAGGTCACACATGCCCGTGCAGTCTATAGGCCCTCAGGCGGGGCGAGACAGCCGCTTCTAGCCCTAGGCCAGGCGAGTTAGCAGCCTATAGCCCCAGGCCCTCAGGCGGGGTGGGGCAGTCGCTAGCCCTCTGCAGGGTGAGTCAGCTGTTCACATAAATCCCAGCTCTCAGGCAGGGCGGGGAAGGGAAGCAGTCTAAGTCCTGGAGCAGGGCAGGGCAGGGCAAACAGTCTCGAGGCCTTGGAGGCTGTACAGGCCAGGCCAGGCCAGGGGTGGTGTGGGAAGGAGGACGCAGGCCCTCCCGACTCCATCGCATCCCAGCCCAGGTCCCTATCAGTTGCAGAGGGATCTGCCACAGAGTCAGTGGGGCTCCAGCCGCAACCTGCTGACGCAGCTGCAGGCCATGAGACTGCCAGACTGTCGTCCAGCCCCCAGGCTACTTCCTTCCCCCTTTCCTTGGAGTACCTGGCGCACCTGGTCACCTGCGGTCTCCTCGGGACACTCAGCCAGGGGCAGGTGCCACAGCCCTTCGATGTCGTCGGCCGGTGGTAGGTCTGGCGACTCCTAGAGGTCACTGACAGATGGCAGCTCCTCCTGCTCCCAGGCAGCCAGTGGTTGCTCCGGGTTCTAGGCCACTGGCAGCTCCTCCAGGTTGTATCTGGCTGGGGGTTGCTCTGGGTCCCAGGCAGCTCTGGCAGCCCCTCGGCAGGGTTGTAGGTGGCTGGTAGCTCTGGCGGCCCCTCTGGGACCCAGGACGCAGGCAGCTCTCCCGTGGTGGTCAGGCTGGAGCCTCAGAACAGTTGGAGAGGCGTCCTTCCACTCCAGCAACCTGTGCCTGATTGAGGGCGAGGCCTCCCCTTTTATACTTCTTGCCCTGCCCCTCTGCTTCTGGTGGGGCAGGCAGGGTTGTTCTGGCTCCACTCACCCAGGGGCATACCATCCCGCTCTGTCCGTCTCACAGGGAGGTCACACCCCCTCAGTACAAAGTTCCCCAGTGGCTTTCATTGTTCTACATATATAGAAAGGGTCTGAAGCTTAGATCACCTCCTGGACTGGAGCTGAGGTGCCCCTCCCTTTCATCACCAGTTCCACCACAACCGACAGAAATCCAATATGGAGTGCTATTTTGGCACCCAGCCATAAAGCAGCAGCAACTGACTTCACGTTAATACCACCATTGCCTTCCCCTAGAATTGGCTTCCCATAAACCAGGCTCACCTAGAGCAGCATGGTACCATGACTGCTTTTCATTTTCACTCAGTAGGAAAGGTGCTGGCTATCTGCCTCTCTCTGATAGACCATTGCCTGGGAACTGCTGGCTGTGGTGCTTGACCTCCCTCCAGCCAGCTGTTCTTGTTTCCCCCTTCCTATGCTTGAGCATGCCAGCACCTCCCCCTCATCACCTTCATTTGATGGGTTCATGAAGGTTTTTTCTCTCAGCCGTATCTGGTGTCTAATGATAACGTTGTGTAGCAGACAACATGCCAGGAGCACGCTTTTACATCTTCAGAAGAATAGTGTACCACCATCAAGCTTATGCAGACATCTGAATCTCCTTTTTAGAAAGCCAAATGTCTTCTCTCCAACCATTCTGGGGGTCACTGTTGCCCCCTGGACTGAGTGTACTGGCTGGGTTGGAGAGATATACAGATCATTAGGTCAGCTATGCCCTACATTGACAAGTGTTTGTGTTCCCATGGGAAGCTGTATGGTGTGTGCACAGTAAGTGGATTTTCTGCTTCCCCAGATCCTCACTGGATTCACTCGAACAGCAGAGGTGGGGTAACTCTCAGTACAGAGTCACAACAGGAGCCATGAAATTTGGCCACAACTAGGAACAGAAATATCATTTTTATCATGATGTTTGTGACTAAGCTAGTGTCTTTCCCGTTTCCAGAGACATTCTCCACCTTCAGAGCCGTCAGGGCCATGCGTGTCATTCAGTGTGCCTAGTGCTGATGGGAAGTGGGCAATATGACAGAATCCAGGCGTTATCGAGAGGCCCCTATCTCTGCCCATGGGTGTCCAGGCGGTGTGATAACTGATTTCCTCACTGTGGCAGTCAGGACATCTTCCAGGCAACGGGTGGAGAGCAGGGTGGTGAAAGGGAAGACCTAGTGGCTAGTATGTTAGTGCAGTGGTGACCGCGTCTGAGACTAGAAGGGCCTGGCTGCTATGGCCCTGTCTCCAGACCCCCTGCCACTTATCACGAAGAAGAGTTTGTGAAGATTGAGCCTGGGCCTCTGGACTACACGAGCCTCACTAAAGCCAAGGCAGGTTCTACAGGCCCACAAATCCTGGTCAGAAAGTGATGGCACCACCTGTTTCTGTGCCAGAGAAAGCCTCCTCCTTCTCTTTGTGAAATACATTTAGAGGCCATGCTGTAGCCAGAGGTTGGTGCAGCTCCTACTCAGACTTCAAGCGACTCTCTCCGTGACCTCAGTTTCCCTCCATCCTAGCCACTGCAAATCTCCCACCTTCCCCACAGCCTGCGACCTTGCCCTCTGAGACCACAAGCCCCTTATTAGCTTCTCTCACTCATGCTCTTTGCCTTTTTATCTTTAAGTCAGCTTGGAGTTCTACTTCCAGGCATGTTGTGTGCAGAACAGCCAATGAGCGCTGGTGTCTAAGTGGCCTAACTTGCCCCTGCAGCCTGTGTTACTTTTGGGACCAAGGGTACATCTTCAGTGTATTCAGAGGTATGACTGCAACAAGTCAAGCCAGAACCAACACAGCTCTGATCTAGCTAGTTCAAACAGCAACAGTGAAACCGCAGCAGCATGTACTTGTGTTCAGGGACCTGGGCTTGCACAGGCCATGCTGCCTGGGCTTCACAGCTGTTTTTAGTCGAGCTAGCTAGATCACATCTACACCTGCTGCAATCACACTTGACTGCAATGTGGACAAACCCCAACACTTAGGTGAATGTGTGTCTGGGGGGAGGGGAACCTCCTCACACATCTGAAAATTCCTGATGAATAGCCTCCAACTATCCCCTTGGAGTGCTCAGCATTCGAAGTGCACAGGGGACTCGGGTACAAACTAATGTGCTCTTTGCTTAAAAAATAAAATTAAATTAAAAAAAATCCTAAACCCCCAAACTTGTGGGTGCACATGGTGTGCTCTGGAACTCAGCACAAGAAGATTTTGAGATCGCTGTAACCTTAATTTAAAGAATGATTTTATCACTGAAACCACCAGGTGAGTACCTACCTCTGCTCTGCTCGGGTTAATCCTCTGCCCCTCATTGCCAGGCCTAATTCATTTTCCTGCTCAACAAGAGGAGGAGCAGGAGGTGTGTAATCACAAAGCAGCAAGGAGCTTGACCTTTTATAATAGAAATAACAGGTTGGGATGGGGTATTTCATTGTCAAAACACAGAGGAGACGTTCAGATAGATCTCTTGGAATATTCTGTATGTTTATTTTTGGGATTTTCATGGCAAATTGTAGGTGGTGAAGGGAAGAGGGGGCAGAGAAGAGAGAAACAACTGGTTTTTCAAATTGGACAACCAACAATCCTGAAAATCAGGAATGGAATGCATTGGCAAGCAGAAGAGCCACATATTGAGTTACTGACCTTTAAATTCATCTTTGAATTGCAAATAAGGTAAAGACAAGAGAAAAGGGAGAGAGACATATTCGAAAGCTTTCTAGTGGAATCCTTTGAAGGATCTGGATGGAGTTATATCAGCAATAATGAAACCATCCCTGGATAAAAATGACTTTTCCTCATGCATAGCATGCTCCAGATTAACCCTGAGAGTGACTAGAATATACTCCGTTTTAGATGATTTTGTTTTGGTCCTTTGGTTTCTTGATAAATTGTCAACGTGGCCCTTAATTGGGTGTTGTCTCTTGTATTCACAGTTGCTCTAAAGCAATGGTTACCAGACTGGGGGAGGAGGGGCTGAAGAGGAATGTTTGGGGGGGGGGTGTGGCAGGGCGGGGCCAGCCCCCACGGGGGCAGGGAAGGAACGCAACCCAGCCCCGGCTCTACCCCCAGCTCTCAGGGCTGTGTGAATCAGGTTTGGGGGGCAAGAAGGGGCACAACAGAAGAAGTTTGGGGGCCACCGCTCTAACGGCATGCAATGCAGTGACAAGTAAGTTCCAGCAGGGGAGCTAATCATGTAAGACTAGGATGCTGCAAGACACTCAAAACCTATAAGAAAGGGGCAAATGGTATTTTGTGGGGCATTCTCCTGGCCTTTAAAATAAAGGCACAGTCACAAGGCAATTTAAATTGCTATAGCTTCAGTGCAGAGCACCACTAAAATATAGCAAGACCTAGATTCACAAGGTCTTAAAACAAGAGATATCAGGCAAATACGTCAAATATGTTTAATTTTTTTTTTAAAATAACTGATGGCAAAATAAAATATTTACATCACATCATACTGTTTAAACACATAACGTCACTGTACAAAGAAATATACATGCAAAATAAAGTAAAAATTTAACTGAAATAATAGAGGAAAATAAAATGAACAAGATGTTATGAGGTTGGTACGAATACACATCCAGTTTTGAATTCAATCTTCTTTTAAAAAGTTTCTGTACAACTTTACAAAACAAACAAAAACCAAACAAATAAAAAGGAATAAATAGAATATAATGGAAGCGGCAAAGCTTAAAACTAACCAAAGCCAGTTTATGGCTTAAAACCCAGATCTAACTCGTGTGGGTCGCAGGCTGAGTGTCCTTAGTTAAACTTGGCATTTTGCACAGAGACACACAGATGGCAACACATCCATGTGAACTCCTTGATGCACAGAAAACCATCTCTGTCTTATTAAATATTTCATCACGTTAATATTGCCTCAGTCTTAAAAACAGTTACATTACGTGTCAGGTCTCATGACCACTAGTGCCTGAATGTATTTCTTCACGAAAGAGCAAAAAATTCATTGAATTATTGTACAGAAAGCAGTAAATGCAGATTTGAAAAGTCTAAAAAGTAGTAAATGTTGAGACTGATTTTGGGAAAGTAATACTTTGGCATTTTGAATAATATAATAATAATTTAAAAAAAATGTCACCCTATTTCTTATCCCGTTTGTAATTCGGGCTATGAATATTTAGTTTATTTATTTACAATCCTTAAAATCGATAAGATTCTTTACTAAGTTTTATGCTAAAATCTCATCTTAAACTAATAATGACAGTGTGATACAATATTCCCCCTTCCCCACCCACCCAGAAACCTCAAACACACAAACAAAACCATAAAGCTCGCTGTACTAAGTATGTGCTTTTTCTATATATTTATTACAGTTACAACAGAGGTCCTCATAAATAGTTGCATAAAATGTTAAAGCCACAACATTGCACATGATATGAAATAAAACAAAATCCCAAATGAGTGCATTTACAGTATTTTCATCTTGCTGTATACTGCTCGACAATCAGATTGGCAGGCTGGGCACCAACCCAAAGTCCTTTTCGAATGGGACAGCAAGGGCTGACCTGAACTGAAGACCCGCACAGTGGTATACCACCATTTAGGGAAGAGGGAGAGGGGGAGAAAAATTACAGACCGAAGGCAGGTAACAGTCTATATACAAGTAAGGCCTACATTTTATCAGAGCAAAACGATTCATTCTATTTGTATGCAAAAATTTTGAGACTGGATGCACTTAAAAGCAGAGTCTGATCTCAGTGCACTGCTATGTGAGATACATACAGGCGAGGCAACTGGAAAGCTCTAGGACCAAGTGAAAAACAGACATCAACGGAGGCCATATCAATGGGCAGCCAATTTGGTGAGTCTTCTCCAGGTGTGATTTGATATTTGTCCTTGTTTGTTCGTTAATATCAACGCTTTGAACATAGGCATTAATTTCCTTGAACAAATCTTGAAAACGTTAGATAAGTTCATTTGCAAAACTCTGGTTTTTAAAAAAGGTTTTTTTTGTTTTTTGCAGACACCTGAATAAAATACTGTTACTGTAACGCTCTTGACTGCCTTTCACAGAGTACAATGCTACAGTCCTCCACCTCGACGTAGTCTGCATTGCTAGTCCCAAGTACTACTGTGTGCAGCTTTACTTGGAATGCATTTTCACACGAACATTCTAGCAGCTGATTGGCTCTATTTGTTTTTTTCCCCCCAAAATTCAAGTCAACAGCTGATTGGCAGGAGAGTTCTATCTCCAGTCTGATTGGCAGGTGAAAGAGAATGAGAGAAAACTTCAAGCTAGGTCAAACTCTTGGCAAGAGCCTGCTCTGTAAGAAGTTTTTAATGCTACGAATGGGTTGAACATCATTCTGGTGTTTTCGCCGCTCAGTGAACGAAGTCAGTCTGGATATGTCAATGCTGTCAACATTTTTGCTATTCCCCAGCTGCAGCCATTGCTCCTGAAGGGCAAGTGCAGCAGAAGGACGCTTCGCTGGGTCATCCTGAAGTAGGAAACATACAAAATCTTTGGCTTTCTGGCTAACTCCTTTGAAGTAATCATCTGGGAAACTAAAGTCTAAGCGACAAATATTCAGGCAAGTTTCCTCTACACTTTCATCCAGGAAAGGAGAGACGCCACTAAGAAGGACATATGTGAGCACTCCAATGCTCCAAACATCTGAGGTGAGGGAGACAGGATTTCCAAGGATAATTTCGGGAGCTGCAAACTCTGGGTTCCCAAGTAGCTGGTGGATATAATAGGTGGTATTGAGCTGGACTGCATCTCCAAAGTCAGCCAGCTTTATTGTTAGCTTAGCTGAGCTCTGATCCACCAGAATGTTTTCAGGCTAGAAAACACAAAGAGAAAAATTGTATACATCTTTCAAGTAAGTTTAGTACACATCTAAAGCCCTAGGTTACTGCGTCCCAACAAGCATTGTCAGCTGAGGAGCATAGCAAACATTTACAAGCTACGAAGATTATCATGGTTAGTGCTACAAAGCTCCTATGTCGTTCTACCAAGCTCCTTAAAGTCCTCAAAAAATCCTGCAGTGGTCTGCAGGATCCTTCAAACTGTAACATGTGATCATCATGTTGTAGGTGCTCGCACATTAATGACCCAGGAAATACAGTCCTGCATTATACAGTCGCTGCATTAATGACCCAGCAAAACTTCACAGTAAGAGTTCTGCATAGCTCCACAGAAAACTGGAACCCTGTAAACCTGCATTTTGAAGACCCAACAACTTTTGACTGACACTGTGTATATAACATTCACTGACTACTTGTCTCATGACACAGAAAAACATGAAAGTGTCCCTTAACATTTACATGTTCTTGGGTTGCTATTTATTTTACAATATAAAGGCAGCTGAAGTTTAAATCATTCTAACTGTGGAAACCACAAGAACTCTTACATGCACCTCTGAGAAGCAATAAGGAAAGGTGGAATTTTTATTGTGCTGTTAGATATGAAGAGGTGGGCTAACTAACTCATCATGTTAACTAAGGAAAAGTTACTAACCTGTAACTGGATTTCAAGTAGACCCCCATTCTGGAATTCACCCGTGCACTCCATAAGAAGCCCAGAAACAACTAGAAAGCTCTGACTTTTTTGACTCACAACAACCATAGATCAAATCAGCTTTTAAAATTAATTAATTTTTTAACGACAAATGGGAATTTGGGGCGTGATGGTATAGCCTCTTTTTTCCCCTTCTTTTCATGTCAAGAATTAAATCTGCATAATTGAGTCCAAGGCCCCTTGCTGCCTAACTGATCCTGCCTACACAGAAGATCTATTGACACCAGATTTCCCCATCTAGCCCAAGAGTGGGTGGGAGGAAGGGCCAGTAACATGCTTCAAATCCAATTTGAAACCTTCAAGGATTCTTCCATCAAAATGGATCAGATACATATGGGCCCAAACAGTGAAACCCAGATGGATGGAACAAAGATCCAGCAGATGCCCTTCATCCAAGCACCTCAGACAGAGTACAAACAACAGAAAAGGAGAATTTGGGAGCCACAGGAAGAGCAGTCCTTGTACCCAATTTTTACAACAGATTCTGCTGTTTCAAGTGGAGAAAATGATCTCAATAGCAAATTCCCCTGGCAAAAACAAGCAAAGAAGTCACCAGCATATTACACCGAGTCCAGCCACTAGTTACTGTTTACAGGGAAAGAAACCCTAACAAAAGGGGATCACAACCAGTCAACAAGCTAAGTAGGAAGAAGCCGAGGAAGTTAAGACTGTCTGCTTCAATGGCTGAAAATAGCTCGGGGTGGTGGGGGGGGGGAGGGAGAGGAACGACGATGACTATCACTTCGTCATATAACCCTGGAATGAGCATTCCGTGCTCCAGGCAAGGGTTGCCTGGCTCCTAGTGGGCAAAGCTTTCTAGGAGACCCACGCTTGCATGCAGCATGATAGCACTGATAACACTCCAGGAGTACCACTTGAGCCTCACCTTTAGGTCCAGGTGTGCTATTCTGCAGTTGTGAAGATACTGTACAGCTTCCAGAATCTGTCCCATATAGATCCTGATCTTCCCTTCAGTGAGATTTCCCCATCGCACAACACAGTCTAGAAGGCGACCCTGGTCAGCCCTATTGAAGTACAAGGGTTACATTTCATTGTAACACTAAAACAGCAACATTTTAAAAATATATCTCCTAATTGTAATGTTTCAAAAGCATTTTCAAGTTAAACTGTCCTTAACTTCACCAAGAGCATCAATTAATTCACTGTCTCTGAACCATGGCTACCGTTACTGATTAGAAGTTAAATCTTATTTTTCTTGAAGTCAAATGACAAATTCTATGCCCCTCGGGAACAGTCTGTCTGCATTAATCATAAAGCACCATTAAGAGAGGATTATTATTCTGAAGCGTATTTTGGAAGGGGGCCACTAATAAAGGAAAGGCAGTGTTTTATCCAGATAAAAGAAATGCCTACAAAACGGTGCAGCGCTCTGCTTATTTTTTATGTGTAGGTTCATTCTATTATGAACCTAAAAAGTACTAGTGGACTGCAGACAGTGCAAGAGCACTACCCTAGAATGGACGGCTTTATTCAACTGAAGCTACACTGGCAACACAGCAAATCCCTTTTCTAGTTTTAGTACTGAAGTGCCCTGATGTATTTCACACAGGTTTAATCTACTGACTTTCCACTACACAGACCTGTAAAGATAACTCAGCAAGCAGCTCACAAAAACTGAATTAAAAATATCATGATGCCTCCATTTTTGGTGCCCAGTCTTCGACACTAACATTCGAGATGCCTGGTTTTCATAAGGTGCCGAGAGAACCAAACATTGAAGCACCTAAAACCATTAGTCTCCTTTGAAAATCCTGGGCACCATGTTCATGTGGAGAACCTGCATTTTGAACCCCTTTGAACAGTGGGTCAACGTAAGTACAGACAGAAGCTTTAATGCTTGTGCTGCATTTATATAGTGGAAAAAACCTTCTGAGCATGGAGGGGTGGTGAGTAGGGAAGCACAGCATTATTGGCTGTATTTGGATGCTGTGGAAGGATTGTCCCTGCCACCACCCAGTACAGCTTATATTGAAATGTGGTAGACTGCAGCCTCAGGAAGAGAGGAACAAGACAGGGTTGAGACAAGACAAAGTGAGATGAGTAGTCTAGGCACATCAGCATTTTAGAACATTTACTCCATCCAACATTTACACAATTTCAGAGTGAGGCTGTTAACAGGATCATTTACATCACAATGGTCATCCTTACCAAACTCTTCTGACGGGGACCTGTTTACAAGAGGTTTTAGTTGGGAGAACTGTAAACAAGTCAGGGCCTCTGCTTTCCATCATAGAAAGATGGAAGATTTTGGTAAAAATTAGGACACTACTTCCATCTCTACAAATAGAATGAGAGAGCTCCAGGACTTTATCTAAGCACTCTAGAAGATTGGTGAAATCCTAAACTTCTTCAAAATCATTCACAAACTACTTCAGTACGCCAGTATAAGAAATCAGTTGCATGAAGATTATGCATATATATAAAGTGCTGTTACTTAGAGCCCACATACATCTCTAACACTAAGATGTAGCTGGAGGAAGTTTCAAAGGTATCTAGAAGGCCAACGAGCTGGGGATGCTGGAGATTCTGCATGACTCCGAGTTCATGGGTAACCTGGTCTCGTTTCATCAACTTCTTGTTCACAAACTTAGCGGCCACTGCTCGCTTGGTTCCCTTCTGATCACATTTCTTAACGACAGAAAACCTGCCTCTGAGAAACAATTAAAAGAAGAATTAGCTGAGGGCAGTGCTACAGGACCAGAAACAGTACAAGATTTTATTAGGACAAATGTTCTGACTGTCCATTGGGACCACACGTATAGAGAAGTTTGACTACATTCAAGGATGTATTATGATGTCTACAACATTGGTTTTGATAACTAAGTAGCTGTTGTCAAAGATCCTTCTGA
The DNA here is from genome assembly GCA_007922155.1 of Mesoclemmys tuberculata. Classification (NCBI taxonomy): domain Eukaryota; kingdom Metazoa; phylum Chordata; order Testudines; family Chelidae; genus Mesoclemmys; species Mesoclemmys tuberculata. Next base: position 8,248,081 of record ML675601.1, on the reverse strand, counting down.
ATTTCCAGACGAATAAAATCAGAATCTGATCTGTTCTCTAGAGTGCTACAACTAAGTAAAACAAATAGATTTGAGTCTATGAAATCCATCTGTGCACTAGCTGTCAGGCCACTTTAAAAAAAAAAATTTCTTGGGTGATATTCCCCAGGCATGGGATGGGGGTGGGGCATGGAGAGGAAGGGAGGGAAGAGGAGAAGAGGGAAAGCGTTGGGAGGAAGAGAAGAGGGAAAGGGGTTTGTTGGAAAGACTAAGACATTTAACTATGGAAGTGCTGTACAATCTTCTGGAGCAAGGGAGTGCTGTAAAATCATATGTACAAGCATTTGGAGAACTTCTGCAATTTTTCATAAAACATGTGCATACACCCTCTAATGTAACCCTTGAGTACAGTTTCAGCATCAACAACATTGCTTTTGTATTTATGCTGCATCATCTAATTATGGTAGGATTTTAGCATTATGTGACTTTTTCTTCACAGGGTGAACAAGTCTGTGTTCCATTTTTGACTCAAAAATCATTGCTACAAATAATTTTAAACTTCAAGAAGATTTCATAAAGAAATGATCTGAACCAATGTTATGTTTTGACCTTTCTCTTTCACCCTTCAGAGACTACCACACACTGGCTGAAGTTTCCAAACTTCACAATGAAATGGCACGATTAAGTCATACCTGCCAAGCTCAGCCACTTCACTGTACAGGGAATCAAAGTTGTCTTTCCAGATTACCATGATCCCATCACTTCCAGGACCTTAAAGGAAAGACAAGTCGAATTATTTCTAGTACCAAAAAAAAAAAAAAATATTTTTCAGCCTTAATTTAAACAACTCATATTAAAAAGGGATATGCCTCAGAATTTCACGGTTGCCATGACAACCACGGGACTGCTTCCGGTAGTTGTAAGCTGGAGAAATTCTGCAAATGGTGCACTATTTGGCAGTGGATTTGAAGGAATTAATACTCCTCCATCATGGAGTGACCATTGTCTATTTTGGTTTGAGGTTGGGATGCATGTATCCTGGAAGAGCGATGGGCCTGTTTGGGTGGCGCCAGTGATTTTCAGGCAGCCTTGAGGGATAAGGTTGTTCTTCCGATTGACCTCTCTTATGGTTTGGTAGGACTTCATTTCAGTCATGGAGAACAAAATAATTTTCTAACGGCCTGTAAATACCCTCTCCTCTGGCTTTGTCCTTCAGGTCATCACACAAGTGACCTGAAAACGGATGCAAGAAGTTGTCTTCAGGGCCAGTGCCTGAAGTCTCACATGACTTTGAAGAACTGTGACAGATTTTAGGATCACATGCTGTAACCTTGCAGAAATAGAGGTGCTTTGCCCTACAACCTAGGCGCTGGAATCTTGTCTTTACAGGCTGGTGAAGCTGAATAAGGAGAAGCACTGGTGTCCCTCTTTATTAAGCTTTTCCCTTCAAGGAGCTGAGGGGGATTAGGGAAGCAGGCTGAGACTGTGAGGCTAATGGTCCAGAAACCAACACTGATGCCGTCAGTCCGGCTTACTGTAGACCGACATCCAATCTCCAATTTTTGCACAAGGTTCATCAAGAAAGTTGTGGCAGGGACACTAGCAGTTTCTTGAGTTCTAAGCTTTGCTTGACCCTGATCACATTACATTATCAGCCCAAGTGTGGGGTAGAAATTACATTGGTTGCGCTTAGCTGTTTATTTCCTCCTAAAAGTAAATAAATGGATGATGTTTCCCCACTGATTCTTTTTTCTATCTGCAGCAGCTTTTGCTACCATTGATTATGAAGCTTCCTTTACTGGCTAACTGATCCATGCAGGAGGCAGTGGAAATGTTCTTGAGTGGCTCTGTTCTCATCTCTCCAAGAGCCTGGAAGCTGACTGTAGGCAATCATTCCTCTGTGATGAGGATTCTTTCTAGCAGGATACTACCCTACAGTCAACTGCATATGAAGCGACTGGAAACACCAGTGAGGCAACACGGGTTGCAGCGCATTCAAATCCGCTGACAGAACAGCAGTGGAACAAAATCTATTCAATACAGAATTTCAAGCTTGGATAAGGCTAGCTGGCTGTGACTTATTTGGACAACTGTGACATAATCTTGCTGGGTTCGAAGAAGCCAGAAGAATAGGTGGTACTTATATTGGGGCCCCTTATCAAGGAAGTGCAGCTGCTATTTATAAAGACAGGTATGTAACTTGAGGGTGTCGTTAGATCCTGGGCTCCTCCAGTATGCTCAAGTACCAACGATGACCAAGAGTCCTTTTTCCTGACACAGGAACCTAGTGAGAAGAGCAGGACTTTCCTTTCCAATGAGGAACTAGCCTGCCCCAATTATCCCTACCTCATTATCATTCAAAATCAGGCTGCTGCAATAAACTCAACATGGGGCTGCATACACAGACTATTTCAAATCTGAAGCTAGTGCAGGATGCCTTGACCTGATTACTGAAAGGGGTTATGTATCAGGAGCACAAGTTATGGGATTTGCATTGGTTGCCAATACTATTCAGAGCAGAATTCCAGGTAGTGGTGTTGCCTATAGAACCTTAAATGGTTTGAGATTTGGTTATCTAAGAAGTCATTTCTTTCAGAGCCTGGACTTAAGTTTCCTGACACTCTACAAAACTCATCTTTTTTCCCCACAGGCTTTTGGGAAGCTTGAGTCTATTTTATAGTCCCCATATTGGCTGGGACATATGTGGCAAAGTAGGATGAGCAGCCCCTTATATTTCATTTTGTGTTTTAGTTTATGGAATACACAGAGCACAGAACGGGCATCTATAGAGGCTTGTATTAATCCAAATCAATGATGAAACATGACCTCAACAATTTAGAAAAATGACTTAAGTTCTTTCAGGTGCTACACCTGCCAATTTTTGTTTTACCATCTTATTTAATTTTTCCTGTCCGTCTCTTCCCCACTGCTGGTTGGAGGACTCATTTAAAAAAAGGGAAATATATTAGCAAAATGCTGAAACTGTTATCCATGCGCTATCAAAGACAAAGTAAATAAACCAGAAAAAAAATCATCTTAACAGTGACATTTAATTATAGTAGGTAAAAGATCCCCAAGTAAAGCAGTCACTTTTACATTACTAGTGTTCCTTAAATTGCCCACATACATGCTTTAAAAATCTGCTTTATTTCTGATCCTGAAGTAAGATACTGGTCCTATCTAACACTTTAAAGCTGTAAGAGGATGATGTGGTTTTTGGACCTAAAAACAGGGAGATGAAGAAATATGTCCCACATATTTCTAAGCATTTGGACTTCCCTACTTCGAGTGAAAGAGTGAAAGAGCTTTGAAAAAGAGTTCAAAGGGGACATGCCATTAGTGTTTGATCTTCTGAGATGACACAATTTTCCCCCAGACTGCATTAAGAATACAGACTTAAAAATGTGATTTCAACACAGATCTCAGCTGGTACTGGTGACAACTGTGATTGAAAAGTGTGACAGGGGAATCACTGAAGAACTCCTGCCTCACCAGGCCAAGCTGGGAGCCACACACACAACCAGTAAACTCAACTCTCAGAACACAAGATTACCATTTGTGGGTGCCGCAAACCAGTTCACTTCTGAAATCTGTCCAGTCTTATTGGGGCTACTGGCAAAGGAATACATAGCCTATGAAAAGGGTCAACGTAAATCCTCTCTAAACTCCATGTACTCAGAGGCCAGGATTTTCTATATACTGTGGATGACACAGCCATCCTATGAAACCCAGGGTTGATTGTAATGTTATAAGATGAAAAGAAGCTAAGAGATAAACCCACCTAAAACCCGTAGACTGGCTGAAGATGAAACTGAACCCATATCGTTTGCAGCTATGCAGGTATAGATACCATCGTCTTCTGTGGTCACACCAATGATTTTCAAGGATGCCTCTCCTAAATCACTGCAAAACACATTAGAATCAATCAGTGAGTTTCTTGTCCTATTTAGAAGTCTCCAGCTCTCACTGCATCTTACATTCAAATTCAGCACTTACAATACACACACACCAACTCCACTAAATTATAGTACATCCTAGTTCTGAGCATCTCAGAATGACATCTTGGCAGACTCTCACTAGAGTCAAAATCTTCATCTGACAACTGGTCTCCCATTCCCACACCCTCTGTGGTCTGACGATCAAGAATTTCCCATTTTTCCTGCCAGACCGAAGTCCCCATTTTGTAGCAACTTTTGTGAGAGAGACTCTCCTACGGAACCCTTCAATACCGCCCTCTACTGGTGTATAAGACCAATACCACCATCTTTCCCACATACTCAGGAGTACTGTGCTGTGACTAGATCACAAGGCTGGCCACCTGACAAGTTTCTGTGTCATCCAATTGTTTAAAATATAAATGAAACTTTGTGCCACAACATTTGCTTGACCATGTAGGGTCAGGAAAACACTGGGTTGTTTTTTTTTAAAAGGACTAGCAGCATTTAATTAGTTTTACTTTCAGTTCATTCAATGACCACCTCAGTACCTTAAAAAGAAAAAAAAATCACCAAAAATAAGTGAATTTAGTGGATATGAAAGTGAGGACTAATAACCATAGCTTGAGTCAGGAGTAGTGTAGTCAAGCACTGTATCAGCTTCTCATTCAGGTCTGCCAACGGGCCTAAGACCTGCAACCCCCCTCCTAGTCCAGCTTTATGCCTCTGGAGCAGAGATTGTGTTTGGTGGAAAGGACAAACATCTAACTAGCAGAAAATCTCACTCCTGCATTGAAAATGTTACCCATTGTTACTTCACGTGCCACTTAGGTTTCCTGTAACTGAAAGGATATTCAATAAACACCTCAGCATTATTTCCTCTCTATTTGGTCAGGGTATTTACGTCATGCTTTACATTACTTAGCAACATTTTGTGTGTAACCAGTTAGCCAGTTCTCCTAGTTTATGCGGGTCATTAACAGCAGCAGGGGAGAAGAAAAACAAAAAAATGAGGAAAGTGTGATGCAGCCACAACCATTGCCAGCAGCCTTAAGTATCTTAAACTTCTTTTCACTGATCTTTTTCAAAATTGGCTACATTTGACATTGGTATCCCTTAAACAGCCTCACCCCTTGTTTTGACATCAACAACGCTCAGATAAAGAGCCACAGTCCCTCCAGCAGTGACTCCGCTGCCATTTCACAAAGACATGAAATATTTCATCACAAAATCTGTAGGTCAGCTATGCTCCATTACATTTCCCTGCAGTTCTTCCTCTAGAACTACAGAACAAATCCTGCATTCATGCTGCCTTTTGAGACTGGTTAATTCCTGAAACTTTCAAGAAGTCTGAAGGTACCTCTAATGTCCCTGTCCAAAACACACACACTCCCCCCTCCCCCCAACTGTGCAGGATTATGGATTAGCAGTGAACTGGAGGATTGGCAGCCGAAGTCCATTATGTGCTGTCAAAGCACAAAGAAGAATTTGCACACCATTTTTATTTATCATCGGGGGTGTGCGTATGTGCGCGCGCGGGCGGGAGGCTACAATGGAAAAAGTGAAATGGCACAGAAGACAATGCTTCTCACAAGTCATTCTGCTCTCCACAGGACTCTCTCCTTCAGAATGTCAAGAGACAAGCGAACACACTACTGACCGTACCTGTACGAGATGCTGTAGTGACTGTCATTGCTTAGGGTGTTATGATCGGGACCCTTCCAAGTTACTGAAGCTTTGGGGCGACCACAGACTTTACACCTAAAAACGATAGTCTCTCCTGTCTCACATGTGACCTCACTCAATGGGAGTATAAATTCTGGGGGAACTGGAAGAGGAAAAGTAATTATAATAAGTGGACTGAAGTTGCCCCCCACATCCTGCCCTCCCACTACTCCAAGATAAAGCAGTGTATTTATAAGTTTTGGGGTCTGTCCCTCTCCCTTTGAAACCCTTATTCCACACATCCATCTGAACCCTATATTGTCAAGTGGTTAGACCAAGCAACTGGGGCTCTGCAGAGTTCTAATCACCCATTTTCTCTATAAACTCAGGCAAAACCTTTTGCCCTCGTTATGCCTTAGGCAACTCACAAAGATCTCACTGAAAACCAAATGCTCTGAGGTGAGTTCCCTCAGTAAACGCTACGCGAGTGATCTAAATGCGTGTGCTGAGGCTTTAAAAAAAAAAATTAAGGAAGTGTTAGTACGTGTAACTGCCCCTCTACCTCCTGACCAGCCCTTGCATTTGAGATGTTCCAGTTAACATTCCCTATATTTGAAGGTGAAGTAATGGAGGCGTGGCATTCTTGGCAGAGGGTTCTCAACTCTAGATCTTGTACTCTCCCCTCTTCCTCACTCTGGTACAACAGAGGCTGGACTTTACCAGACTTCTGCATTCAATACAAGACCCACCTCTTTTTCAGGTGTAAGCCATACCGGGGAGAGAGGGGAAAGAAGTGGGTAGGAATCTGTTAGCAGTGGTGTCTTTGCCCATTTCTTAAAGGCATGTTACACAGTCCAATATGTATATGTTAGTATTTAATTGTGGACATATGCCCAAAGTTCCAATGGAAGAGTCAACTCTTAAATCTAAGATAATATCACAGCACATGCCTCATGGAGAGCCTCCCTTCTCCAAAAACCTTCAAGCTTTTAAGATACAATACAGTCAATTCCTGATGGGTGTCTCATCATTTTTGGTGATGAAGCAATTAGGAGTGGTTTCTCCTACACTCAAAAGTCCTCTCAGCAGATACAATGCAAAGTATGTTTTCCTCAAACTATAGTTACTATGGCTTTTAATTATTAAACCAACTTACCATCATAAATGTAGTTGGGGTTGAGAAGCTGAAAAAAAGAAAAACTGAATTAATTACTTCTTTCAAGTAACATTCTTATAGCCAATATTATTTCCAATGGTCTAACGTAAAAACGATGTACCATGGTGATGGGTTAGTCATACCCACAAAAGCACAGGAGCAGCTGCTCAGTCTTTTGGCACCCATACCGCTCTCCCCATATTAACTTTGGAACAGCATCACAGCCTCAAACCGAAGCATCACTTCCACATGCTCTGAGTTTGGAGAAACAATATCAAGAACCACACATGCTGAATAAAATTCCTCGTTGGCCTAATTCCACTCAAATCAATGAGGTTACACTAAAACTCATTTGACCCATTATTTGAACTCACCCCGCAGGACCATTTTTGTGAAATACCACATCCTTATAGCATTTACCTTCACGGAAACCTTGTTGGCAAGTCCTTCTCGGGATTTGCGATAACCATTTTCTAGCTTGCCTTCCCTTTTGCCGTCTTTATCTTTTTTCTCAGATTTCTTCCTTAAACGGAGTGCTGTGTGCCAAGATGCTGACTTCCTGAAGGCAAAACATTAAGATTTTGTTTAACTCTTTTGAACCCTCTGCAGGGCATTGTGCTGTTTAACATCACTTGCACTGGAAAATTTTAACGTCTGGAAACGTCCAAGAGAAAAGACTGCAGAGGCCAGTTCTGTTGAGAATGGGAGCTGTAAAGGAAACTCACTGAATATCTTCAAGAAATCATAGATTTGCTGGTGACCCTTCATGCTGAACGTATCAACTTTGATTTCGGTGTGTTTTTGCAAAATATTACAAAATTAAAGGACACAGGGTAAGTACAAAAGGCATTTTGCCTTTCCTTAAACCTGTGGGTAGAACGATAGGATCAATGAGAAGTATTGGAATTTGTTAAATCTTACCTATGAAGCTAATAAGCCCTTTATAAAATTATGGAAACTGTCAGTCAAACACAGAAAGGGCCCATCAGTCCAACACTGACTAATGACAAATGTTTCAGATAGAAATGCATATCCTTAATTAGAAATAAATAAATAAATAAATTTAAAGTTTGCCTTACTTTCCATTTGAGCTCTCTTCATTCTTTTATTATGGGAAAAGTTAAATTTGAGTGCACTATTAGCCTTCTATAAATAACATTAGGTATCATTTCAGGGAAGCTAAGCAGTGTTTGTAATAAAGAAAATACCTGCATGAGTTTCTTACACATTCCTACTATAACAAATTTCCAACTTATAAATCAGTTTTACTGACACACACCAGATATCTTCCAAGAATTCAACACATTTGATGTCCATTTCCTTCTGGCAGTTCAAATACACTTTTAGTTTAGACGGTTCAAACCCTGATTTACTTGTAAATTACATACATTTAAATTAATGCCCAAGGAACATAAAACATGTGTAAAGCCTCTTCTCTTCTGAAGAAACCCAGACACTCACTTGATTGTCCCATCGTGGTTGTCAATGACGACTGCACTGGTATGCCCCAGGACATAGCCGGGAATCCAGCCCTCGGCTGCAGGGCACTGGTCAGTGGCGGCTCTGAACACCAAAAACATGTTCTGTTGGTTGCTGGCTAGAATTTGCACGACCTCTCCTTGGTAGACATTTATCTCATCCTCCTTCACTGCCGTGTAATCGTGTGTCACCAGCATGGTGGAGATATTGCTACTGCTGCTACTTTCACTCTGTAGGTATTAATTGGGTAGGAATAGAGAAGGGAGGGAAAAAAACGGCACCAAATTTAGAGCTCACACAGAGAACACTTAAGGTTACACTGCGTGCCATGGCATTAAACAATGCGCAGTCCAATCTTTCTTTTTGAACTTCTCTGGTCTACTGCATCTTTATCATTTACACAAATAAAATATATCATCACCTGCCATTGCAGAAAACTGGTGAAGAAATGGGGATCCCCCTCCACCCCCATTTGTTATTTTTATTTATTATTCTATGGATCCCAGTTTTACTGGAGTCTTGTTACATGTAAATTACTGATCTTTGCCTTTGCACAGCACCCCCTTTTACTGCCTACAAAAGCAAACTACAGTACACAGGATTACCCATTAGGAGGAATTATAAATCACAGTTTAAAAGACAGAACAATTATTAAGGCTAGGACCCAATGTAATAAAATCTGGGAAATTCAGCATTGAAGCAGATGATTCTTCTCACCTTGCTCCATTTGTTGGATCTTAGGACAATAGCCCAATCTTGCATACTACATGTAAGGTACAAAAGGGCAAATTAATTGATGTTTGTGAGTGTTTCTCCAAAACCTTAACCTTTGCCAGTTTAGTTTGTGAACTTTTTTTGTTTTTAAATGTGTAGGACAAGATAGACTACTTACTTTTTAGTTTATAAATACCTATCCCCCATAAAAATAGAAGACTAAGCAACCCATTTACAGCTTCCTTAAGGTTGAAGGTCCTTTTTCTCATATTCTGTCAGGAAGTACAAGCATTAGGAGCGCGTACAGTTCTGAGCATGGACTGCACAATGTACGGGTATACCTGAATCTTTGTCTTTTTCCTTAAGGAGCACTGGCACCCTATGCTGTGATGACTGATCACTAAGTCATATGAGGTAAATCGCACAATCAAGGCTTTTCAGCCAAGAAAAGTTCTCTCTCCTGACAGTGATCACACCTGAAAAATCAGGTCTAGCTATTTTCTTTTATGACCACCTAATGCTTGCTTCAGAAGTTTAATTAATGTCAACATACAATTTCTCATCATGCTAACAAATGAACTCCATATAGCTTGGCCCTGAACCATCCAATTCCATTAGAAAACAGTTAAAAGTAAGCCAACCTGTAAACTGGGGGACTAGCTGGCTCCAGGGAATAGCAACGTGGCATAGGGCTTGTTGTCTCTACGATGCTACTCTGAATATATCTTAAAATCAACGACCATCATCACTACTTTCGCCCAATGGCTGGGCAATAGCCGAAAGACATTAAGTTGATGGTGAAAAGTTGTCCCCAACAGAAAATGCACCACCATAACTGATGATCTGTGCTGGCAGTCTTAGTAGAGAGGTCAAGAATTCAATTGTCTCCCCATTATCAGATAGGAATGGCGTAATAAAAATAAAGAATATAAGCAGTCTATGTCCTGAAATAAGGAAGTTTCATTTTCTCCTTGGAGCAAAAATTAAAAGAAAATGGGCCACAGTCTGCTCAGTTACACCAAAGTAAATTTGGTGTAAATAAGTTGTTAAGTCTCTCCAGATTTACACCAGTGCAAATGATAGAGTTTGGCCCAGAGTTTAAAATGTGGTCATGGTCAGAATGAAGACTGCTCGAATGGCACCTTCTTTCTGAACACAACTACTCCCGAAGAATATTCTGAGTCATTGTAGGCGACACGTTCAGCGCACCGTGCACTGGATTGGGAGTCAGGACACTTGAGTTCTGTTCCTGGCTCTTCCACCTACCAGCTGTGTATCTGTGAGCAAGTCACCACACCTCTCAGTGCTTCTGTTTCTCTTAACGTTTTGTGCATGTCTAGTCTATTTTGAACTCAAGATCTTAGGGGCAGGAAAGGTCTCTGACTATGTGTTTGCACAGCACATAGCACAGTGGTGCCCTGACCTCAGCTGGGGGTCTTAGGGACTACTCTAATACCTTAGCATTACCTGTAATAATACTACTTTGGCAATTGAAGTACGTGCACTGCATTTTACTCCTGTTACCGTGACAGAGCAAACACAGCTCAGGGTGAGGGAACAGTATTTGATTCTGGGCTGTAATATCCCCAGTAAAACAGTTAATTGTATGCCAGTTGCTGACTTTGTATTACTGTTAATAATCCTCAACCCAGAAAGAACGCAGCCTGCAGGGAGAGTCAGCGTTTCCTGTAAATTGCATGTCTGAGGAAGGAGCGTCTACAACTGCCTGTCTGACCTGGGAGGGTGCAAGCAAACCAGACAGAGCAAGGGAGCGTCAACACATGTAAATCTCACTGGCAGCTCACACAACTCCCTAATGCCAGTAGGGAGCATTTGCAAATTTTCATGCCAGCCTAGGAATGTGCCCATCCTATGTACTAAGACAGGGAGAGTCACCCGATTCCCCGGCTAGTCAATGTGTGAGCAAAACTGCCCAGAACCAGTAGGAAGCAGCCATACATTTCCAACATGGTCACAATCACAGATTCCAAGCCACAAGAGACCATTATCTTCCCCGAATCTGACCTGTAGAACACAGGCCAGACAACTTCTCCCAAACAATTTCTAGAGCCTGTCTTTTACAAAACATCCCATCTTAATTTAAAAATTGTCCATGATCAGGAACCCACCATAACCCCTGGTAAGTTGTTCCAAATATCAGTGCCCCTCACTGGTAAAAATGACGGCTCAATTCTGGTCTGAAGTTGTCTAGCTTCAACACCCTGGATCATGTTATACCTTTCTCTGCTCGACTGAAGAGCCCATTATCAAATATTTGTTCCCCAGGCAGGTACATACAGACGATAATCAAGTCACCCCTTAAACCTCCTCTTGGTTAAATAGATGGAGCCGCTATAAGGCATTTTTTCTGAGCCTTTAATTATTCTTGTGACTCTTCTGTGAACCCATCTGAATTTGTCAACTTCCTTGAATTGTGGGCACCAGAACTGGACACAGTGTTCCAGCAGCGGCTGCACCAGTGCCTAGTACAGAAGTAAAATAATCTTTCTACTCCTCCTTAAGATTCTCCAGTTTATGCATCCAAGAACGGCATTGCCCTTTTGGTCACGGAGTTGTCCTGTGAGCTCGTGTTCAGCGGATTATCCACTGTGACTCCCAAATCTTTCTCAGTCACAGTTTCCCAGGATAGAATCCCCATTCTTTATGAGTAGCCTCCATTCTTTGCTCCTAGATGTATATGTTTACACTTAGATGCATTAAAACGCATATTTTTCGCTTGTGTCCAGATTATCAAGCAATCTAGATCATCCTGAATCAGTCACCTGTTCTCTTCATTATTTGCCACTCCTGCCCCCAATTTTTGTGTCATCTGTAAACTTTATCAGTGATTATTTTGTGTTTTCTTTTATGTCATTGATAAAAATATTAAATAGCATAGGGCCAAGAACCAATCCCTGCAGAATCCCATTAGAAACTCACCTGTTCAATGACGATTTCCCATTTACAGTTACATTTTGAGACCTATCAGTTAGCTAGCTTTTAATCCATTTAATATGTGCCACGTTAATTTTATAATGTGTTTTGACTTGATTAATAATAAAGAGTTAAAAGAAGGTAGTATAATGTATGCCCATCAGCATAGGTTTATGGAAAATAGTACTAGTTTGACAGGATCTATTTTCCTTAAACCCACGTTGATGGGTCTTATTATTATTATTATGGGTCTTAATAATATTACCTTCTTTAAAATCTTTTTCCTTAAGTAATTGAGTCCTCTATCAGCTACTCCATTATCTTTCTTGGGATTGATGTCAGACTAACAGAGCTATAATTATCCAGGTCATCCTGTTTACCCTTTTTAAATATTGGCACAACATTAGCGCTCTTCCACTTTTCTGGAACTCCTCTGGTGTTCCAAGATTTATTGAAAATTAATACTGATGGTCCAGCCAGCTCTTTTAACACTCTTACATGCAAGTCTGACTTTAGTAGCTGCCATTTAACACACATCTGAGATACGACTGGAATGGAAAGTGTTTTATCATATTATATGACTGTATCATATTTTTTTCCTAAATATAGAACAGAAATATTTACTGAACACTTCTGCCTTTTCTGCATTATTATTGATAATTCTACTATTTCCATCTAGTAATGAACTGATACCATTTTTAGGATTCTTTTTATTCCTTCATACTTTAAAATAGATCTCCTTATCATCCTTAACTCTGCTGGTCATGAAGTTCTCCTTCAGTCCCTTTGCTTCCCTTATCAGTCTTCTACAATTTTTGATTTATATTCATTGCTATCAACTTTCCCTTCTTCCATTTGCTATATATTATTTTTTATCTTTATCTGTCAAGAAGAGCTCTAATATAGAATTCCCTACACTTTTTGAGTTAGGAGATTGTCATAATATTTAGAAATTCTAGGATATTTTAGTACTGGCAGCAAGAGACCTCCAGAATATGTCACGCAAATTGACGTCCTCCATGGTCACACAGCTTTTTTCTCTATCCATTATATACAGGTGTGTAAGGAGTTGGTCATGCTGTTCCTTTGTGTGATTTGGGGGTCAGCAGCAGACACCAACTAATACCCCAATTTGTGGTTTATCTGTTAGGACATTGATCCATGGGCATTCAAGAACTTTTTGTCGTAAGTTATCAGAGAACTGGAAACAGGTGTGCCACTTCCACCTTCTTTTTGACCACTTGCTCCTCCCTAAGTATATAACCATTGACTTTAACATTCCAATCATGTGAATCATCCCAGGAGAACTATTTCTTAACTGCTAGTACTGGCAGGGAAACGACACAGCAATCTAGCTCAAGAAGGGAACACCTGCAAAGTACCATGTCCATGTTTCCCCTATTTTTTCCCCAAAAGTCAAACACTTTGTCCTGTAAAAACTTAATAAAAAATTCTTTCCACATACTTGAGAATCCAACTAAGTAGAAATCCTTTATGTTTTGAATTGGTGTTTCTCACAGCTTTTACAAGAGCCAAACTAGGTGGCTCATTTCATGTGTTTTCCAGGTTTACCCCTTTTTTAGTTATGAAACACACACGAGTGCATGTGTATGTATGTTTTTATACACACAGTTTAACTGCATCTATATATGTGTGTAAATATTTACAAACACACAAATGAATACATCAGACTGAAGGATGTAAACCTTCACAGCTCATTTTCTCCAACTAGCTGATCACAGAGTGAAGTCACTCAGTTAAAATTTGTGCCATCATCTTATATAACAAGCAGTGAAGTTATAAATGCAAAATTATGACCTACCTCTATAATCAAGCTAAAAGAGAAGCTGAGTTGTGAGGAAGAAGGCATATTCAGATATTGTTGGCTATTGTAGGAAGCAAGCAGAGAAATGAGGGCCTTCCTTTCAAGTTTGCATGAATGTCTCTCTTCAAAAAATGGAATTTTAATAATTTATTTAATTCCTTCATTTGGAATGACAAAAGAAATGGGTCTTTATTGCTTTAGTATAAATAAAAGTATCTTATTAATGCTCTATTCATTAATTTAAAAGACATATAGTTACCTTAGATGATATATTAACATTACATTCTGCTAGACTAAAGAAAAAAGATAAAGGCAAGACAAAGCCAAAACAAATGAAAATTAGAAAGGAGACCAGATCAAAAAAAAAAAAAAACCAAACATGCATAGCACAATTTTTTTTCCCACTAAGACTATTACAAAGGTAAGTGTAAGAACTAAAAAGTCAAGAGAGCTTTATATGTTAAACAATTCTACCAAAAAGTGCATGCATTCAAAAAGGTATTGCAGGTTAGGTGATTCATAATTGGTATTGCATAGGAGCTGTGAGAGGTACTGAAAAAACAAACACTTGTGAATACAACACTCAGTGAGGGAAAACCAAATGCTAGTAAAAGGCATTGTGACATGCCTATCACATTCAGAGTGAGTGCCATTCATTTGTTGTGCATTAAATTAGCACGTGCCAGGTGACTGCTGTGTTTCGCTTCCTGGTGGACATCATTAGAGGATGTGAATTCTGTTAACCCCTTTTTTCCCCACACACAAAGAAGTGCAGACTAAAAGGTTGAATCTCCAGATGCCCTAACACAGTTTTTTTACATTGGGGAATAAAAACGTGGAGTCAATATTTCCACTTTCTAACTTTTGGGGGGCTGATGGTTTGCATGTTTGTGTTTGTGTGTTTTCAGTTGAGACTTGGAAGCTTCATTGACCAAATATGGGATTTAAAGATGATGAGTGAAAAGAATGCTGCAATTCAATTAAGGCTGAAAGGTGTAAAATAAAGCAGCACAGGGAATGTGAAGCAGATGCCTCACCAAAATCAAAACTATTTAGGACAAAATAAAAAAAGGGATGGATGCTGGTGGGGGGAGGGCAAGCCCCAAGACAATCTGCCAACTGGAAATTTTAAAAATGCTGTTGGTGGCACATAAACAGAGGCCATGTGATTGCCATATTCAGCATGTTAATCATCTGCCTTCGGATTAGAGACAAAAAAAAGCAAGGAGAGCAAGTTAGTAGGAATCAGACTAGTGATTTATGTTTTCAGCAGAGGTGGAAGTCAACTAATGTTAGCAGTTGTGTTGTGTCTGTATACATATCACAAGTCTGCTTTATGCATACACACACAGACATAGAATATATATTCTATTTGTTTGTGTATAGAAGATACTGGAACAGTTGATTATTTCAGAGCAGTGCAGCACTGGAGAGCCAGAAGTTAGTATGGAGAGTGATGATAACGCACAGAAGGGGAGCATGGGAAGGTTTTAGAAGAGCTCGCAGGGCAGAAGTGCTCCGCTCTTACCCCATTGCTTTGGGTGGAGTGAACTGACTGCTCGCTGGTCGAGGAGCATGTGCTCATGCGGTCTGTGTCCTTGCTGTGTGAAGAGTGGCGGTGGACCTGGCGCTGGAGGGAGTCACTGTCCCCAGGGAAAGTGAAGGAGCCAGGGCGGCTGGCAGGGGATGCTGGGATGGAGCTCCAAAAGGAGCCCTTCTGCAGGGGACTGCTGGGTGTAAAGGTTTCCTTGCCAAAAGGAGAAGGGAAAGTCGTTGACAGAGGAGAGTTCATTGGAGAGGTGGCTCCTGCCTTTGGCTTCCCGAGGGTCAGAGATCCTATGCTGCTCCTTGAACGACTGTCCTCTGAGCTCCCACGCAATTCTTTCTGGGCTCCATCTGCTGACCCAGAAACGTTTCCAGATGTCTTCCTGGGGCTCTCAATAACTTTCATCTTGGGAATCGGTTCAGCTTCTCTCTCAGGACCATCCAGCTCTGCAATGGGAGGCTGCCTGTCTGGCTGGCTGAGGCCAGTCTCTAGGGATGTGCTGTGGGATGGCAGGAAGGGATTATGAATGGACATACCTGACATCTTGTCTGCCTCTGCTTGGGCGGAGGCTGCAGAGGAGACCAGGACTGGGGAATGGTGTCTGACAGGCTGGGGGATCCGGGATGGCCTGCTACGGCTGGAGCTGGTAATTCCGCTACAGCTGCTGGGGCCACTGCTGCTGCTGCTCCCACCGCCACCACTACTGTGGTTCTTCTGATACTCAATTGGTGATGTCAAGGCTGCAATTAAAAACAGGGAAAGAAGAAGAGGGAGAGAGAAGAGGGCAGGTTAAATAGGGATATGCTTAGCGCAACCTTAGAGTCTGATCAAAAACGAACTATTCTTACCTAACACTTTTCACCCACTGACCTCAAAATCTTTTACAGGCATTAATGTTTCATGACATCCCATATTACATTCCCATAACATATGGAGAAGCTGGAGCAGAGGTTAAGCAATTTCCCCTGGGTGACAATTCAGCAGCTGAGTTCTAAACAGCAGCCACAACTCCTGGATCCCAGTCCTATGCTCTAGCCACCAGATCCTGTTTCCAACATGTTTTTTACATGGTTTTTTTAAACCAGTTCTTTCACACTGCTGAGGAAGAACAAGTGATTCAAAACTAGAAACATCTGTGTGACATTCAGTGAATAGACCCTTTTGAGATTGGTGGCAATTACTAGCTTTTCTCAGCTTTCTCCTAATGACATTAAATGAAATTATATTTAATGCTGTTGATAAAAATGATGATGTAATGCAACTGAAATACATTTATACTGCAATGTTAGGCTGTCAGAGTTAGTCCTCAAAAAACTCCCATTTGTTTAAAATGTCTACACTATTTCCTCACATCAGGGGGATGTTGTCAATTTTAATTCATTCTTATAAAGCACTTTGAAATAGTCAATTACAGGACACAACACAAGTTCAAAGTATCATCATTGTACTAAAGAGGGGTAACATTTGTTGGGAAGTGTAAACATTTGGCATGTTTTCCCCCCACTGAAAGGCACGCCACCCAGAAGAAAGAAATGTTTTGGAGTATTCCTTGGACTAGTCAGATGAAATATGGAAGAAAGCAAGTAGTTGGGGCACCCAATACAGAGCCTGGGGCTGAAGGATTAACACAAATGCTTTACCATTCAAAAAATTACGCTGGTTTTCCAGAATTTGGTTGATTTCATGGATCCACAACTGGCGTACTGCTGGACTGGTAGAATGCAAAACAAAGGTCTCCATGACATCACCCGTTCTCGATGTTAGTGCAAATTTACGTGGATCACTGTCCACGTTTTCCTCCAGGCAAAGACAGCTCACCTTAATAAAAGAGAATTTACTGTATCTGTTGTGTTGGAATGATACCACCAACACACCCTGGCCAGTAGCTCTGAGCTTCTAAAAATCTTCAAAAACCATTTAAGCTAATGATTATTTAATGTAGTCAGGATTACCGTAAAAGAAATTATTAAATTAACCTAAAGATTAAATGATGGGGCCTGTTATCCTCGTCACACCACTTAAGTTTTCACTCAGTCGCTAATGGCACCATGGCATCCTTCATTTTAGAGACTATAACTCAATGTCACGTTGAAGTCAAAAGTGAAATTCTCCTTACCAGACTCCTCCTCTCACTCCCTCATTTTATTTCAAATATTACAGCAGTTTTGTACTTTAATCTGTAACCTATAAAGTTGCCACTAGAAGAAAGCAACTATTTCCAAACACGAACAAGCTGCCAAGTCAGAGCAGGATCATGGAGTGTAGCTTGCATCCCGAGTTAAGTACAGCCATTCAGATCAGCCTAGGCGAATATCCATTTACCCTCTTGCTCAAAAGCCCCCAGTCAGATTACTTCTCGGCACTACCATCACAAGGTGCAGCACTCTACTGCTCAGAGCAGGGCTAAAATGTTCGAGGCATTGGCATGTGGACATCGAGCGATGTGACCAGACAGACGTTCTAGCAACGATTTCAGTACTGTTGCCAAGTATTCGCATTTGTTTTGGGCTGAGAGTTCCTGGGGAACAATACTTTCAAGTTACTGCCTTCAAGCTTTAAGACACACGCATATTAGCTGTATGGGCAGGCACTGCAATTAGCTGTGATAAGATGTGAACTTTGAGAGTTGAGACACAGCCCCTTAGTGTAGTGTAGTATGCAGAAGTATGCAGCGGTCTTCCAGGGGTACATCAGCTCATCCAGATATTTACAACAGGCTACATAAAAATCACTAGAGAAGTCGGTACAAACTAAAATTTCATACAACGGCTGCTTATGCTGCTCTCTGTACTATACACTGAAATGTAAATACAATATTTCTATTCCAATCGATTTATTTTATAATTAGATGGTAAAAATGGGAAAGTAAGCACATTTTTAGTAATAGTGTGCTGTGACACTGTTGTAATTTTATATCTGACTTTCCAAGTAAGTAGTTTTTAAGTGAGCGGAAACTTAGGGTATGCAAGACTAATCAGACTCCTGGAAGGGGTACAATAGTCTGGAAAGGGTGAGCACCACTGGAGTAAGGCATGTCTAAGTTATGAGTACATTTATATTACAGTATTTAAGGCAGAAGAGGTGAGAAAGCCTGCATGGAAAAATTTTAATGTGTTGTCATAGCTGAGCACAGAATTGTTTGCAAGTGTTTTTAATAGAGAGTTTAATGTTCAACATTCTTTTAGGTTTACTGGTAAAGACATGGGTTCATGAATTGGCAGGCCATTGCCAGAAAATGATTACCTTGGTACCCACTGCACAAACCCTACAACGCTTACAGACAACAGTTACCTTGATGCTGTTTTTAAACAAGAATCCTGGCATGGAGAAACCTTTCTTTTTATCTAGTGGCTCACTGAATATGACAATCTGCTCGAACAGGAAGACCCGCCTTTCTTTGCAACGTGGCAGAAGTCCCGTGTCCTGGTCTGTGACCAGAAATGTGTCCTGAAGCAGGAGCTTACCCTGTGCTACAATTTTACCCTAAAACACAGAAGCAGAAACAAATTCATTTAACCTATTAGGCAATTTTTCTGAACCTCTCTACAATTAGAATCTCCAAGAAAAAAAACTCATCACTACTCATTCAGAGTAGTTTTTGTGTATATTCACTAATTGATCTATGAGAGGCACTCACTCAAAATCTCTTTTAAATCATACACATAGAATTGACTCACTTCTCGCAAGAACTTAATTTCAAAATGATGATGCAATAATTAAAACATTTACCAATGGTCCATTTAACACATATAGGAGTCAAACAGTGTGAGACAAGACAGGTCATGTTCTTCAGAAGGTGAGTCAAATGCTGTAACAGGCGGGTGCCCTCACAGGCAGAGCTCACATTAAGATTCTCTTTCACCATTTTGCATCAACACAAGTAGCAGAACAAATATGTATCCCAGAGAATGAGAAATGCATAGCCATCCCAGATACAATATACATTCATCTGGAAATATGTCATAAGGAGAACAGAAATGCATGTACCATTTTAAAGAAGAAAACCAACTTACATCAAATCCTTGCAGGCGACCAACATTCATCATGTCATTGCACCGTTTCGGCACTATACACATGACTTCTACTGCCCTCTGTTAAAGCCAAGGAGAGAGATTCAAAATTTAACTCTCCAACTGAGGATTGTATGTGTGATGGCAGGGGTTTTACAATATAGTTCAGTGTATTTAATCAGCAGGACAAATAGAACGGAAACAGAACAGTAGTTCTATATAACCAGATTTGTTCACTAGCACCACACTAGAAGTAAAAGAAGTGTGGAGCACAAGTCTTTGAGTCAATAAAGAAAATGCCAAAAGTACCTCTAGTTCTGTTGTGTCAAGGTTAGCTTTTTTAGAGTATTTGAGGAAGTCCTGTAAAGGAAAAGGAAAAATTATCTCAAGCCCAAACTGCTCTTCAACTAACAGAGAAAGCTAAACAAAACTGGACTGGTTTCTATTTGTGTGAGAATTACATGTTCCAAAAGATGCTCTTAAAAATAATTAAAAGAGCTAGTTTTTCAAAGCCTCTTTCTGACGTGCATTACATATGTTTTTAGTGCTAATTTTCACACCTGATTTCGGATCATTTAAAAATATTTACTGAGTCCTCAATCCTCCTTCGCAGAAAGAGTCAAAAATACATTTTGGTAAACACTCAGACAAAAGGTGCCAAAGCATTTATAAAATTAATTAGACAAAAAAAATCAGAGGAAAGCAAAAATTTTTTGCCTTCAGTCACGAGTGCAAATCCTAACCACTTCCACCACACTGAAGTGTTAATGTGGATTTACAGAACAAAGCCAACAGTTATAAGATTCTTCAGTCCTCCTTTAGTAAGGGTGGTTAACACTGGAAGGGTTCCCAGCATTGCCTCACCTTGAGTAACAACTGGTATTTCATAATTCTCTGCACTGGTTTTATTAGCAAGTCTGTGAGCTGAAGTTTGTGGCCCAGGCGCTGCTTCAAGTCCTAAAGGTTGTAAAATGATGAATGTTAGCTTTAAATTTTACTGGTTTTATTTGGATATACAACAGTCCTTTTACTGCCAAGGAGCTAAGGCTGAGATCAGAAATGAATTGAATCTTGAATAAGGAAAGGAATTGTTTTGTGCTCCAAATTCTCATTTCCTTGTGACTACCTAAAAAGTAGGGCCCTACCAAATTCGTAGCCATGAAAAATACCTCATGGATCATGAAATCAGACCTCCCCTGTGAAATCTAACTATTGGAGGGTAAGGGAAGGGGCAAAACTGGGGCACCCCAGTTGGGGGCTCCGACCATGCACTGGGCTCCAGCTGCTAGTCCTGGCCAGGTGGGGGAGGGACAGGACAATTTATTCCACTGCAGGCTGCATTTGGGGGGGGAGATGAGACCCATTCCTGGGTACCTCCCCCAGCTGCAGGAAGTTCCACGGCTGTGCTGCCTTCAGAACCCAGCTCTGACGGCAGCACAGAAGTGATGGTGACTCATCCACAACAGCCATGCATCACTCCCTTTTGGGTCAGGACCCTCCTGGTTACAAGACAGTGACGTTTCAGATGTAAACATCTGAAAACATGAAACTGACTAATTTTAAAACCCTCTGCCTGTGAAATTGACCAAACTGGACCATGAATTTGGTAGGGCCCTACTTAAAAGCCATTCCTCTGTTGGATCTATATCATCTTTATTCCCAAAGTATTCCAAGTTCTGCCTTTTCAAAGCTTTTCTTATAACCATGGGGCCCAATTTTTCAATCCTTACTTGGGTCCAAACCTGCAAAAGCTTATGCATATGAATTCAATGGTAATGCTCATATGCTTCAAGCATCTGCCGGACTGAAAACTGAAGGTGGACTCCTGTGGAAAGCCAGTATGATGCTATCTGGAGAGGGGCTGTGATGATGTGGGAAAGGAGCTGCTGGCAGAGCAGTCATGCAAGTTCCTTTGCACCTCCTATGTGCTGCAGACAGGATTTCTATCCCAGACCACATAATCTCCTCTGTCGATGGCCACAAAGGAGTAAACCAGGGATGGGCTTCAGAACAACCTCTCCACAGATCCAGGGTCCCCAATACCTACACAAGTGCTCTTCCAACCAACTGACTAGAATAGCAGCCCTCAAGGAGACCATCAACCTCAAATAACTCCCACAACCTAGCAATGATAGGCAGATTTTACTTCCTCAACAGCCCTTCATTCCACTCAGAGAGGGCTCAAACATTCTTGCTTGACAGAGGGTGGAATGGATTTTATGATTTGCTTTTTCATAAAAAATTTTCACTGACTTCAACTGGTTTTGTCAGAATCAGGAATACAGAATCAGGGTCTCAAGTAGGTTTTATTCCTCATTATGAAATGAATAGAAATTACCTTTATAATTCATAATATCTGCCTTTTTAGTTTACTTATTTTTACTACTGTCAACTTTTTCTGCCTTATTTAAGGATGTCTGGGTTGATCTGCAGAACTGGCTGGAGATGTGAACATAGGTTACTATGATGACAAACTTGTAAGAAAAATGCTTTAGCTTAAGATTTTGTCTTAACACTTTATGTTTTGAATACAGCATTTGATTTTCTGATAAGTCTCAAAAGTACTATATAGTGAAATCAAATTTTGCCATTTGCATCCATGTTGTAATTCATCCCTCTGTCTACATTACAGTTTAATAATAAGTATAATGCATTAACAACCTCCCCTTGGCCTACCAAGTGTGAAGCTCACTCACCTGGTACCAATGAATTTATCTCAAATTTGAATACCAGCAGCCCCCTTCTGAGGATGGTGGTGAGGAGTTAATCAATCTCTCAAAGACCAAAGAAGAACTCTCATAATTTGGAAAGAAACCCAACTTCCATCCTGAAAAATCTGTATTTTTCTCTGAGACTTACCTCAAAAAATGTATCAATGTATTCCGAGACAATGTGCTCAGACTTTGGTTTGTTTTGGCAGTAAACTATGTACATGTGCAACCTTCTCTCCTAAGAAGAATAAACAAAGACACACAAAAATAATGTACTACAGAAAAAAGTGACAGACTGAAATGGAGTATGATGAACAAGCACATATATTTCAAAGTATATTTTTACATAAAAAGGGTCATTCTATGGTAAAACAAAATCTGGATCAAGAGCAAATAAGCAGGTGTATTTCCAAACGTAACAAACCTAAGAAATTAACATCCTCAAATAGTTGAAGTATCTGTATAATAAGAGCTACTATTTCTTGAAAACTGGATACCTCTGACCCCCAAATGCAGAGGTTATAGACCTAAGAATGGCACTACCCATACAACCACAAAAATACACCTGACATTGGCACATCAAAAATGATAACATCATGGAAAAACAGACAGACAATTGGGCTGTATATAGTATTTTGAATTTCAAAGTACTTCACAAAATTAGCGTTTGAGATATTTTTCATAATTACGTCTACGGTGCTGATTACTAAGGTATCCAAGTGTACTGCACTACTGTGATGTCCATTTTACAGCTAGGTGGGAAGAAAAAAAGGATGAGTGACTTGTCTAAAGGTGCAGAGCAAAACAGTGTCAGAGCCAGAATAAGAATTAATGAATTCCTGGTTCTTAAACTTGTGCCTTTTTCTTCCATGGTAAGTGGTAGAAGCCCTGCTGCTGGAGACATGATGTTAGACTGGATAGAGGACTGGAAAAATCAATCCTACACTGGCACTGGGAAGAACTAAGTGACCTAACAGATCTTTTCCATCTAGAGTTTTATCACTCTGTAAGCATTGCATTAGGATTAGAGAGGATAGTCTTCAGTCATATGAAACTATCGCCCCCTGAAAAAGAATCTGAGATTGAGATGAGAGACAGGTGCCATGTTAACAATTTTCTCTACCAGAAGGCACTGCAAACAAAAATTAGACTCCCTGCTAACCTAATTCTGATCTGTGTGATTTTATTCTACTGATTTTCCACCTGTGCTGCTCCACAGATAAATCCTTTATACAATGAGGTTAGTCACTCGTAACACCAGCCATTGGCACTAAGAGCTTGAAAGAGGATGCTTGTACTTACATGCTTAACGAAGAGGGATCCCAGTTTTTCTGGATCTTCAAGGCACTTCTCCAATTCTCCTAAAAAGAAGCTGAACAAAGAAGAAATCATTTCGTATGTACCACATTATATATGCACAGATAATGTCAAGACAAAGTGGTGGTTGTTTTTCTCTTGCATTGTCTTGTTTGTGTCCTCACTCTCTCCCCTGCTGTGATCCTTCATTAGTGGGTATCCTAGCTGCAACTGAAGCCTATATAAAGAATATACTGCAGGTCTTCAAAGTGAGAGACATTTTTAAGTAAAGAACAAAAAGCAGGAGGATAGCTATTCATCACTGCAGTCCTTTTGTTCCTCTTCTACTTATTCTGAATCTTTGATGTGCTCATATAACTAAATTTGAGAATAAAAACTGTTTTTGATCATCCACAGTAGGTTTCTTTGAAAATAAAGCCTCTTTCCCACTGTTAGAAGAAAATGTAAGTACTGCGCATGTTATTGCATAAGATACAGGATTTTTTCTTAATGCTTTTTTAATATGACCAGCTAAATAGCCACATTAAATATTATCTATAGAATGCTTGATATATCCTTACATATTTACTTTTAAAAAGTCTCTATACAAATAACTAGAGGACTAGTTCCAACTCAAATTAATTTTCACTGTAGAAGTGTAGGACTAACTCTTCTTAATTTCTTTTGTTACTTGTTTTTATAACCTTTGAAATACTTGTATTGCCATCTGGTTTTGTTGTTGACAATAGGTTTGAAATCCAGTATTGTACAGATGTACCTTTTTTCCAGTGCGCATTTAGTGTGTTATCAAATTATTTTCTACCAGTAACTGATAGCTCTTAAATTAAAAACATACATACTCTCTGTGCCAGTCGTAAATCTGGTGAATGTTGCCGAATACAATCTTGTCTTTCCCTTTCATGTCATCAGGTACACCGTCTTCTTTCATAAGTGCCATGTAACCCTGCAACAATCCAGTGCAATTCTTCATGAAATGTCCAGGTTTAAATGGAGGTTTTCTTTCTTTTCCTTCATTCTTTAAGGAACTTAAGAATTTTTACATTGCAACCTCTTATTTAAGTCACTAAATCAATAGGGTTTAAGAATCCAACATTACATGTAACAGTGTATTTAATTGTCACATTAATTATCATATTGAAATAAGATTTCCCTTTAAATGTAGTCAGTTTTATTTCATTTCATTCTTCAGTGTATTTATACTTTGATCTTCATGTATTTGTGGGCAATGAAATTAGACTGGCAAGTTTCACATTTCCCACTTCTAAAAGCATTTCTTTTTGTATTTGGCCTGGTAAAGCTTTCTGTTTACAGAGACTAGATTGTGGTCCCAAATGACTTCATGATGTCCCATCTGAAGCACTGAGGGTAATAATTTTTCTTTTTTACTCAGTCTCCCAACCCTTCGAGCTGGTACAATTATTGAAAAGGTGTTCCTTCCTCCATCTATGATATTTTAATTTTTTCTACACTATCTTTCACAAAACATCTTTCAAGTGCTTTGGGCCAACTAAATGCATAAAATGAAAGAAATATAGGATTATCTGGAAGATATCCCAATAAGAATTTGTCAAATTATCTCTCATTAATGTCTGTAAGAAATTCACAGTAAGAAGAATTTTTTTAAAAGCTGGAACCTAAACTTGTAAAAGAGTTTCCTTCAAACCAGTTTCCATTTAAATACGGCAAAAAGACTATTTGTAAAGCAAGGGGGCAAACCACTAAGCTTGGAATACTTAAGATCTTGTACATTAGCACTGACCTTCAAGCACAGCATGCATGCACATAGAGTAATATTTGGATCCCACATGTTGAATAAACATCAAGCCTATATAACAAAATGTTACTTACTTCGTAACTGTTGTTCCTCAAGATGTGTTGTTCATATCCATTCCACCTAATTCATAATGGGCATGAACAAGCACTCGAAGGAGAACTGTTTTTTTAGCACATTTAAGACCTGGAGTATCTGGTATTTATTCAGCACACTAGGCTGGGCTGCTGCCTCACCTAAAAGATGGCCTTTAATTTGGTGAACAGACCTGCTAACAGACTCCTGTAAGTATACCCTAGATACTCTAGGCTTGGGGATACTCTAGACTTGGAGAAAAGAGAGTTTTCTGGAACATACTGGAAACTAGCTGAATGTTCTAATCTTGTTTTATAGATACGGTAATTTTCCCTTAAAATGAGCTAAGATGGCCACGTTTGGAGACTAGATGTAGGCAGATCCTATTAAAGCATTTGTGTGAAAGAGAGTTGGCAATAGTTACAGGCTGTAACTGACTTTAGATTACTGGGTTCAGTTCTACCTTGTATGGAATCTCTGAACGCAGATCAATAACTGCTGTTTATTTTTTGTATTGCCCAAGCATCAAACAGATGGGCCTCGCTACTGTAGGCACTGAACAAACATAATACAAAATGGCCCTTCCTTAATCAGCTTATAATTTACAGCCTAATACCATGAACACAAGCACGTGCATTCTGTTACCCTTGTGAGAGGTCACACTGATTTCACCGGGACTCATGTGAGAAAAGTCACGTGTTGAAGCATTTGCGTGATCAAGGCCTAAGTTTAGACAAGAGGCAACAACTCGGTGTAAAAACCTAAGAGTCATTGGAGGGGCAAGGAGGGTTTCAGTGGTAATTAGTCAAAATGGACACATGGTAGAGTCAATGTTTTGTTACTTCTAAAGGCATAAGCCAAGAATAGATACTCATGTCAAAAAGTCCTGCTGATCGCCTCTCTAACAGTGAAATGGTTCACAACAAGCGATGGGGGAGAACAAATGTAAAAGTCTGTTTTAAATACATGGTGACTTTAACATATTGGTCCAAACATAACCACAGCTTTTGATGGTAAAAGGTAAAGGCTATGCAGGAGTTGTTACAATAAATATATCCGGCAAATAATGCAATACATTAGTAATTCTGAAATATCATGCTCTAAATAAGATTTTTATGAACTGCTTAAAGGAAAAATTATGCAAGCTGCAGCACTTGGGGAAAATGGACTGAACTGCTGATAAAGATGGTATACTTCCAAGTCTCATCGGTTAACAACAGACCTGGATCTTATATTGCACTTTTCATCAGTAGCTCTCTAAGCAATTTACAAAGCAGGTCAGTGTCATAATCCCAATTCTACAGATGGGAAACGGACACAAAGAAGAAGTAGAGAGACTTGCCTAATGTTACCCAGTAGAGCAGTAGCAAAGCCAAGAAAAGAAGTCCAAGTTTCCTGAGTCCCAGTCCAGCGCTCTATTTACTAGACCACACTGCCTCACCTAATTAAACAGTGCTGATTGGTTCAGAGGTTATTAGGTGTCACTAACTAAAACATGAATGACAAAGAACTAATCTTACAGGGGACAAAAAAGGATGCATGAAATAGCGTGAAGAGACACATTGGGAATTCAGTATCAAATCCTATTTTTTCAATGTACTCTTAAAATCCTACAGAAAAACCCACACTAAAGCAGACTCATTCTTCTTCTTCTGACAGAAGAGTGTGCAAGCTACAAAGATGACTGGCAATGTGATTAATAAAAGCAATTCAGAAAGGTTGAACTAACATACCTCAACTACATAACCCAGATCTCGGACGTAATCTCGCTCCGTCTCCACTAATTCCTGTAAAACATAGCTACAAGGTGGGGGGAAAGGAGAAAAAACAGTCAGGGAGAAAAATGTACTGATGTGGATAAAAGTTCTTAAAGAGCATTACAAATAGGCACACAGCATTTTACAAGTGTGCAGTTATGTACGTTTGGTAAGGTAAGAGTTTACATTTGACTTTCCAAACCTGGATGCTTCACCATTTTCAGGGCATTCTTACTTCTTGTGTTTACTAAACTATAGCGGCAGTAGCCATGTCTTTTGCTACATGAGTCAGGACAATTAAAACATTAAAAAATATTTCAAAAAGAATTTCAATATTTGACACACAAGAAACAGCAAGAGATTCATAAGCAAATAAACTGAAAATATCTTTATTATTTTTCCACTGACATACATACGATTAATCTTAAATACCAGCTGAAATGTCAACGAATATTTCTGGATCTTCCCAACTATCATTTGAGTTTAAGATACAGAAAAAAGGGTTTAGGAAAAAGCAGTAATTTATGGTTTTTGGAACCTAAAAATATTCTTGAGAATATTTAAAAGCTAGCATCCTCCTCCATGAAGGCTGAGACTGACATGTTTGACAGGACTTTTGGGTCAACTTAGTACTGGAAATAATATGCCTGGGATTTATCTTGGAACAACAGCTGGTTTTCAGGAAGAATACCTACAGAACCAATTCATCCATTTGATCCCTAACATGCAAGCTGGAAGGGAAAAAGAACTACTTCTACTAATTCAAGATAGACTTTTTTTAAAGAATGCAAGGGACTTTATAAATGTTACCTTATTGAGAACAGAGGGGAAATATAAATTTGTAAGCCAGTCTTACTGTCGTCTTTTTAAAGAGCTGGATTTCCTTTCTTCCATCTCATCTATGGGTGACGAGGAGGAGAGAAGGGAGTTGTCTGAAGGGTTGAATGATGGACTGCTGCTGTCACCTTGGTCTACCAACAGTGAACTTGGACGATCTTCCAGTGCCTAAAAAGTGTAATCATAAGATGTTGCAACGTTATTATGCAACGTTGACTTCTATTCATGCACAAAGCACTGAACAAAATGAATACACATTTACAGTCATTAAAAACTATGGAACCTTTGTTTTATACTAAAATATTTAAGTTACCTGAGTGAGTCCAAAATAATAAGATGACATTGTAAGGTTGCCATTAAAAACATCAACATTTGCCACACTGTTACAACACTTGTCTTATTGTACCTATAGAAAAAATCTGTGATAACTGTTGGTAAATGCTGACTTTTTAAAAGAGATTATTATAATGAAGTTAGAACAATTAAAATCTTCACCACTGCATTTAAATGACTAGGATAGAAAACATTAAAGGGGACTCACAAAAAAAAAAAAACAATCCACCCCCTCCGAAGAGACAACTTCTCCCTCTTCTTCTTTATGAGGTATAAGTGGAAGTCCAGGAAGATCATTTTTCTTCAGCTTCTTTTCTTTTTCCTTTTTCTTTTTAAGTACACGCTAAGCTTTTCAGGTCAGGAAATGTGTTGTACTCTCTGTTTGTACAGCATCTATAGCACAACAGGCCTAAACCCGGGTTATAGCTCTGAATGCTACCAAAATTCTCATCATTAATAAATTCTAGCTACATAAAAATATCGTTCAACCTGGAAGACTGATGATCTGTCTACTGGTGGCAATCATGAATCACCCGAGATGACAGAATGGAAACTAAGGGAAGGAATTTTGAGACAGATTGGCTACATTTTGGAGAAAGAATGAAGTTGTTAAATATTGAACAAAATCCCCCCCCCTTCAGTTAAGATATAAGAGCTAACATACACATTGAGACACTTTCCCTGTCCAAACAGAATAAGAACAATCCCTCCTCCAAAGCATCAACCTTGAAGGTCTTCTGTATGTTTCAATGTAGACCAATATAAAATAAAATAAAACTGCACAAGCCCAATGTTTTAAAAAAAATTGCTTGTTGCCTTTAATCCTTTGGTTTCATAAAACAGTCTTTCCCCCTGCACCTGCACTAAATACAATAGTAACTGTCATTTATACTTTTCAAAATAACTCTCCAAACTGGGGGCAAAACTCTGTGTTGAAAGAAGATGCAGTTGCATTGCATTTGAAAGCCAGGCAGCAAGCAGCTTTTTGTACTGTTTAGAAAAAGGAGGGTACTGGAGAGACTGTGTGAAGGATTGTTCTAGAAAGTATTTATTAGGTCAGTTGAAGTCCAACCCATAGGGTCAGTTCTGGCTGCAGAACTGCAGCTTATTTATCATGTTTCCCCCAAGCTCTGCAGAAAGATGCAGCTGAGCGGCACCCTGCAGAGTCAGATGCATTATTCAAGACTTTGAAATCGATAAAAACCCAATAGGGTTTGACCTCATAGAGAGACAGACAGCCCAAAAACTAGGATGAACTGATCTTTGTCGGTGCATAATCCGAAGGGAGGATATCACTCCTTAGGACTGCATGCAGCTATCATTGCAACAGTTAGTGACGCTGAGCAAGTGTTGCCAATCACAGAGTGTTTTATTTATTAAACCCTGCATTCGTTTTCCAGAGTGTAACATTTTAAAATAAATCCTATGCCTTTCCCGTATAAAGAAGTAAAAACTAACCTCAAAAGATATTCTGAATGAATACACATGCTAATAAAGAATGACGACCTATAATGAAGTCAGGACTGTCCTCAGCAAGAAGAAAATATATAAAGGAAATATAAGGTTCCTGGTTCTTCAACTTAAGGCTATTTAAATAAAGAGGAGTTTGGAAATAGTCTGTGTGTCCCCTGAAAATATGAGATGAAAGTACTCTCCTGCAAATCAAGCTCTAAAATTATTTTAATACTGAATAAAGCTGAATATGCTTTGACAAAGTCTTAAACACTGCCTCTTCAAATAATAAAACTCTCATATTTTTGACCTATTTTACTTGAGTAAACAAACTAGCGTGAGGCAATGAAGGAGCATCTTAAAAAATAGCTTTAC
Source organism: Mesoclemmys tuberculata (assembly GCA_007922155.1). NCBI lineage: Eukaryota > Metazoa > Chordata > Testudines > Chelidae > Mesoclemmys > Mesoclemmys tuberculata. The sequence goes on along the minus strand of ML675601.1, from coordinate 8,218,210 downwards.
TGTTAACTCTGCTTGGTTTATCTCATTCACTTGTACTTTGAGTAGACTGATACTGTAAAATCCTTGGGGCAGGGACTCTAAAATGTATGTCTATATACAGAGTGTTGCACAGTAGAACCTTGATTGTGCCACTAGATGCTTCAGTGATACAAATAAACGTAAGTATGTTTCACGCTGACTAGTCATTCTTTTCTCCCTAACTATATGCATATTGCATATATGCTCACACATGAATTAATACAGGCCACTTTGCATACGCAAAGGTATGAGAGTGGTTTTGAAAATGGATGATGCTAAATGTTGCAATTCATAGGGAAGCGTGTCGGAACTTTTCATACTGTGAGGTTGTGAGAAGTTGCCTTAGTTTCTGAGTCATGTTTATCTGCCAGTCAGTCTTACCATTTTACTTTTGACGAGTTCTTCAATTGCGCTGACTAGTTCTGCTGCACTGGGTGTCTCAGAGCTCGTGGGGCGTACCAATAGCCGAGAAGATGTCTGTGCAATGACAAAAAAGAGAAAATACCATGTTTACTTTAGTTTGTCACAGGCTGTCATGATTCTTCTGTCAAGTATCTTTCCAGGTCAAGCTACACAGCACACTTAAATTTCAGAATAAAATATTTCCTTATAATTTATGCAACTGGAATCTAAAATTTTGAAATAAACCCTGACACACTGAAAGCTTTCCATGCACAATTTAAATCTATTTAAAACAGTAGGATGTAACTTCATAATTCTCTTTAGCACATTACAGATCTGGGAAATATTCTTGGGCAACTTTCAACTGCTGACTACTCTAAAGTCTATCAGGAGAGCCGGACAAATTGCAGTGACTGACCTGAATGACAGTGAACAATCTAAGTGTATTTTTTCAACTCTGTATATATTAAGAAGCAACTGCAAAAATAATCACAACACGCACACCTTGAAGGAGGATAAAAAAATAAAGCAATAAAATATATCGAGAACTTCTACATTTCTAAAAGGAGCCGGGGTATATGTCCCAGATAGAGTGGGGGAAATCAAGCTCACCATTCTCTGTGCCATCCATTTTCCCCAAAGGCAAGTGCAGAGTATAGAAGATCTCTGGCCTCACAAGCTATAAAATGCCAGTTTATAGCTACAACTGAGGGTAAAAGGTATTCACAGTAAAGGATTGTGGGAGAGGGCCATTAAATTCAGCTGCAGTAATTAGCAGACACACAGCTGGTTTGCAGATTACATGTATCATTAAATAACTGGAAAGAGGAACAGGGTACAATATGAACCTTGCTTCATATTAAGGAAAGGACGGATATACATCATGCAACACAGGTTAAATTGGTCTGCATATGTTTCAAACATGTTGGACAAACAAAGAATCGCATTTATAATGATTTAAAACAGAAAGCTCTGCTCAACCTTAACTATGGTTTTCAACCCCATTATTGAAAACAAGCAGTGCAAAGGTATGGGTGTGCTTTTGTTTGCCTCACTGAGAAAGGAACATGGGGTAGGGAGCGAGTGAAGGAATCACAAATAACTTTAAATGGACAGATAGGGGAACTGAGCCAAAGCAGAGACAGAACACAAATCAACATAATGCTACAGTCAAAGTTTACAAAAAGAGAAAAACAAAAAACAAAAATAATTAGTTTCACAATATAACAACTGTATTGAAACATCAGTATTGTTTAGCCAAAAATAAATGCAAAACTCATAAGCTACTATTAAATGCAATAAATGAATTGTGCAATGATACTCCAAACAGAAGAATGTGAACTGTGCAAGCAAATGCTAATGAAAAAATGATTCTGTTATTTAGTGATATTAGAGAAACCAATATGACCTCCTACCTCGTTTCAGGTGGTGCTTGAACTTATGTCCAAAACTGAGCAAGCCCACTTGCAACAGGCCTTTGAGACAGATGTTGCCAGATGTCACAATCCCACCTCCCAAATGCTGCTAAAAACGACTCTACGAAAACCTATGCCTAACCATGCATTCAAAACAAAATTAAAATCTAGATGTGGATCAGAATCTAAACTTCCATGAAGCTAGTAGTGATTGGGTACAAGGTTCAGTCTATTAGAGACAGACAGAAACACTATAGGAGCATATTTCTGTCCTCCAAGGGATTCATATTAAAACTAAGTAAATCCTTCTCCAAGGTCCTGTTTACATCAGTGTTGAAAATGCATGATGCAGATCATCCTTCGAACCTGCTTTTTATAAGCAGGGTAATAATCTGGCAAGTGAAAGCAGAACCTATCTTTTGTTGCATTACACAATACTGTGCTAAAGATACGATCTACACTAAAAATGACAAGTGAATGGAGACCAAGTTACAACGCGGCTACCTCTGCTATAATTGCATTTGTAGTGCAGATGGATCTATACAATACGGGCAATGTTAATAAGGGTTATTTGCATCACTGTCGTTAAACGTACTGGTTAAGAAATCATGCTAGGAGTTTGCTAGCAGGAGTTTTTAAACATGATTCTCACCAACACTATTGGAACTCTAGCACATACAGGGCCAGACAATTTTCTAACTAGCGGAACGTCCCCCAGCAATTTTTAAAAGAGTAAAGAGATTTGAAGCGTATAATTCTTTTTTTATTTGGTTTCAGCAATATTTCCCAGTATGTTCATCCATCATTTCCTGTACTGCAACTGACTCCAGTTCAGAAAACAAGCAGGAAACTGGTGAATGGAAAAAATCCATTGCAATCCAGAAAGTGTCTACTTAAATTATGATTGAGATTCCCAGGAGAAAACAGCAAGAGTGAAGGAAAGGAAGAAAAATTGTAGAAAAAAAAATCTGCTTTCATCAGCATAGTGAATAACCGCCAAGAAAACTCACTACCAATGAGCTCATACCATAGATTTCAACACTTAAGCATTTTAAACAGGACAATGGGGACAAAATGACATTAGAGGTGAGATCTGTGCTGCAGAAGTCAATAGAATTTCCATTTTAAAATCCTCTATTTTCAGGATCTGTAACTGCCCTTTAAAAATTTGATCCATGTCAAAAACAAATAAAACATCTCACAACCTGTAAGTGTTGTGAAACTTTTTAAAAAAAATATGAAAGTAAGATTAATTTGGCAGAATAACAATCTCTATTAAAAGACTTACCAGTTAGTGGTTTCAGATACATTTTTGCACCCTCATTTTAAACTCAGCTTTGTCTGTTAAACTGAACAGCAAGTAACTAATGTGGACCAAAGCTGTAGAGCACTTGAGGAAGCCCTGGTGTGTTCACAATGGCCATGCAACTTCATGTCTGCATGAAAAACCACCTTCCTGTGCATATGAAAAATGTGTGTAACAAAAACTCCAAGTCTGAGGCTAACAGAATTGTTTAGTGAATTACCTAAGGGATAAAAAGATTTCAGTCAGAAAGTTCACTGCTCCCACATAGGCTCTTAACTAGTGGAAGTGGGGGAGACTAAACATATATAAGTATGAAGTATTACAAAAAACGTGAAGTCACTGAGAAGATGTGTGTGTGTGTTTTAAAACTCCTTTATGCACAGAAAGATCAACTGCTTACTCCTACCTTTGCTATAAGGCCCTCTTTTAAACCATCATATAAGGTTTCTGTAATTGTGTACTTAACTGTACACACATAATTACATATGTTCCACACATTCTCTCCATAGCAAATCCCTTTAAGGCCTTTATTATCAGGCAATCTCAGCATGTGAATTCTTCCCTACTACCCTTTTTACCTTGTCATCCTGGGAGTCTGGTTGGAGTAGACTGTGTTGCTGAATTGCCATTGGAGGAGGAAGTGGTACAGCATCTGCTCCTTCTTCACCCTCTTCCTCTCCACAGCTCTGCATACCAGAAGAGGAGGATTTGGAGAGAGTGCCGCTGCTCAGCCCCTCATTCCTTCCTCTCTGCGATAAAGATCAAGACATTCATAAGATGCATAAAGCAGAGCAAGTGGAAGCTGTCGCACACATGCCAGACTATATCTGAAGGTTCATAAGCCTAGGGATAGCTGAACAGATAAACATCTCAAGAGAGACACCGTTGCCAAAAATCTAACCACCTTTACAGAAAGACAGTCTATGACTGGTTCAACAAGTAGGGCAACTGGGCTAATGCACTGAATACAATTGATCTGCAAGAAGTTCAGCCTGAGTTTTACTACAGAAAAGTTCACACAGAGGCTTGGGAATTGATTGTTGTGTTCCATCAGTGACTTTGATTTTGGTCAATTTGTGTCTGTAAAATGGGCACAACACATGTAACTACATATCTGGTGTTTGTAGAGTCACTCATGTCCTCAAAATGAACAGTGCTACATGAGCACAAAATAGTACTGAAACGTGGGATATTTTAACAATATCCTATCCTTCATCACTGGTTCCCCTTTAAACAGTGAATACAGACTCCACACTTGGTTTTTAATGTTTTCTGGGTAGGAAACAATTCTGTCAGCTATATGAGGAGCCGGATTTCACTCCTTGGCTGGAGACAAAAATAGCTTACTGGATGTTGCAACTCCCTTCATAGTAAGAGAGAATGATTCATACTGCCTTCTCTCCACCTCACGGCAGTGATGTGACACTTATGCTCTTCACCACACTCAGGAATGCAGGAGTGTGCCTGCTTCTGAGATAATTGCCCATATTACCTTGGGACAAGGGGCTCTTTCTACAAACTCAACTCCCGCACTGCCATGGTGCCAACCCTCTACCCATTCTTTTTCATCTTCTACTTGTATCACTGATGCTCCACGTTGAAAATGAAATATGCCAGTTGCAAAGGAAAAATAATAATAATAATAATAATAAAAAGCCACTAAAATAATAATGTTGGGCCACTTAGTTAGAAATCAGACTTCATTATCTATATTCTATAGGAAAACCACCAGAACTGGTGGTCTGATTCAAGTCAAAGAAAAGGTGAACTAAAATACAATGTGGATAGGACCCTTGGATGCTCTGGTATGCCATTGGATTTGACATGCACTGTGCACACATAATTGAAAGCATAACTTGGCTCAGTTTGTATCTTTATCAACTGGATACGAGTCCTCATCACATACCAGAGCTATGAATGGGGGGAGGGGAAAGGTTTTCAACGGAAAGACATCTGTGACATGAATTCCATGATACAACCTCCCCATTGCCTTTGCTTTAATGAAAGCGTCTGAAAGATTACGTAACTGATTGTAACCACCTTTTGGGTCGAGAAGTCAGCCATTTCCCAGTGTCCTGCACTAATGAGACACACATTATTTCTAAAGGCAGGAACGCCAGACTTGCTGGCTTTAAAGTGCGTAATAGCCCCTCCCTATGCATCCTCCTGGTCCTTTGGGAAGGGAGAAAAGGGAAGCATGAAATAGCCTATTATCAGAACATTACTCAGATATTACTCAGTCTGTGTCAGAAAGTAAGCTTTTCTCATGTGGGAAATGAGGTTAAAAAGTAATTTCCCCTATCCTCTTTTCTGTTCTTCAACTAGAGTTTTCTCCCCATACAACTCTGAAAATGCTCTTAACATTGAATTGCATAAACCCTTGTATTTCAGTATAGGGCTTCTTCTAGAGCAGAGAATGATAGTCAAGGCATATGTGGGACTGATGGCTGTATAAAACTGAAACGCACCCAGAAGAGACCTGGATGAGATGACTTTGTTTGACTTGACCACATCAAATTTGTACAAAAATCAGCAGAGGCAAAATAAGCTGTTGCCCCATCCTGCTGTACCCCTCAGCATCCAAAAACGGACAGCCTGAATCATGTCCAACACTTACTAACCCTGAGAAAGTTGCCTGAACACTAACCTCTTCAATGGTTTCATCCTGGGGCGTAGCAGCACTGTCATCTGAGTCCTTCTGAGAGCCAGCATCAGCACTTTTGCGGACCTCTCTGCTCTTCTTATGCTTAGGAGCCAATTTCTTGACATGCCCATCTGCCTTGCCACTGCTAAGGCGCCTCACTGGACTGGTAAGCCATTTCCTCAGGGTGTTGCCAGGACGTTTGGGGCCCGGGGAGCTCTGTGCACCAATCATATGGGGCTGAAGCGATGTCACTGAGGCAGGAGGACTGGCATCGTTACTGGAGACCGAAAGAGAGTCTGAGGAAAAAACGTGAACAACATTTTAAAGGCAAAATATTGACAACTGAGCCATTTAAAACCCAGGCAAAGGACTTTAGTAGATTTTAAATACGGATTGTAAAAATATGAAATATAAAGGAAAAAATGAACCCCAAAATAGTCATCTTTTAAACTTGCATTACAGGAGGCAGCAACTTTAGCTATGTCAACCTTTCAAAGAGACTAGGAATGTGGCACAAACAAAATGTTTACGTTAATAACATGGCATTAGCCACAGCGGAACAGATTTATTAAGTCCAGTGCAATGCCCTTCACAATGGCTAACGCCACCTGATGGCTATGAGTAGGGCCCTATCAAATTCACGGTCCATTTTGGTCCATTTCATGGTCATAGGATTTTTAAAATAGTAAATGTCACCATTTCAGATATTTCAATCTGAAATTTCATGGTTAAGGGACCCCAGGGATCCCAAGCCAAAAGAGGGCAGTGGGGGGAGGGGTTGCAAGGCTATTGTAGAGGGGTCACGGTATTGCCACCCTTCCTTCTGCGCCCCCACCAGTAGCATTGCAAAGGTGAGGGTAGCATGGGATATTATTGCCACCCTCACCTCTGCACTGCTGCTGGCACTGGCACAATCTTCAGAGCTGAGCTCCCATCCAGCAGCTGAGGAGCTTCCTGCAGCTGGGGGAGGTTCCTGGAGGTGGGTCTGACCTGGCCCTGGGAGATGCCCCTGAAGGGCAAGAGGAAGACTCACCCCTCACGTCTGGATGGGATAAACAGCAGGAGCCCATCACATTGTAGGAGACCCCAAGCCCTGCCCCTCCCCTAAGCTAGCCAGATTTCACAGGGGAGGCCCATTTTCATGGTACATGATGCTTTGTTCATGGCTGTGAATTTGGTAGGGCTCTAACTATGAGGGAAGCTTAAAATCCCTGTTACAAACTTGGGCCAGAGTTTTCTCAAATGAGCTGTGATTCTGGGTGCTCAACTTGAGACATCTTAAAAGGACCCATTTTTCAGGAAGTGATGAGCACAGGCCCTCTGAATGCAAGGCCCCTTCAAAATGTCTTGAGTACCAAAATCACTGTTCCCACTAAGAATATCTTGGCCCTCCAACACCGGTGCAATGGTCAAAGAGCACTGCATTATAAATGACCAACAATACACCAGCAAACATTTATAAGTCACCAGTGTCCTACGTAACAGTCATGTCCTTTTCCTCTCATTGCTGATTACCGTTTAAATATACACTGACCAAAAATTACAGTGTTCTGATTTTACATATTTTGTGATGTGCATAAATTGAGTAACATGTTTAAAAAAAGATAAAGGGAAGTGGTCCTAAAATGTGCTAATTTTTTTACTCGGCCATAAGTAGTTATACATAGGTACGCACAAGCTTCCAGTGTGCAAAAACATGACAAATGTTTACTTCTGTAACAAACTGATTTATTTATGAGGGCGAAGGTGGGATCAGAGGGGAAAGGAAAGAAGACTTAGATAAATTCCTGTTAACTGTTTCTTTTGCTTTAATCTGTCGGTTTTTAAAACTGCTAAGCATTTTAAACAGCATGAGTGGTTATATTTAAAAGAAAATATGCTCTTGCTCAAACCTATAGATTAGCAATATTTGTTTCTTTGCTTGAGATTGCCTAAGGTTCTGCAGTCAAACAAACGATAATTCTTTTTTTCCCAATCCAGTAATTATATTTACAGAAGATCAGTAGCAGTTTCCCAGTGAGGTTCATGTCACTTAAACTAGACATGACCCCTACAGTAAACACCCACTGGATTATGCATTGATAGTACCTGGTCTGTGTTTTTTCCCAGCTACAAATATTATTTTCTACAAATGTATTTTTTTTTTTAATTTTGAAGGCTTCTCTTACAAATATAATTATTAGTGTATTAACAAGATCACATTAAACTGTTAGGGTTTTTTTCTTTTTTTGCTACTTGTTTGGTATAATCACTGCATTATGTTAAAAGGTAGATTGGTGAAAAGATCTTCTCAAATGACATTTAGCTGGATGGCTGCAGTGCTTCAAGTACAACACTCTCTCTTCATTCCTTTCCTAAGGCTGGTATAGATACTCAAATCCCTCCTGCATAGCTTAGGTGCAGAGGGATTCTTTCATCAAAAATGGTGGGGGAAAATAAAGCAATTTAGAACAATGTTCTCTCTCACATCGTCAGGTACAGCCTGGCTAAGTCTATCTTTCTTGCAGAGGGTGTCTTTTGCAAAACAGAACATTGGGCTTGTTTGTGCTTGCAGAATGCTAAGTGCAAACTACTCATTAAGGGCTTTATCGATGTGAAGGAAGAGTTAAAAGATCCAGAATGAATGCAAATATACGGCTTTAGGTTATTTGTCAGTGTTGCTGAAGCCTCGCCAGAGATGTAAATCTCACAGGCTAACGACACTGGGGGAGCATGTACTCCCTTTCTATTAATCTCTCCTTGGCATACAGGCTTATTGACTAACTTCCAGCCCATCCCAGTATTTTCCCGGATATTTGCTATCTAATGCAGCCTTGGGAAAACAATTTTCTCTGTAGTAACAGACATATAACCACTAAGATATTTTAACTCTGGGGATGCAATTCAGTAAAACAATGTATGTTATTTGTTATGCCAACGTGTCCTCATAAGCAAAGAACTCATTTGTAGCCCCTACAAACATGGACTTACATTCCACTTATTACCGGTTTCATGTAATTGTTTATATTACTTTGTACTGATTTCAGAAAATAGAGCTTGAAACCAATGGCCAGTTAATAAAACTTTACTTTGAAAAGTTCAGAAACCAGGGTTAATCCAGGCTTCCATTTTTGTTTTCAACAACTAGTGAAGATACCCTGACGTAGCTACACCATGGAAACACACAGTAAAAGTCATGCTGCAATATGGTAAACTGACTTGCACTTCATCCTCATTTCAGTCCCTTTTGTAGAGGCTAGAAATCTAATGCAGAGAATGCATTATGCTATTCAGCTTTGTCTTTGATCCTGGGCCTTCAGTGCTGCAGAGATATTGGCTTCAATTCTTGAGCAAGCAAGAGGGAAAAGGAAGTTACTCACTTGGTGCAGTAATGACGGTTCTTGGACATGCGTCTCCCTTACGTGTATCTGAGACCTTGTGCCTCTAATCGAAGATTTTATGTAGCTGCGTCCGTTTTGCCTCACATGCACACTCCCTCCCTTGTGGTCTGCCTTGAGGCTATCTAGCAGAGCACGGGCAAACCCCCCTCAGTTCCTTCTCTACCACAAAGACCCTTATGGAGAACTCCGAAGTAGAGGGGAGGAGGGAGGATTGTGGAGCACCCACAGGAGGACACATCTCAAAGAACCATTGTTACTTTACAAGGTGAATAATTTCCTCCTCTTCTTTGAGTAGTGTCCCTATCGATGCTCCACAGTAGGTGACTTCACAGCCAAAGATGGCATTGGAGACCGAATCTCCAGTGATCACATAATGTTCTGCCAAAGTGTGGGCAGAAGCCCAAATCGCTGCTCTGCAGATTTCCAAGATAGTACATCTTTAAGAAATGCAACCGAGGTAGAAATTGACCTCATGGAGTGCATGTGGACTCCAGACAGAAGCAAAAGGTTGTGTCTTGATAACAGAGATTAATGCAAACCGAGAACCATTTGGATAGTCTTTGATCTCATATCATGGAATCTTTGGATCTTTCCATAAGCGAAATGGAGAGTTCAGGGGACTTTCTGAAGTCCTTAATCCTATCCAAGTAGAATGCTAGTGCTCTTCTAACATCTAGCATGTGAAGAATTGCCTTCCTTTTGTCACAATGCGATTTTGGGGAAAAAACAGGAAGATGGATCTGTTGATTCATATGGAAAGTGAGGCAACCTTAGGGAGAAACTTGGGGTGCAGCCTCAGAGTTAATTTGTCTTTAAAAAGACCGTGTCGTGGATGTGCCATTAAGGCCGCTATTTCTTCTATGCACCTATCTGAGGTGATGCTGTCTTCACGGACAGGTGCGAAAGACAGCAAGTTCCCATGGGCTCAAAGGGAGGTCTAGTCAAAGCTCTGAGAACTAGGTTAAGATCCCAGGTTGGAGCAGGTGATCTTACATGTGTGAAGAGATTCCCAAAGCCCTTAAGAAATCTACGCATCAGGGGGTAAGCAAACACTGAGTATCCATTTATCTGATGGTGGAAAGCCGTTATGGTTGCAAGATATATCTTGAGGAAGCTGAGTGAGAATTTTGACCTCTTGAGGTCTAAACTGTAGTCTAAAAATCAGAGGGAGGGAAGACAAGGTTGGGTCTATGTCCTTAGAATGACACCAAACTTGGAATTGTTTCCATTTGTGTAGGTAAGTACGTCAAGTGGTCAGCTTTCAGCTATGCAGCAACATGTCTTTCACCTTATCAGAGCATTCTACCTCTAAGTCTTGGAATCAAGAAGGAGACAAGCCTGGAGGCGGAGGACCTGCAGGATCAGCCCATCACTTTGAACGTGGAATGGACCGAAGAAGAACTGGAGGACACATTGCCACCTGTGTCATGTAAGACAACCAGACTTGGCTTGGCCAGAAGGGGACAATCAGAATAACTATTGCTTTGTCTCCTCAAATTGTCAACAGAACTTTGGATAGAAAGGGAAACGGAGGAAAGGCATACAAGAGGTCCCTGTCCCATGGGAGGATGAGAGTGTCTCCCAGTAAATGTTTCCCCAGGCCAGTCCTGGAGCAGTAACGAGGATATTTCTTGTTACGGTAAGTAGCAAAGGGAGTTTCAGTCGGCATTTCCAAAAGGATGAACATGTCTTAAAGCACCTCTGAGTTCAGTTCCCATTTATGGCCATGAGACTGAGATTCAGACTGTCGGCTGTATCCCATTCTGTATTCCTGGTAGGTAGACAGCTGAGAGGAACATGTTGTGACAGATGCACCAGTTCCAATGTTTCAGTGTTTCTGTGCAGAGAGAGGGAGATCTGGCAACCCCCTGGCGATTTATATAAAATGTACAGGTGATATTAAGGAGAACAAAGAAACAAAAACAACTACTTCCTGTGCTAATGACACAGGTCAGAAAGGCACACCTGCTCATTCCAAAGGTAGTCAGAAAGGAACTGAGGGGATTCACCCACGCAGTGCTGGATACCCTCGAGGCAGATCATGAGGTAGGAAGAGTGCATGTGTGGGCTGAACAGAGATTGATACCTAAAACCTCCAATTAGAGGTGCAGGGGAGCATATATGCCTACAGTGGAGTACCCATAGGGACACTACTTGAAGAAGGAGGGATGGATCTTCCATTTATCTATAGTGATCGACGACAAAAATTAAGAATCAGCATTGTCTCTTTCTAAGGTGTTACCCCATTCTCGCCCAGCTAAATGAAGGATGTAGTAGTAATGTAAAATCTCAATGCCCTGGTAGGGTGGAGGTGGAGGGTTCTATAGTTAAATGGTGGGATCCTCAGGGACTCTCTCTCTCTCTCTTTTTTTTTTTTTTTTTAAATCAGGACTGGGAACCTTATGCCAGACAAGTCCATACCCATTGAGAAAAAGAATCCTGAAATGTTACTAGTATGGTAAAGTTAGCTAACTTTACTACATTTAAATAGTTAACTGCATACAGTTGATTTAAGGTAAAGTGCTTACTTTCAGTGATGCTGTTAAACAAAAAGAAGGGTTTAAATGTAACCTCTTACAATGGTATTTTAGGATTTAACTGTTTGAGTTTTGTTTTTGTTTGTTGGTTTGTTTCTTAAATAAAAACAGGGCCATCTTCTTTGTTACTGAATTAACCATCCTGGCCAAACCCTCGCTATTTTTGCAAGAATAAGAACATTTTACAATTATTATTGAGTTATGAGTAGAATACATTCCAAGTTTGCACGTCTATTCAGGCTAGCTTACTTATTTGTTCTTTAAGCAAACTGGATATTGGAAAACTTTTCTGTTACAATAAACATGCTCCTTTTGACTGATTTATCAGAGCTTCATGTTTGCCATAATTCTGAAGTCATAAACACTGAACTTTGACATCAATGACCCAATCAGGCAGGAGCAGCAGGCTGATTACAAGGGAAGGCGTTTACAATACAGACTCACAGTTTATTAAATATGTTTCCCTTTAAACGCCTGAATCGTTCATTACTCTGCTGCTGGAACCTAGAAGAACTGAATACAGTGACAGGTTTCTTTTGAATAGTTCTGTAAAACAAGACCGGATTCAACAATTCTGAAATAATTTCCAAAACTGTACTAAAATCCTAACACCATTTAGTTATGTTTCCTTTTTTAATCGGATGCACCTTTCAAACAATGGACATAAAATCCATCTAAGTTCTCACTAAAAACGAAAATATAGTACACTTAATTTTCAAACACCTTAATAATAACGGAATATATGCACCAAAGGAATTACTAGCTGTTACCTAGTGTGATACCAGATGTACTGCAGCATTTTTCAAATACTACTTTCTTAAATGTAAGAAAATGACTGAACCTCACACACCCTAATTTGGCAGCTGCTAGTAAATGTTCAGGGCTTTTTTTACGCTTATCAATATGTGCTGTACGTTTGTTATGATGGCAGTTATTGAAAAGCTTTCCTTCTGATAATTGTTGTTCTTCCCGCTCCCTTTTAAATTCTTCAGCTCATCCCTGGTGCATAATCAGCACCATTAACTGGCTACTGGCCCCTCTGATAACAAATGGTGTTGCTATAGAGTTTCTGAAATACTAGGAGATGACTTGCTATTTGTTTGTGCTGTTGTTGCAATACTCAGACTTTTAAACTAAATCAACTAACTGTGGGCAGGGGGAGCGGACAGAGGGAAGAAACCCACACAGTTCAGTTTAACTGGAGAGGCTCTGGGAGACAGAATAGATACTGGACATATTTCACGGCACACTTCTGCCATATCCTCCCAAACAATTGAGTCAGTACTCTCCTTATGCATGTAATATGTTGTACCTTCTTGTCTTCTGTAATGCATGTTTACCAGTTCTTACTGGAGCAGTTTCTTATTAGTATTGCAGGAAAATTAAAATTGGATAAAATATAAAAGGGACTCAAAGTTATAGGATTGATCAATTTTGTCCATAGTTCTTTCCCTCTTAACTAGTGTGCCTTTCGTTGTATACGTCAGCTTTTTTAAAGGCAAACTAGAACAGTCTCATTAACACAAGAGAAGGGATAAGCATCCAGAAAAGAAGCTAAAATAAATGCAGTCACAGCCATAAAAGCAGCAGCTTTCATATATTTTGCTTAGCTTCCAAATTTCTTAAACAGGTGACAGACGCAAAGCTAATTTTACATGTTGAACAATAGCTGCGGTAGGTCTAATAAGAAGTTTATCAACCCTTTCAATTCTTTACATCTCAGACATGAGTACTTCCTTATTCATAAGTATGCACAGTGCACTTCTTAAACTGTTCTCCAGAGAACATTGCTAGCAGTCACTTTCTATATTCCACAAGCACTCACTCACTCTCAATGAGGAAGGGTCAGTGTTGACTCCAGAGTAACATACGCCACTTCAAGGGTCGTACACAAGGGTTGTTTACCAGCAACAAATAATTCTCTTAGTCTAAAAGATCCCAGCTGCTGCTGAACAGGGACCAGATTCTGCAATCCTCATTCAGGCAAGGAAATATATATCTGTCTAATGATTACAGAATCAGAGCTCAGCTGTACAAACATCTCCTCAGCTGCTCAACTTTGTGCATGCGAGCAATGCCACTGCAGGACCAGGACCTTGGGCTCCAGAGCCCAGGTACAAATACAGGACCTTAATTCTAATCCTCTTCATATAAGTAAGATAGCAGGCCCTGCAATGCATGGTTAACAGAAACTCTGATAGAATTGGTTACTTAGTGTCACTGATTAGCATAAAATTCATCATCATGTTATATCCAGTTGTTAAAGACTAGGGGTAAAATTTTCAAAAACACCTAAGTCCTATTGACTTTCCCCTTTGAAAAATGGCACGTATGTGCTTTTGAAAATTTTACTTTGGTCTGTCTACACCATATCTATATGATTAAAGCAACATTTTCTCCACCTTGATAGTTCTTGGGAACCTTAAACTACAATTGGTTTTATTTTTTTCTTTACTGTGACTACAGACCAATTTGTTTTAGTAAGTTTGCTGAAGAGATATAAGAATTCAAAATGCTACTAACAACACCACTGACTTTGTAAATAGAGACAGACTGGTTAAGTTTTGGGTCTTTTGGCCCTTTCTATCTCCCAAGAACAGAAAACTTTCCAGCAAGCATCTGTCCAATGTCTCACTCTCCCATTTAGAGAAACATTTGGCCTTCCTGTCAAATTCTTAGAACATAAACACTAATTTCTAGCAAGGCACAGATACAAGTTAATGAAACTTAATTAACTATCTGTTCAAATACAGGCATCACTGTAGCTTTGTAAACCTTAATTATTTTTCTTTCCTGAATTACTAATTGCTGCACTTTTTTCTTAGATGATTCATTAACCCAAGAAAAAGTTAATTACATTCCATCTCTTCTCTAACTTGAAATAAAACCCCTTTCTGTTGCTGAGGTCAGAGAGTACACAGACAATCCATGAATTTTTTTTTTTATAACAAAGTTAAAGAAAAAGGGCAAGCAGCACTGATTCTGGCCCTCTCAAATTAAATGATAAGATGACCTCCAGTGAACACACGAATTCCTGACGTTAAAGGGAAACTGGAATGCTCTTTCTATTCCCAGCTTTACCAACCCAGGAAACGTGGACATCTGTGATTAATAACTTAAAAAAGAAAAGAACCATGTCCAGCTAGTTGACGACTTGAAGTTTTCTGCTCTAGATTAACTATTTCCATATTGCATTGTAATGGTCTTAGTATTAAAAGGTCAGGGGTTTACAAGGAATGTATTTCCCCACTTCTTCAGAAAGCAAACTAGAGTCCAATTTTTGCATTCTCTGCATCATCTAAATATTCTTTAATCAAAACAAAAACGCACTGCTGCCAATTAACCCAGGAACCAGTCTGATTAGAAAAAAAAAGCTGTCTAGACGGTCTAACTTGATTGTTATTTCTAACTAACATATTCAATTTAGTTGTGGCAATTTCAAACACTGTTAAACAACTGGCCGACAGGCACAAACCTGAGCCATGGCAATGAGACGCTGGAGAAGGAAGAGCTAGGTCTTCTTTTCCAAAATAAGAATTCATGACAAACACCCATAAAAACCAAAACTAAACTCAGCTGCACAGTACTAACCCACTGGGCAAGTGATATTGGGGAAGCATGAGGAAGGAGTACAGAGATATATTTTATTCACAGCTGTGCATACACAGTGCAGCTGTTTTAACCTCTGACCTACATTTGGTGTAAGAAGGACTCAATCTGCCACGTGTACAATCGTTCAAAACGTTCATCAGCAGCATAAATTTGTTTCTCTCCTGCTGGGTTTTCCCTGAATGCTTTTGTAAACCAATATTCTAATATATAGCAAAGCACATTAAAAATGTTTCATTTTTAACAAGCAACTATAAAAAAAAAAAAAGCAACTACCATTTGAAGGATGACACTATTGCCATTTTTATTATACTTGCAAATGTGGAATTTCCCCATCACTCTTCGAGAGACATTAATTTCCCTTACCATGAAGATAATGTAGTAGTTTCCATGGAACAATTTTTTAAGCCAGCCCATAACATATTGGAAACTATTATTCAATATACAAAAGAAAGATACGTTAATCATCAGCAGTGGTACAAATACTCTTGACTATTCATCTCTAGTAAACCAGCTGTTCCTTTCAAGTGGTGTACTACACTGAAATATGCTCTAGGACATTTCCATATATTATAGCTGCCTTATGTTGTAAACCAAAATATCCTTTTCTAATGGGAAACAGTTCAATGCATCACTTTTAGAATTATGTGTATTAATACTAGAGAATGACAGAGGATTTTATGTCAAAGCTAATTTGTAATGTCCTAGCAGTAATACCCATCATCAAAATTCAGCACTGTTACCTATATGCTTTTACAGTTTTTCTTAAGAGGTACTAGCTATTATACATATTGTATGTATTGTAACCAGTCATGGTACACTGTTCTGTATGAATGGAAAACATTTTCACTTCTCTCATTTTCACATGCTTTCTTTTCACCTCTTCAGAGGTCCAGTATGAAATCCTTTCAGATGATGTCCAGTTATTCACTAGTGAACATACAGTCCAACCACTAAAATACGCAGAAAAGGTCACAAAGGACTGTCTCCTCATGACAAACCTGTGACTGAATTAGTTGAAAAATAGGTTGCTTACATGTATTTCATGAAACCAACTTTGCAGTCTACTTTTACGAGGCACTTTGGAAAATAAACTGGTATCTTTCTCCTCGCTTCCCAATCTCTTCATAAGCCCCCAAAAATGATTTGGAAATTTGGACAACAGCTCACAAAAACATTTCATAACAGTCCCTGAGGAAAATCTGTGCAATGCACAAAAATGTTCAATGTCTGAATTAAATGAACTAGTGGCACAGGTCTGAAGGGGCTAATGCGCTACTAACTGCATCTGTTCAGGATCTCTCAGGTCATTTGTTCTTCAGGGTCTCTCTCGCTCCCCTTCTCCTTTCAGTGGAGCAATGGGAATTAAGGTCTTACCTTTAAGCTTTTTAAAATTACACCCTTAAAACTTGCACTCAGAGTGGCAGCTTTCAACAAGTCAGTGTCAGCAGTCAAGATTCAAACACAACATATTTTAGATGCAAAGATGCTCTCCTTCCTTTCATGCCTGCCGGACTGTTTTACATTCTAAACAGAGACTTTTTTAAAAAGCAGGAAAAAAGCACGATGTCGTCCAAGGTCACTTTCTCAAATGAACAGAAATGGTTCTGTTTTTACTCCCTGGAATTTAGACCACAGGGCTATAGGAAACCAAATCCAAAACCCTGCATACAACGGAGTGCTAGGCAGGAAGGTAGAGCAAGTCAGTAGGGCATTTTATTCAACTCTTGGCACTTAGTGATCAAATTCTCTCCTATTTAAGGTCTGATTTTTTTGGCAAACAGGAAGCAAATACATTTTATAGTATGATTATGAAACATTAAGGGGGAAAGCTGTTTTTGCTGATTAAATTTATATGCAGGATTTGCCAAACCACCGTATGCTTTTAAAAATACATGTAGGGATTCTCATCTTTTTCCTTTAGTGTAGCCCATATTTTAATTAGAACTGTAGTATCTTGGGCTTGCATTAGGACTCTTCTGGACTACCTGCCACTTCCCATTCAAAAACACCCAGATCACTGCTCCCCACATAATATCCCTCTGATGGCTATCAATTTTCTAGTCAAGTCCTTGGTGAATTTTAATGAAATTTAGTGGCTTCAATCAAGGTGCAGCAAACAACATGTGATTTATCAACTCTCTGTGGACCAAGAAAAAGTGCTCCCACCACCAGAGTTTGGAACATTCAACTATGTTTCTACTATGAAAATAGACTAAAAACAGTGGGTGTTTTCAAGCGCAAATACAATCTGCCAATCCTGCAAACAAAATCTTTAGTGTCAAGCTGGGTTCTCTCTTTTTTTGTGCATCATATCTAGTAATTAAGGTTACCAGGGCAAGTTAAGTTTTGAGCTTATACGTTCCCCATTGTACTCCAGTCGATGCCTTCAGACATGTCATGTGTTCTACACGAAGATATTTCATTTATGCAAATCTGCTGTATATAATGGACGTCTAGAGGCATAACTGGTGGAATTTAGTATACTGTTTTGTTAGCAATGCACAGACAATAATAGAAACCAGTTCATGAGGAAAGAAAGACTCACTAATGTAAACATATATGCATATATGCAGTTCCTATATATGCAGAGGGAACAGATGTGTGTAAAAAAGGTGCATTTTTATTTAACATTCACAGCTAAATGGCCCTTTAAAAGACAGAGTTTTCTACAAAAAAGGAAACATTTTTCCCACCAAAATACCATCTTGTTTTGGGGCACTCTTTTGCCTCAAAAGTTTGTTTTTTCACAAACAAGAGCTTTCACGTCAAAACTTAAAACGCTGTACCTTTTGATAAAAGAAAGCTACCCAGATGCAATTTCTAATTCTGAAATTTCAAGAATATCAAGAGCTGTACTTTAAAAATAACACAAAGTGAGCACGCTCTCAAATCCTGTTGATGAGTACTTTCTTGCAGGTTTTCTTCGTGAAATTGGATTCTGTTCACAAAATCTAAATTAAAGCAAACTAAACATACTCCAAGATTTTTGAATTTCAGCGTGAACAGTTCCCTGACACTTTTCCAAGAGACACTGAAGGGTTCATAGATTCTAAGGCCAGAAGGGACCAGTGTGAACATCTAGTCTGATCTCTTATATAAAACAGAACAGAGAATATCCCCAAAATAATTCCTAGAACATATATTTTGAAAAAACATTTAATCTTGATTTAAAAATGGTCAATGATGGAGAATCTACCACAGCCCTTTGTAAATTGTTCCAATGGTTAATTACCCTTATTGCCAAAAATGTTTATCTTATTTCCAGTCTGAATTTGTCTACCTTCTAATTCCAGCCATTGGAACATGTTACACCTTTCTCTGCTAGACTGAGGAGCCCATTATTAAATAATTGTTCCGCACACAGACACTTACAGGCTGTAATCAAGCCACCGCTTAACCTTCTCTTTGTTAAGCTAAATAGATTGAGCTCTTTGAATCTAACATTATCAGGCATGTTTTCTAATCCTTTCATCATTTTTGTGGCTCTACTTTGAACCCGCTCCAATTGATAAACATCCTCCTTGAATTGTGGGCATCAGAACTGGACTCGGCATTCCAACAGCGGTTGTACCAGTGCCATATACAGGTCACATTGTCACACTGGGACCTCCTGATGGTTAGCTGATTAAGCACTTTGATACCCAAATATTTTACAGTGTCACTGCTTTCCAGGATAGAGTCCTCCAGCCTGTAACTAGGGCCTACAGTCTTTGTTCCTAGATGTATACATTTATATTTCACAGTACTGAAACACGTATAGTTTGCTTGTGCTCTTTACCAAGCAATCCAGATAGTTCTGAATCAGTGACCTGGTTCCTTTAATTATTTACCATTCCCCCAATTTTTGTGTCATTTGCAAGCTTCAGCAGTGATGATTTTATGTTTCTTCCAAATTATGGATAAAAATGTTAAATAGGATAGGACCAAGAATTACCTGTGGGACACCACTGAATACACAGCTGCTTGATGATGATTCTCACTTTACAGTTACATTTTGAGACCTAACAGTTATCCAGTTTTTCATCCATGTATGCCATGTAATTTTATATTGTTCTAGTTTGTTTAATCAAAATGTAATGTGGTACCAAGTCAAATGCGTTACAGAAGTCTACGTCTATTGCATCAACACTATTACCTTATCAACCAAACTTGTAACCGCATACAAAAAAGATATAAAGTTAGTTTGACAGATGTGTTTTCCATAAGCTTATACCAATTATTAATTACATTACTCTCCTTTTGTTCTCTATTAATCAAATCTCCTATCAACTGCACCATTATCTTGTCGGGACTGATGTCAGGCTGACAAGCCAATTATTAACCGGTCATCCTGTTTATCCTTTTTAAAATAGCGGCACAACATGAATTTTCTTCAAGTTTTCTGGAACTTCCCCAGTGCTCCATGACTTATTGAAAATAAACATAATGGTCCAGAGAGCTCCTCAGTCAACTCTTTTAAAACTCTTGGATCCAAGTTACATGGCTCTGTGGATTTAAAAATGCCTAACTTTAGCAGTTTCTGTTCTTCCACAGATCTTCCACAGATACTAGTGGAATAGAAAGAGTATTATGAAGATGTGATGAAACTATATAATCTATTTGTTCACCAGATATAGAACAGAAAAAACACTTCAGCCTTTCCTACATCACTGTTGATAATTCTACCATTTCCATATAGCAATGGACCAATACCATTGTCAGGATTCTTTTTGCTACTAATATAGTTTTAAAAAAACCTTCTCCTTGTCCTTAACTCTGCTGGCCACAGTTTTTTCCCCTGGCTTTCTTGTCAATCTTCTACAATTCCCAACTCCCTATTTATATTCATTGCTATCAACTTACCCTTTCTCCCACTTGTTGTGTGTATGTATATGTATAAAATGTTTGATACTTGCTTTCACTTCCCCCCCTAAACCAGGTCGGGTTTTTAACCAATATGGCCTTTTTTCTTGGTTTTTGGGGTTTTGGGGCATCGAGTAAGGTGTTCTTAAATGGGCCCCAATTATCATTCACATTTTTCTGATTACACTGATTTGACACAATTCTTTTAAACTACACCAATCTGGCCCTTTTAAAGCATCAAATACATATATTACTGGCCTGGACTTTAGTATGCTTGCACATTACAAATGTGATCATAGGGCAGGGAGGCTAAAGTATTGAAACATTAACCTCTCCTCTCCCAGGATCACTGAACAATGAGCATGTCATACTGTTCTCTGGACCATGCAAGTGAACATTCATTGCATAAGCACTACATGTAAGGTGTCACATTTGACACCTGCTTAAAAAAGAATCTGTAGCATAAATTGGTTGCTTCTCATTCATGTATTTGGAATCTTAAATTTTAAGACAAGAGATCAACTGCATTTTTTTAATCCAGCTACAAACTCTGAAACTGGTTTATGAAATTTGAAGCTGCCACGTGTGGTACTCTGAGTCATAACTTAATACTTTTTTCTTTAAACACAGACAGAGAAAGACACTAGATCCTTCTGTCTGTATTAGATATTTTATCACTCACATGTCCATTAAATACACAGAGAGAATCTCCCTTCATTTCAAGGGGATATGTGTACAAAATCATAAGCGCTTTCAAACACACCCGGGGCCGGTAAACAAATCCAACCGCACAAGCTAAGATCAGCCGGGTCTCATGAGTATTTTTATGAGACTAACAAAACCCTAAAGTGCTGCAGGAAGTAATGCTGATAACTCAAGTGTTCTGCTGCTGTTAAGCATGGTGTTGAGTCACAACTGTGCTGTCTGGAGATGCCACCTTCTGACCAGAACAAAAACCAGATGGTCACCTCTGGTTATTGAAGAACAGGAGTAATTGGCCCAATATCCTGGATAAATCTTTTTTTTTGCAATTTCATCTACGTTCTAACTATGTATATTTTTACTGTAGTTGCAACTGGAGAAGATATTCTTCACCATAACCTAAGCTGTTTTGCAGGGATGCTCTATGCTGTTGAACAATTGCTCTGTACCAACCAAAGAGGTGGCTGCATTCTTGGCATGAAAGGGCACTCCCTGGAAAGCAAATGGGAATTATTATTAAGTTAAGGTTTACATACAACACAATTATTCTAGTTTTATCATCTAAGCAGCTATGTGGTGCATTTATGTTCAGCCATTATTTAGCACAAAGATTTCTTATCTGTCCTCTTAAAGCTGTTTCTGCTGAGAAATAATGAGTTTCATCTGAAAATGTGCAGCACTGCAAATGTAACCACAAGGCAACTGAATAGTTTGTCTTGATATATGCAGCATGACAGTCCAGAACAAGAAATTATAACAAGTACATCAACAGCAATACAGATAAACATGGAAAGGTCAAGCGGCAAGCAGGTAAAGTAAAATTTAGCAAAGACTGGCCTAAAAGCAAGCAATGACTGACGAGCAGAGAAAGACAAGGAAAGAAACAAGAGATGGCACAGACCTTGTAGGAACACTAAATTCAAACACTAGTAAAAACATTGCAAGCATTGTGTGTGCAGAGCCTCAACAAGCCAAAGGCGGCAAATTAGAGGAATCTGTCCAAGGTTGCTTTCAATATATAATTGCAGATTTGACGACATCTGAACGAATCCAGCCATAATCCTGTGTGTCTTGTCATTACGTGATAATGATGATGGAGATGGAGGAGGAGGTGGAGGAAGAAGAAGAAAGCAAGTATGAAATGAAGACAGACTTCACAAGAGAGAAGAGCAAGAAGGCCAGATGCATAAAAGTATCTGTTGGTGCTGAGGAGAAGGGAATTAAATTCTTCAGCTTTTCATTGAGGAGATGGAAAACAATAATTATCTGCCAATTGTGTGCTGAACATGTGGTCTGGATTTCAGGAGAGGATTGAATTTAGATCCAGTGTAGCATCTCTCTACACAGAATGCTTGTAAGAAAGTTATACCACATGAAAAAAGCTCTCTACTGATATCACTGATGGAATAAAGGGAACATGTGATAGAGGAAATAATAGGGAGATGTATATTGAAATCAACAAGAATTCAAGGTTGACAATTCAAGGTTGCAAGAGGCACTTAGAAAGTTGCATCTCAGCTTAGACAGACGATCAATACTCTCTATGGATGAAAATCACTCCTTGCGCCGTTGCTTCCCAGTTTGAAGTTTAGTGGAGAAGCTCAATGTCCATTCCTGGCACACTACCCGCATTTTCTAAGAAGTAACTCCAAGTCTACACTTAGTCCATTTTGCACGTAAGACTTTTTTTTTTTTTTAAACACTGATTATTCTTGAGTGCTACCCTTCAGCACCCAGAAGATGGAAATAAATCAGGCTGTTAAAAATCCCTAGAAATTCATCCTGAATGATTCATCACAATATGAAAGCAAGAACATACCAAGCAACAGAGATAGTTTTCATCCAGTGAGACAGTACAAAGGAGATTGGTGACATCTTGAACAAACACCCAGCAAAAAAAGAGGAAGCAGATGTCAAAAGTCAAATAATATTTTGTCTGTAGTTAGGTCACTAAAATGATATTTGCCAGTGGTAGAGAGAAGAGGACAATTTAAAAAATGATTAATTAAATTTAATTTAAAATTAACAGAATTTATGCAAGTCAGAACACAAGGCATGCTGTGGCAGCAAGTAATATAAAACTGACAATATTCTGCAAACCACTGATTTCTCAGCAGGACAAATTACATATATTGCCAAAGGAATAACATAACCCTCCACCACAAAAGGACAAGTAAAAAAGGACAAAGAAAACATCTGCTTGAGACCAACTTTTACTTAGGGAAGGGGGAAAGACTCAAAGACTACTTTGAGTCCTAGGTACAACAAACAAGAGTCAGTTCTTCATTCACTGTAGCAAAGTATCTACAAGTATAGGAGCAACGGAAATGACTACTGTAATATAATTTCCTTGAAAGCAGAATTCATTAGGCTATATCCACTGTCAACTTTATTGCTTCCAGTTCTCCCCACATATCTATGTTGTCAAACAGTGGTCAGTGTTCACCCTAAACTTGTACTGGATATAGGATAGAGTATAATTCAATATGCAGTGCAAGTCATTTTTCAATTTCAGATGAACCTAAGCGTGCAGACAAATCCAACGCTATTTTAAAATTGTTTTTCTTGCTGCTCACTTTTATTAAAAACAGAATTATTTAGTAAGACAACTAGTGCGTGTTTTGAGCAACAGCTGTGTAAACACGCTGACCTTGGGGCAGAAACACTGCCTTGAACTTGAAAAAATGTCTTCATAATGTTTGGTTCCAAGGCTATCGCAATAACTGGTAATTCTTGTCTTTTCAAACACTTCTCTTCTACTGCCTTCAAAAACAATATGGTAGATAGTTAGGAGAGTTTGGAAGGAAGATGAATCCACTTAACAAATGAGCTACACTGGTCTCAAAATGACCCCACGATCAAGAAAAAGATTGAATTTTTAATCACAGGTCTTGGCAAATCCAACATTATAAAATAACATCCCAGAAAAGCATACATTTAATGTAGATATACCTATAGAAGCATTAACAGGTGTACTTTTTCACTCTGCTATGTGGGTAATGGCCCAAAACAATGTAGCTGGTTTATTGTGGGTGATGACAGACTACTCCCCTTTCCCACAATAACTGTATTAAGTAAGAGCAGGTTTAGACAACAATTAAAAGTAATTCAGTTTCAATAGTTTCTTCCTTCACATCAAAGCGTAACCTGAACAGTGAGAAAAACATGCATCATTTTCAGTACAGGCAAATTATCCCACCAATTATTTTAATAGTGCTCTCATAGACAAGGTCAATAGCACCTTTCACGAAATCTGCAAGGCAGATTTATGAAAACACGATAGATTCTCAGCATGTAGTATCTGACTAACGGGAGAGGCTGTGAGAAAGGAGGAAATAACCAAAGTACAATGATTCTGACCAAATCAGAATCAACATGTCCAGTGACCTACTGCAGTGGAAAAATCACACTGCTTTATGTAGCCAAAATGTATAATACAATACCCCGTGTAATTTATTATTGAAAGAAAGTCAGTTTGTACCTTCTCACAGTTTATACCTTCTACCTTCTCACAGTTACAACATATGAACTTCCATTGCAAATTGAAAACAGAACCCTTGATTGCCATGTGTATGGTTTTCCAGCAGGATATCTTTACTGCTGGTCCCCTTTGGTATGAAAAAGCCCACATCTCAAAGTTAAATGCTACATTTTGCTTCATGACTCATTTTTCTATAGCTGTATCTCACGAATGGCTCAAAGCAAAGTCTATGTTGTGAGGAAAAGGCCCCTGCATCTTTCTTCACTGAATCATTTCCCGACACTCTCCCTAATGCTACAACTAATAAGCGAACACAAAGAAATAATGAGAAAGCAGGAAAGGGTGGGGGGAGAGAACCATCTGGAGATATTCCAGACAAAGAAAGCAAGAAAAAAGGGAAACAAAGAAAAAGGAGGGAAGAGAGCAACATAATTTTTCTTGAACCATGATGAACTGTACAAATCCTGTTCTTTTCTTTAATTGGCAGTGTGTATGATAAATTCACATCAATACTGACTAGTGTGATGGCAAGCAGGGTGAAATGGCATTCACTTTTTTAAAGCAACTGAGTTATTCTTCTCTCTCAGGAAGAAAGGGGGTAAGGAAGGAACACACTTCCATTCCTTTTTGGATTCTTAATAAAAGGTACATTTTTTCATTAATCAAGTACCCTGACTCCGCATTGCAACGAGTGCTCTCCAAGCGCTGTACTGACCTCTGCCAAAAGGTTCCTGCTAAATCAAGCTATGAAACTTAGATGATAGAGGCCTGATCTTGCAGGCCCTAAGCACCATTTGTAAAGAGCTAAGCATCCCTAACTCCCATTTCTGTCAATTTGCTGGAGAGGTGATGAGTACTGGCTGTCTTGAGATCGAGCCCTGTGAGACAGAAGCTACAAACAACAGAAATACACATACACGTTAGTTCTTAGCAACCCGTTAAAAGCCATCCTAAGAAATGTTTACGTACAACTGTCTCCTTTGCAAGGCATTATAAATACACAAATTAAAACAAAAAAGTACACATCAAGTAAAGCTTCCTATAGACAGCAAGGAGAACTTCCACCGCCTTTACTTTACTACTGAATGTAGTAACTGCCAATAAGAGAATTGCAAATACTGAAATTATGCTTTATATCCAGATTGCTGCTATTACAAAACCTCATATTCTTTGGGTGAGTGAATTTAGTGTTGGCAGATGGATTATGCTTCCTTTCCCATCTCCAGTAACAGGAAAAGGAAACAGGTCAAGCCTGGATGGACAAATTCCATGGATCATTACACCACCATGTAGTCAAACATTCAACAGTGTTTATGAACCCATTATTCACTCTCAGGACAAACAATGAGCACCTGGAGGAATTTTTTCAGAATGAAAGGTCATAATTTGTGCTTTTTGGAACTGGCAATACGGTTTAAAGAGACACACCAGAAAACACTAAACCTAATAAAGCCAGTTCAGCTACCTTCTTAACCCAACACACACACCCCTATGGATGTAATGCACTTTAAGGTTAGTAACTCGTGGGTTTTGTACATTTGTTCCCTGAATTTCATTCATAACACTTTTTAAAATGTCCAAACTGAAACATGGGGTCACATGATCCACTTATGGATTGGAACAAATATGTTCCGTAATTTCCTGTGGCTAGCAGGATAATTGGGAAAAAGTCGAATTTTAACATTCAATTGTAGGAGAAATAATCAAATCAAGACTTTCCCTCAAGCTGCTGTCAAAGCATAGCCAAGTTTGGTGCACTCTTCTTTTAAGTGCACTTGTCCCTTTGAAGAGATGAGTGGGATTATGAGAATTTATTTCCAGATTTGTTTTTAGTGAGAAATTTCTAAATTCTGCAACATTTTCTAAACTACTCTAAGTGCTCTGAACACATTTAACACACTCCTTAACGCAAGCAAAACAACCACCGACAGCTGTAAATTTGTGGCAGCTAGAAACCCTGGAAATAACACCTTGTTGCTGCTCCTCTCACTGACACCATTACTTTTAAGTTACAATGGATCACCCAAGCAGTTCTGTTCTTGTATTAGGAAAGGATATAGGAGCTGCTCATGAAAATGCACTGCACAAACAGACATCAATTTACAACCACAGGAGGAAAACTGTAAATGGAAATAACATTACTTTGAAAAGTAACATCAGATCATGCAGAGTCACCATTTGCAGACAAGACTTTTTATATACAAGTAATGGACTTTCCCATCTTAAATCACAGATTGATGTAAAATGTCTTGTGTGTCTAGTTTTTTTACACTCAGCATTTCAAAAAAATGTGTTCTTTATAAAGACACCTCAGAAGCAACCCCCATGGTACATTGCAAAGCAGAATCGTACAGTAACAAGAACTCAGCAGACAATGGATATAAAGCAGAATAAATCAAGGTGATGGAGCGCTCAGCGTCCCAGGGGGAAGCAGCATCCTGCAAAGCAAATTAGTGGCCCTACCTAGCTCCCTGGAATTGCACAGCATGAACGCTGGCTGTGGAGTTTGCTGGCTGTTTTGTACTTGAGAGAAAAGGGGGTGAAAGCAGGGCAGTTTAAAGTACTTTTTTATTTATTTTTAATTCTGAAAGTTTCAGTAATCATCCTCACTAGAAGTCCGACAGCTCTGGCACCCCAGACTATCCAGGAGGACATGATTCTGTGTGACAAGTACAGCATCTAGACTGCCAACACTTGGCCCCTTTGACCCACATCAGAGCAGTAACTGAAGAGCAGACGCCCACTTTTCCAATCTTTCAGTAAGCTAGTGAATTATGTGAAGTTGTCCTATTAACATGCCACTTTGTCTTCAGATGCCCACAGCAGGCTTAAATTTCTTGTTACTCCTACCTGCTGTTCCAGTGTGTTTCTTCAATGGTTTTCCCCTTAGCCTCCCCTTAGTTCAACACAAAAACCAGCATGGCTAAAGGTAACCGGTGCTTCATGGCTCAGCAAATGTCCATGCCTCTCCCTGCCCAATTCCAGTGTTTGCACGCTGGTAGCAAACAGGAAAGCAGGTATAGAAAACTTGAACTGAATCACAAACTACCTGAATTTGTATCCTAACCATCCCAGCAACCACATAGGTTGCTGCATTTCAGACACATCTCTGTTTTGTCTTGAAATATTTCAGATGTTTTGCATGAAAGTCTATCGTATTTTTGGAGCTGCAGTGATCACAATACAGACAGAATAGCAGAGATAAGTATAGTTTTCTTGGTACAACCATGATTCCCACCCACCCATTATGGTTTATCCTTACCCTCCTTGCACTGATTCTCCCAATCACCAACTAAAAAGAATCTCTCTTCCTGAGTAACATTTGATTAACTTTCACCATCAGTGATAACTCTCCAAATGATCAGGAAACAGTAACTGGTCTGTTGCTTCCACATGATCTCCCAACAGCTCTGCACCCAAACTGTAACCACTTAGTGATATTAAATTCAACAGTAACAATTGATACAGATTAGAAAATCCAGGCTTCTTTGGTCTAGCAGTCTTACAAGCTTTCAGCTAAACATTTCAAATTAATTGCTACCAGGTGACAGTGTTTAATATAGCAAAGGTAATATTCCTCATTTCTACAATTCCATTTTATAAAAATAACTTCAATTAAATTTTAATTAACCTTCTGCAAGAGCCTCTTATACAGTTTTTTTACAGGGTTCACACAGATGAATTTCATTTCTACTCCCTTAATATTATAGTCACTTAATATTATATTCTGCACCTCAACTTATTTTGGGAGTGGAAAAAAACACATACGGCAACTCCCACAATTTGAAAACATCTCATAAAAATACCTATCTGCTTTATGTGGATTTGTACCTAAGTCAAGGATCCAGTATTTACAGTTGCCAGGCTGCCCGTTGCCACAGTAGGTAGGGTTTATAGAGTGAAGAGAATCCAGAGTATCAATTTGCTTAACACCGTTTGGCATGGTAAGCAGCTAGCTGTTCCGAGACCTCTGGCTCAAAAACTCCTACTCGCCCGTACGAGGGAAGTCCTACACCTTCTGCTGAAGATGTTCAAACAAATAGCATAAAACAAAAACAAAAACAAAACAAAACAAGTAATCAGATTTAGGAAGCTCTGTTAGCTCTCAACTGTTTTAGCCCCATTGCACTATCTACAGAGCAGCTACTCTCTCTTCCACGGGATGCTCTCCTCTGACTCACTTCTGAGCACTGCTCCAGATTTTAGCTTCACATGTGGGAATAGCCAGATGCAGTGGATTACACTCTACCGTAAGTATCCTAATTGATGCTAATAAAAAAACCCATGCAAAACACTATAAATCAGGTAATTTTTGTTTCTCTCCAAGAAAGGATCTAACGTAGTCTGTCAGTAAAACTCGCAGTGATTGTAACACACAATCACGCCTGAATTTTTTTTAGTAGCAATTGGTTTTGTCTTCTTCCTGTTATAGAGATTTTACCCAACGCAATGTAAGAAAAGAGTCTATAGCGAACCAGACTTCTGATCCCCACAAGAGTTCAGTATTTGCCCACCCTTCATACTACCACCTAGCATACACAATCTACACTTAGGGACAAATTCTGATCTTGGATGCATGCATCTCCTATTCATCCTTATCATGTAAAATCAAACCTAGATTCCCTTGTCTTCTATAAGAGGTTTGGTTAGAGGTCAGCTACAGTCAATGTTCTGCAGGATGAAATTATATCTCAAGTTCAGGACATCGTTCACTGAACTATAACTTTGGGTATTTTCTCTAACCTATGGATTTCTGTGCCCAATATATCACTCTAGCACTTACCTATATTCTTTCCCAAGTCCAACCATTATTATTATGTATTAATTTTACAGTGCTAAGGACTTCTCTAGGCACTTCACAGTGCAAACGGGTCCTTGCCCTGAAACTTTACGATCTGATTTTAGATGGGATGCAAACAAGGATAAACACAGCAGGCAGGGTATGTGGTTGAGAAGGATCAGGAGTAAAGTTATCATCAGTCACTCAGTGGGTTATGTAAACATCTCTCTGCATCAAGTGAGTCATTAAGTTATCATGAAAATAGCAGTGCAATT
Organism: Mesoclemmys tuberculata; assembly: GCA_007922155.1. Taxonomy (NCBI): domain Eukaryota; kingdom Metazoa; phylum Chordata; order Testudines; family Chelidae; genus Mesoclemmys; species Mesoclemmys tuberculata. The sequence goes on along the minus strand of ML675601.1, from coordinate 8,188,816 downwards.
CTTACTTCACAAAGTCATAAAATAAATTAGCTTTACAGAGAGACTCAACAAGTGGTGCCGTACTGGCACTGGGAGAGTGAAGGCGCAAGGGCATGATGTGATGAGATAATAGGCAACATATATTAAGCAGATGTACATTCATGAAGGGCCCAGAAGACAGTGACAATAAGCTTACCATCACCACTTAACACAATTTGCACACATGCATAGCAACAGGATTTTAATATTAAGCAGCTGCATGCCTCAGGTTTAAAAATCAGGTTATTTTCCCTTTGACTAATTTTTTTTTTAAACAGATCAGTTGAAATCTTCAAACAGTGTTTCTTTTCTTAGCCTCCTTATATTCATTACCTCACCCCTGAAGCTTAAAACCCTCTCTCATACAAGGTAAATTTCACTGAATAATACTGAATTCCTCTTCTTGCAGAACAGGTGCAGTTTTAAAGCTTAAGGACTGTATGAATCCCACTAAAAGGCAGAGATTTCTATTTACACTACTGTATTGTTTATGTATTCATTGTTATATGTCTGCTATTTATTCTGTATTTCCTATGATAACAGTAAGGAAAAGCCTAACAATTTATTCCAACCTCTCCTGCTCCCTCAATAGTTTCCAAAACCCACAAACTTCATGCACACTAAAAGAAATCTTTGGAGAGTAGAAGGGAAGAAAACCCTCAGCTATTCTTTTTGTAAAGTACACACAGGAATAGTCAAGTGACATTTGGGGCGCAAGCTGATAGGTTTATTAGCACTGCTATGAAATAATGTAGTCTCAAGTTGGAAGTGTATTTTTGGTACAGATGTGCTTCAAAATTCTTATGTCCAACATAGCCACAAGCAGTATTGTAACTTTAATTGGAAACAGCTTTACTTTTTTATTGGCAAAAGCATATACACAGAAAGTCACTTAGAAATTTGTATGAACCACATTATTTGCAGTTTCCTCTTGCAATACTTTTCTTTCTCCTTTTTAGTTCTTTGCTTTAGTCCATGCTCAAAATGAAAGTCTGAGCAGTAAATAGATAAAATGACCCTGTGAAACACAAGCTAAAAGATATGAAGCAATCTGAGTAAGAAGAAGGGAGCAAGGAAACAAGACCAGACTGTTTATGCCCCCAAGGCTTAAAGTAGCATTAAAAAAACCCCGAATGTTCCACAATCATGTATACAGTAACTTGCCACATACAATCATATACACAATATGCTCCACGTACACAATAACCTGCCCTATGCAATCTCACTGATTTCATTAGACTATAGTTGTCAGCAGAATCTAGCTCTAAAGAATTGCAATACATATACACAAAGGGCAACACTTTACAAATTATGTTCAATTAGGAAATGCAGGGAGAGCCACATAGCTGCTTGTAACATCATTTCTGGGGCTTATTTATCAAGACCATATCTATTGAAAGAGTAATTATCCTATCGTAGGTTTAGCCAACAAGATGTCACGCAGAATTGAAAACATATAGCAGCATGATTATATGAATTTTTGTGGGCCAGAATTTAGAGCCATTTTTATTTTAATTTAGATTTAAAAAAAAGTTAGGTTTAAAAAAAGATGTTAAAAAACCTATTTCTCCTATATGACCAAATGAGCACCATTATTTTTATTTCATATTTTATTTGCTTTTTACATTGCCTATTTTATGTATTTTCATTGCGGGAGAGAGGCTGGAGCACAGATGTGATGAGGAGCCAGAGTGTGTGTGGGGGAGGGGAAGAGGGGGTGAACTGGGACTTAGGTGGCAAGGCGTTTGGGACAGGAGCTAGGGGAACATTGGAACTGGACAAAAATCTTGGAGGGAAATGGACTGTAAGCCAGTGTGGACAGGGTTGACTAGAGTTCAGAGTGGGGAAAAAAAACACAGACTACATGAGGAGCTGGGAAAGGTGGTGGACTGAGACTGGCTGAGCAAGGAGACTGGGACTGGGTAGGTGAGGAGAATGGGACTGGGATGAGGCTCTACGGCTGCTAGAGACAGGATGGGGACAGGCTGGAAGGGATAGGACAGAAGGGTCATTAATAATACCCCCCTCATCTCACTAATATTTGTGGAAGCACTCTGATACTACAGTGATGAGTGTCACAAAAACAGTACAGGCAATCAATTTTGGAATTTCCTAATTTCTGGTTCTTTGAGTTTGGAACCTTAACAATGTTCTCTGAATGTAGAGCATGTGTGATAAAGAACATCATCAACTTTGCAGACAGATTTAAATAAAATGTGGGTTTAATTCCCTGTAAATATCCCTTTATCAGCTGTACCTTTTGGGACCAGATTTTGACACCTCATTACCCACCATGAGAATAGTTCTGTTTACCTCAGTGGGACTGGCATGGAGTAATGTACTATTTATTGTGAAAAAGGATGGAAGTATTCAGCCATTTAAAAAGAAGTCACTCTGAAGTAAAAGACAATTGCAGGAGTTGAATTTATTTTATTTCACACTCTCCTGACTCTAATTTAACAAAAACATCACCACAAACTGCACTATAACATAATCCTTATAAACAGATCACAACTTGCATCAACTGTTCAAAAGCGCAAGCATGGGGTTAATCAAAATGCTGAAAGAGCTTTAATGACATTTTAAAAATAACCTATTTAAGTTGTACTAAAATTTAGAAATATTTTTACTGAATAGCCATCCTTCTTCCTTTATTTCTGCATATTGAATAATTAAATGTGTCTCTTCAGGACTGTTTAAAACAAACAAACAAACAAAAACAAAACAAACAAAAAACCTCTTCCAAAGTCAGTGCAACATTCAAACAACACCAGATGAACAGTTTGCATTTATGGAACCTTCCCCTGTGTCTCATGCATTAAATTCACAGAACAGTTCATACATTTAAAAGTTATCACTACAAATTATTAATAGGATTACCATTAATCGGAAATGCAAATATGCTAGTTCATTTTTACCTGCTAGAATCAAGATATTTATTTTAAGTTACACTAAGGGTGAATTATTCAGTATTTCCAGCATCTAAATGCCACATTTTGAAGATACTATTTTTTAAAGCTTCCTTTATTTTTAAATATTTAAATCCTTTAAATACCTTCATTATTTCAGTGTTTAAGAGTCAGAATTCTGATCCATGTTTTTGCATGAGGGAGACAATAAATATTTAGAATTGTGCAATATCATACTGGACAGAAGACCACCCAGGTCTAAAAGCTAAAAGATCAGACATATGAAAGCTGCAACTATTAAACTCTTGGATTAAAAATTAATGCTACACAAACTAGCAGGAATTTTGTTTACAATATGCATTTCCTGTTAAAGAAACAAACAGTATTTGCTTACGAACCCACATAATTAATTCTTTGCTGCTGGCTCTGCCAATTCAGACTCTCCTCCCCAAATTACTACAACCTAATGAGGAAGTCAAGAGTACTTCAATAAATAAATTTAAAGTGGAAACTTTGAAGGTAACTAACATTATATTAAAATAGAAATTATGAAAGGAGTCTAAATTTTTTCCTTTCCTCTTTGTAGAATGTGTCTACAGTTTCACTACTTCCAGCACAGCTGCACTCACTGGGATCTGGTTTCTTAGGTTCCATACACACAAAGATAGCCCTGTTGAAAAAACTTCTCTTTGCTCCTCTATCCCACAGATAATACTATGCAGACTGCATGGGCAGAATGATTAGAACAATGCTTCTTTCGAACTGTATTCAGCACATTATTTCCTGTTCCTTCCTAGTGGGACTGCCAGCTGAAAAGCACTTTTTGTTGGGTAAAATCAGAAGCTGCATTTTGGGGGGAATGCTATGAATGTTGCTTCTTTGGGGGCGTCCATTAACATTTTCATCTTTCGACATACTAATGACTATTTCCACAAAAAGTCAAATATTCATCCTCTCATTTTTTTTTTAACTGGCTGAAAATGGGAAACAGGGTTACACCGAAAACTGATGGAAGGGAATTCTTTGTTTGGTTCTCAGAAATCATTCCCAGCTGGACAATTCATAAGTTTCCTTTAAACCTTCTATTCGTCCTATGAAATGAGAATTTTTCAATAACTAAAATGTGAAGAAAAAGAACTGCCATCAAGTCACGAACTATTCAAATTCTAACCAGAGATGTTAAAGCTTGAAAACAGTTCATCTCATTTGGGTCATGGACTTGATGGCTGACTAAATCTCTTCCATCTCTATGTTCACACAAGGCATGCCAGAGGTGGTGTAAACATCTGCAATAATACAGGCACAATCATGAAAGCAGAGACCTCAGCAAACTCTCTCTCAACATCACCTTCATTATACTAATAATTTATTTTCCGACTAATGTCGGTTTTTAAAGCTGATCTACGCTGCAAAATATGAAATGGAGCTTGTACACCACCTTCTAGGATGAAGCAGCTTTTCAAAGAAATACTGACTGCTTTAACATCCCTTTCTTTCATTTATCTGGACAAGGTTTGGGAAAACTCTGCCTCCCAGGCACCGTTACCACTGAAGAATGCCAATTCAGCTTGAAGGATTCCAGCCACTGTCAGCAAAACTACAACAAAACCAACTTCAGATAATTCAAACACTGAAACTCTCTTGGATGCCTGCTAGGAATGTTGTTCTCATACATACATTACTTAACAAGGGGGAAGGAAACAGACACTACATGGGAGAGTGCCAAAAAGAGCAGTTGTTCAAAGTGAGGAATACATTACTCTCCTAATGAAGTGCTGACCACTAATTTTACCATTAGTTGATGTCTATGTACCATTATCCAAAACTTGCTCCATGAACTGTTTTACTTTTTTAAAAATAAAGTTTGGCAACAAATAAGTGGCTAGTTCTTTTTTCTTTTAAAGATTTTCATCAAAACTCTTTAAAATAAAAGGAATCAGTGTGCTAAAGAAAAAAAACTGATTAAGTATTGACTTTCATTTGTGAATACACTTGTAGAGGTCAAGAGATTTGTAATGTGACACTTTGGCGAATGATGGTGGTTACATTTTAACTGGAAATATATGTGGCCACTGAGAAAAGAGAAAGAGTACTATGTTTACATTCATACAACGGTTTAAAAAGTGAAGGCATGTTCTGGACTTACATGAAACCTCTTTAGAAGTTTTGGAGGGAAAATGATGCAATTTAAATTAGTAATCAGACAGCTTTATCCAAACAAACAAAAAATCTCTGACCCTTTAAAATTATTAGATATTTATACAAATAATTATTTAATTCTATTTGTATTATATATAAATAGACACACATTGTAGTTACTTTCACCTGCTTATGGGGTGAAATCCATCTGGTGTAACCATTGTGTAGCATTGTCTTGCACTGTTAAAGGCAGGAATGGAATACTTCTTCAACCATTTTAAACGGCAATTTTTTTAAACCATCAGAATTTAATTATCTAAGCTGTAATTTAGCCTGGATACCAAACCTCTTGCAAAAAAGTTCCATGCAGAGCTGTGACAAGCATAAACGATCAGGATGTCAGTTTTACATCTCATTCAAAAGACATTACAGAGAATTGGTCCAAACACTGGCACTAAACCACAGAAGTTTTTTCTGTCCTGATCTAAAACATGTTGAATATTCCACGTTGTCTAATTTTGTTAAATTATTAAAGGCACTGCTACAGGCCCACAAGTTCTTCATATCTTTAGAAACTCTAACATACTACATTTCAGTAGCACTGGTACATTCCAATTAACTAATTTACTCCTTTCCCCTTATGTTCCAGCACATATTACCTCTTTTACACAAATATCTGAATTCATGTCTGGTAGTTGCTTGTAGCTGCATGATTAAACCTCCTCAAATAGTTTCAAGCAGCAAACTCTCCCTTAAGGCAAACTGTTTCAAAGTTGATGACAAATACGTTAAACAGAACTCTGAGGATCTGCACAGTTCAAATGGCAAACATTTGCAGCAATTAAAATATAACAAATAACCATGTGCCTAATAAACATCATGTGCTGTGCCAGTCTAAATCTTACAATGGTATTTTTGTTAGTTAAAAACAACTTTCCTTAAGCCTTTTCTCCTTGGCTGTATTCTTTGGACTTCTAGACTGTGAAACTTCCTAATATAAATTGTCTATACCTGCATGGCATATATGGGTAAAACAGCAATAGAGTTACAATTTATGGCAGGTGGAACTTTTGGAGCTCATTGTGACATAACATGCTGAATCTGGAAATGAGTGTGAGCCACGCGCATTAAATTCAATTTAGTTACCGTGTTTAGGGTTCAAATGTTAATATTTAACAAGAAAACTCACTCCTACTTCCCTCCCTCCCCTCACATTTGGCTCTGTAATTAATGGGAAAGGTCCTCTCCACTATTCCTCCCTACCACATCCTGTGGAACAGCGAGATGATCTGATAACACTGCCATGACTTCAAAGCATTTCTGGAGGATGGAGGACCAGGCTGCAGATTCATTGCCTGATAATTTTTTATTTTTAAAGTCACCCAAACTCTCTCTCTCACAGAGCATAACACTGTGCTCTAATACGAAAAACAGGATAAAACCTTGGCCATACTCAACTCAAAGGGATTTTTGCCATTGATTTCAATAGGGCCAGGATTTCACCTAAGGTTGTTTGTTGAGGAGGCTTTTTGTTTGTTTGTTTGTTTGTTTTTAGTATTGTTAAGCAAAGCCATAAGCTTGGACCATAAATTACCAAAGTTTATGCATATTTGGAGTTGCAATTGGGGCTTAAGGAAACCTTTTGAAATCTTTCTCTCTCTCTCTCTCTCTGACAGACATACATGCCCACGTACACACACACATCTCTCAACCCATGAGAGTTTTGGGGAGGGAGAAGAGAAGATGAAGGTGTATTGTCTCTGTGACACTGCAAATGGTGAGAGAATGTGGGAGAAAGCTGGAAAATTATTAACTGCTCATCAGAGTACCTCCAAATTTGTGTGAGCTTCAAAGTTGTAAGCAACATTCCATTACAGATGCTTTTTTCTTTGTTAAAAAGTAGGGACTGGTTCACCAAATATGAAAGTTAATGAAGTAATGTGTTTGGGTTATGCACTACATGTCCTGCTTCCCTTAGAAAAGATATTAGTTATAAAATTACCAATTTAGGCATGCTGATCACAAAGTGGAAAAGTATTAGTTGATATTATTAATATTTACAACTCTAGTACTGCATATGATTGCTTCCTGCAGCACTTTATATTATTCCTTTCTTCATAATTGGAAAAGTCTAGTAGTGGCCAATCTAATTTTGTTTTTTTGCTTTTTAAAGAATCCTTGAAACCTTATTTAGCTTAGAAAGGTATAGGCTGATACACCTGAGGAAGTAAGGCACTGAAGCTGCCTTTCAGGCCAGTAGTTAGAACTGAGGTATAAAATACACAATAAACTAAGTTACCACAGAAAGCCTGAGTATGGCATTTTTGCTGAGTTAGCTAATGCCTGAGGAATCCAAAAATGACTAGTTTGGAAAAGGATTTATACTGGTAATAGTTCCTATGATAACATCATTTATGATGTGAACAGGACTATGCAAATCATGTATTCTAGCAAACATTGTTCTACCAGAATAGTCCTTGGTGTAACTAGAAGCTCATAATTTGCTAGTGCCAGCTTACAAAGAGTGACAGTTACCCCCTGGAAATATTCCAACTTGGCAAGACAATGTTTTCCTATTGTGGCTCGCACACCATGATCCAGAATCTTACCTTTCATAACACAATACGCTTTTAACCTTGGTGTTTACTAAGAAAATTTCAAAATGTGAACCAGTGTAATGAAGCCTTTCTAATTCTACAGACAAAAACAATTTGGAGGAAAATGTGAACTCTCCCCATTTATCAATGGAATGTTAACTCCAAAACCTAATGATGAACACTTACTGCCCTGTTTACACCATTTTAATAGTGTAAAGGGGTCATAAAATGGGTGTAAATATGATTTACTCATGCTGTGAGGCTTCTACACTGCCTGTCCAACGTAAAAACGAGTTAAGTATAAACGCGAATCTGACCCCAAGTGTCAATATTTTAAACTTTCACTGCTGATTAATCAGAGACAGAGGAAACAAAGAGAGACAGCTGAGCAGATGGTCAGAATACACCCTATTCCAAATACCGTTTCATGTCAATACACCCATGGCTGTGGTGAAGGCCTGGTAGAGCACTATCACCTTGTTTTCAAATGGACCCTGTGCATAGCAGTATGAGGCTCCTCATGTTTTTGGGTTGGATAAAAAAATGTGGTTTTGTCTCAGGTCTCTGCCTCTCTGACTAACCCACCCAGCAACATAGAGTTCTCATTCTCCTGGATACACGGTGTAAACTGCACAAGATTCAGAGTACAGGACTCAAAAAAGGAAAAGGGTAATCAAACTTTCGTTAATGCCCATTTAAACTAAATTAATTACAGAAAGAAGTTAAAAATATGTCAATAGAGGACCTAGAGTTTTAGTGGCCATCAACAAGATGGACCGAGGTTTTCATACCTAACTTTGCACAAAAATAAGGATTTTTAAAAACTTAATTGATTTACCAACTCCCTTTTCTGTTCTTCCTTTTCTTGTTTTCATTTCACTTTCTTTTTTTGCTGCTGTGTCTAGGTTTATGTATTCCTGTCTTTTTTACAGTTTTTCATCCAACAGTCTAAGTTTCCCATGTTTAATATTTGTAAGTAATTACAGTTTAGTGTTCATTACAATATCCTTTCCCTTCCCATAGGATTTATTTTTCTAATGTTGCCTCTCATTTGATTCTGGTTCTATCCAATTTTCTTTTTCCTCTTCTTATTTATTCTGATTTCTACTTCACTCTAGTTGGTCAAATTTCTTCCTGATTATTTTCCTTTCCTGTATTAGTAACGTGTTTTCTTTCTTTCCATATGTAACAGTTACGGCAATTTCCTGCAATATTCTGGACACAGCATATTGAATGAACGTTCAGTATTTTAGGAGTTCATTGTATTACAAATGTTTATGTATTAATATGGGATTGTGTGAAACTCCTTTAGGAAAAGTCAGGATTAATGCAATCTCTGGGAAGTACTGTGAACGACAAAAGACTATTGAACAAAAGACACAAATGATCCTTTGGGACACTGCAAGTGAAGTGGAATTCTTAGGAAGTACTTGGGAGGAGGGGACTGCAAACTTCTACATAAGGACTTGGCCTTTGAAGCTTCATCCTGAGGGGCCGATCTTTTGTCTGCTGATGACTTGTTACATAAAGACAATTCAAAGACAAACTGTATAAAAGGATAACTGACTCATTAATTAAGGTTCTTGTTCTGAGCTGAAGCTGTGATGAATTTGTGACCACAGGAAAACACCTTGTGTGGGGACTGAAGTATTGTTCACTGGCCAGAGCCCTTGTTGGAGCTGGGGTGATCTCTGGTAAGATCACTGGCATATGTGAAGATTCTTTTATTGTTTAACGTGCTTCCTTTGTAACGCTTTCCATCTTAAGAATAAATGCGCTTGCTCAGAAAGAGCTGAGTGGTAGCTTAACTGTGGTAATTGCAGTACCATCATCTGAGGAGAAAAGTAAAGCAGGCCAGCTTAAGCTGCCTGACTTTGCTACGGAGAACACAGTATAGGCCGGGAGCTATGCAGTCTCAAAATACTCTAGAAAAGAGGGAGGGAGATGTGGGTCTGTGTTGAAGAGAAGTGCTGGTTCAGAAGCCTAGAGTGAGTGCCCTAGCCATATTGTAAAGAAGGAATATGGATGCAGTTGCTCTGAACTGACATGTTGATCTTCAATTTACTGCATTACTTTGATAATGTCTTTTATTCAAGGATTGTAGTGTTGCGATACTGTATTTAGCCTACTATCTAATAATATACAGCAAGCTGATTTACAGGCCAAGGGCCAGAAGATTTAAAATGCCTATGTTACCAAGAGTAACAATTTTATTTCAGATGCCTTGGTTCTCTGATCCTGTTCATATCAGAATTACACACGAATCGATACTGCTTTCATCACCTCTACAAATAAATTACTGTGACTGCCCTTTACAAAAAGGCCAGAGAGAGCACACATGCTTTTATATCAAAATCTGAAGATTTTAGGGATAGTTTTCTTAAGACTAGGAAGGGTCTCTCCAACCTATTTCATTTATACAGTTGGCCTTTTTCCTTTGGCCAGTTCACAGTGAAAATCTAACCTCCTGCTGACCTCTTCCATCCTAGCCATTATTCACGTTAATACATTAATTCAACAATTGTTCTCAGTGCATCGCCGCTTGATAATGCCAATAAACCTTGAATATAAATAGTATTGCAATGAGCACAGAGTGGACCAAAGCAGGGTGGTAATACCTAAATCAAAAGCACTAATCATATACTGGAAAACTCAAAGCAGCACACTTCAGAGGCTACCTGAAACCAAAGCCACCTCTGTTAAGCAAGAGCACAAATTCTTTGATTAAAAAGTGGTAATATTTTTTTAGTTTAAAATGCTATGACATTTTGTGGCAGCTCCAGTTTAATGTGAATAAAGATGGATGAGATGAACTGTACTGCAAGGGAAGCTGAAAGGACGTATATAAACAGGTGAACTACTTTCAACAGCCTTTCTTCTGAGCAACTTTAATGAATGCAGAATGAAGTGTCTGGAAAGACTCTAGCACAGAAAGCAATTAATATTCTAGGACTTCTATCTTCAATGCAATAAACTAAGGACATCTGTTGCAAACAAAATTTGACGGCTACAGCCTATCCTATGTCTGAATCTAGCTAAAAATGTTCAGAAAATTGCCATGAGAGCAAAGCTAATTACATGCAAATTGCTAATTCCCTAGGGAAATCCTTGGCAGCTAGTCCAAGTTGTTGGTTTGTACCTTGTATCTCCAAAGGATCAGCTGTGCAAATACATCTGTTGTGAAGCAAATACTTTTTATACCCTGATTTCCCTTCCAGCTAACAGAAAAAAATTGGCTGCTGCCTGGGACCAAAAGCATGTTCAAGCATACACCAAATCCACTATTAGCAATTTCTTTTCTGTAAGCTGCTCTGTCTCAAATGTAATGCTTTGTTCATTTAACTTCCTACAGGGTAGGAAGATTTCATTGTCACTATATCAGTTTCAGAAGCCAATTCTTTTACCACATTTTAGTACCCATTCTGAGCAAATCTGATGTTGTGTGTGTGTGTGTGTGTATTATATATATATATATATATATATAACATTTGAGAAACAGAAACTAGTAAAAAATTAATCTAATATTTGATTTGGGAAGAAAAAAACACTGCCAGAGAGAGAAAACTATCAGAAATTTAATTTCTGAAGTTTTATTGGGACCTGGTAAGATCCAAGATAGCTAATGTAGGATGTGATAGAAAAAGGGAACTAAAAAATGCAAATCCTCAGAGGTATGAAAGACTGCACTAGAATTTGGCTACATACTCACTTTGACAAATCCACCATATGACCTCCCTCCCAGGTCTGTAAATTTGGTGTTTCATATTTGTAAGTGTTCTTCCCCCACATAAATTTTTTTGCCATGTCTAAGGATAAAAAATGTGTCATGGAAGTCACAGGAGTCATGGATTCCGTGACTTCCAGAGAGACCTCTGTGACATTTTCCACCTCAGCCCCTGGGCAGTGGGACAGGAGCTGTCAGTGAGCAGGGACCCCACAGCTCTCAGGTGCTGCAGGTGGTGGGAGGCCCCATAGCTCCGAGCTGCAGAGCTCCGACCCACCGCAGGCAATGGGGAGCCTCAAAGCCATCCGCTGCCACAGGCAGCGGATGCTGGACACCCCCCCACCAGTTGCAGTAGGGCACAAGGTCTCATTCCCCTCCCACCCCGCCAAGGACTCACTCACCCCACCCCTCATTATTTTTAGTAAAAGTCTCAGACAAGTCATGGCTTCCAGGAATTTCGGTGTATTGCCCATGACCCATCTGTGAGTTTTACTAAAAAAAATCATGACAAAATCTGAACTTTAAATTATGAACCATCATGTCTTCCTGTGCATTTCAAATATGTTATTTCCTCCTTATTCATTCTATCCCTAAAAACCTTTGTCCATGCCCTGCTCATCTTTAGCCTCAATTATTTTAACCAATGTATCTGCATCTTTCCTCACCCTTCCAGTCTAAACAAAGTGAAAGTAAATGCTTAAGTCATCTTACTTTCTCCATTTTTATTATTACTTGCCATCCCTCCTTGAATCCCCTATTAGTGGCTTTCAGTTTTCACTATTAGATTCAGGCTCCTTTCCCTACATGATGTCTTATCTCTTTTGCCCCAAAAATAAGCCATTCCTTTTTTTCCTCTGTCACCACTGTGAAAGCCCTTGCCCCAAACCTTGGTCATATTTTACCTTGATTAAATATAATTTCCATCCATCCATTAGAAGAGTTCAGATCACAAACGAGTCTAGGTGTGAAGTTCAGGAGTTTGAGATTCTGTGTAAGTCCACTTTATGGGACTGAACACAGAACATCTTTGTTTTGGGGTGAGAAAGGGGAAGAGTTGGAAAGTGTCACTGCTTGCATTCAGGGAATCCTTGTACAAACAGATTAATGGTCATCAGTTAGAGTATGATGTAGAGGAAGAATTAAACCAAAACTCCTGCAACAGGAAGTTCCATAGCCAGCCATCATTGACTTTTGCACTAACTTTAGATCAGGCAAGTTTTGTCATGGACACGACCAGCTGCTTTGTACCCTATAAGTACAGAATTCTTGGAGTGCTGCAGAAGGGAGACTGTTGTTCAAGCTGTTTGGTCTTATCCTGCTCATGGCTCTTGTAAGAACCACAGCCTCATACTGAATGAGGAGCTACTGAGGTGTGAGAGCAGAACAGCAGTGTGCTATACTGTCATCTGCCTTTTCCAGTGTGAACTTGGAAAACTGCACAGCTTTTACAATTAGCCTCAGATATCATTTATGCATCACTTCAGCCTTGAGTCAACCAAACCCAGATGTATCATCACACCTGTCTGATCAATGTTAAAGGGACAGTCAACTTGTGATCTAATTAAACATTTAAAAGTAACATCAGGTACTGGCACGCCCTACCGCTGAATCCCCGTCAATTTTTGTGGGCTTACAATTACATTTTGTTATTAAAAAAAATATCTCCCCCTTTGTTGTGTGAAAGCAGCACACACACACCAAAGAGGAACTGCCTAGACGAAGGGAAAGTGAAACAGAATGTGGGAAAAGTGCTGTCAAAGGCACAAAGCAAAGTCAGAGGGAGAATTTTCCCCCCAGTCATCGTTTTTTGTTGTAATCTTACCTGTTTCTTAAATATTAAACTCTTTCAGAGAGTAATATGATTCTTAAACTGAATTTAGACTTTTTTGTTTTTTCGTTTTACTCACTTGTAAATAGCATGTCAAACAGATGGAAATGGATAGTAACTTATACAAACAACTTTACTATCCAATGTTTGGGCATCAAGCTATGTTTTGGGTATCTCTGATATACAGAACACTTGAGTGAACATCCACTATATGAATTAAATCTCCTTTACCTGCATTGTGTTCCAATTCCCTTTTCCATATTTAATAAAAAATGTTACCTAAAAACAAAGAGTCTTCTTGTATGTTCTATTTCCTACACAGCATTACTGACATTATAAATACTGAAAACTATTAACATGCTTTTAAAAACAAATGTCCAACAGCTGTGCATCAGTGGAGAAGAGTTCCAAATCCGTCTTTTCAATGTTTTAGTCATCTAGCATTTTCTAATAGACCCTAAATAAAATTTGACACAGTTTGTGTTTTGATTAATGCAGACTGACCACGAAGGGTGTTTAGATTGGCAGCAAGCACTAAGCTTTCCTAAAATGAAACCCTTTTACCTCTCAAGTTACCACAGAGGTCCAGATTTAAGATAGTTAACTGAGAATTAAACCACAACTAACATGATTTTTACATTTGATAGTGGTGAAATCCCCTTGATAATAGTTTTGGGGTTTTTTTTAAATACAAGAAACACAGGAATTAGCTATTTATATTAGAAGAGAAGAGGCTTGCTACGTCAAACCTCTGAACCACATTTTAGCTTTTGGACATCCTATAATTTTCAAACCATCACATATAAGTAAGAAACTGCTGCAACTGTTTTTAAGTGCTTCCTGAAAAGCCATGACTGCAGGAATCAAAGAGCTTTAACAATCTGGCTTCAGGGAGATGTTGGGCTTGATTTCAGAAAAATAATCAAAGTGAAGTTGTTTTGTACTTCAGTCTGTGTCAAGGTTTTGAAGAAGAAAGTTATGGTGACACTGAGGAGGATCACCACCTGTATCTACAAGACACAACTGGGGTAAAAAGAAAACAAAGCTGATTCACTTGAAGGAAACTCCAACCTATGTATGTTGGCTACTCAGGTCAATACAAATATGAAACCCAGTTCCATAAACATCTGTTGATTCACTCAGATATCACAGAAGCTTTATTATGCTATACAGGGAAAAAGCTACATTAAAAATAGTACGGTTTCCAAGCTGCGCATTAATATGTTACGAAATACCAGAATTAAAGACAGCCTCTTGTGTATATGTATTATGATAGGGTCTATGAGCCCACACTGGTTTTTCCACAACTCCCGTCTCATTCAGTGCAGACGGTGGATGGTGTTCACTGAATGAGCAACTATTCAATATCTTATTTCATCCTTGTTCAGTGTGTGGCCTGATGACCTATCTACTGCCAACTACTTAAACCTTGCTCTGAAGAAAAAATTATTAAGAACAAGGGCTTTACTATGCTGCTCATGACTACAGAATCTGTGCGCTTCACAGTCCTCCTCTGAGGGTAGAGAGTTGTATTAACCTCATTTTTCAGATGGTAAACTGAGGCACAGAGGCAGTAAGGCTGAGATATCCCGATTTCAGGTGATATCTGAAATACTTAGGACCTGATTTTTCAGAGCACTTCATCGCACTTCACATGTTCAAATCACAGCCCACTGACTTCAGCTGCAGCTGTGACTTCTCAGCACTTCAGCACAACAGACCCCAGGGTCTCACATCAGGCACCCAGAAAATTAAGAACACATAATTAGTGACCAGCTGACCACCTACGAAAAGTCTGGTTCAAGTGACTTGCCCAACATCACATAGAACTCTGTGGCAAAGGTGATAGAATGCAGTACTCCAGGGCTGCTTCACCAAACTCATGGGGAGGGCATTAAACTAGCTTCAAAGGGGGCAGGTGTCCAAATCCCACAGGTAAACATAAAAAAGGTGATCTTGACAGAGGGATGAAAGTTGGAGAGAAATGGAAGAGCAACAAGAGGGAAACCAGTTTGTGGGGAGGAATCTTTTCAACATCATAAATGTCTATATACAAATGCAAGGAGTATGGGATAAAAACAGGAAAAACTAGAATTCTTAGTATACAAGCTAAATTATTACTTACCTGGTATCACAGAGACTTGGTGTGATAAATCTCATGACTGGAATATTGGTATAGAGGGATCTAGATTGTTCAGGAAGGGAAAAAAGGGAGGAAGTGTTGCATGATACATCAAGAATGTACACACAAGTTCCAAGACGCAGAAAGAGGTGTAGGCAAGACCAGTTGAAAGTCTCTGGATAAGGATAAAAAGAGACTAAAACTGGGGCAATGTCATGGTAGGGGTTTACTATATACAACCGGTCAGGAGGAGGAAGTGAATGAGGCACTTCTAGAACCAATAGCAGAAGTAACCAAAACACAAGACCTGATAGCAACTGGGGACTTTAACTACCCAGACATCTGTTGTAAGAGTAAATATGGCAAAATATAAAATGTCCAGTAAGTTCTTGGAAAGTATTGGTGACAATTTTTTGTTTCAGAAGGTGGAGGAAGCAATCAGAGGGCTAATCCATTTAGACTTGATTCTGATTAACAGGGAGGAATTGGTTGCCAATCTGAAGGTGAAAAGTGATCATGAAATGACAGACCATGATTTTAAGGAATGGCAAGAGTGACAGCAGAGGAATAAGAACAATGGACTTCCAAAAAGCAGACTTTAACAAACTCAGAGAATTGGTAGGTAGAGTCCCATCAGAAGAAAACAGAAGGGAAAAAAGGAGATCAGGTGAACTGGCAGTTTCTCAAAGAGACAGTATTAAGGCACAACAGTAAATTATCCCAACATGAAGGAAAGCTAGGAAGAACATGGCAACATGGCTCCATCAGGAGCTCTTTGGTGACCTGAAAATCAGAAGGGAATCCTACAAAAAGTGGAAACATGGACATATTGCTAAGGAGAAATACAAAAGAAAAGTGGATGTCTGTAGGGTCAAAACCAGAAGGTCTAAGGTACAAAATGAGTCAACCTAGTAAGGAACATAAAAGGCAATAAAAAGAGATTCTATAAACACATTAGTAGCAAAAGAAACAAAGTAAAGAGAAAGTCTTTTACTCAAAGGGGAAGGAGAACTTATAATGGCCAAAAAGGCTGAGGTGTTTAATGCATATTTTGCTCAGTCGTCACTAAAAGTTTGTGACTAGACACTTAACACAATTTATATTAACAAGTGGGAAAGAGTACAAGTCAGAATAAGGAAAGAACATGTTAAACCAGTTGAACCAGTTGAAGCCAACTTCGAATTGTTAGCAATCATCTTTGAGAAGAGGTGAGAGCCCAGAGGATGAGAACAAACACAGAACCTATCTTTAAAAAGGGAAACAAAGAGGACCTTGGGAATAATAGACCTAACTTCTGATACCTGGAAAGATAGTGGAACAAATTGTTGAACTATCAATTTGTAATCACCTGTAACTGGAGGTTCTTTTGACATGTGTGGTCCCTATTTGTATTCCAAATGCAGTATGCATGCATGTCATGTGTTGGAGCTGGAACTTTTTCAGCAGTACTGTCTGTCGCCACATGCCCTATGAGAGGTTATAAGAGGCCACGTGGGGTGATGCGCCCTCAGTCTCCCTATTACCGCGGCATAGAGAGTCTGCAGCAGAGGGGAAGGTGGGTGGTATTGGAATACAAATAGGGATCAGACATCTCAGAGAACCTCCAAGTTACAGGTAGTAACCTCCTTTTCTTCGCGTGACAACCCCTATATGTATTCCAAACACAGTGAGTGTGATGCAGTGATCAGCTTGGAGGTGGGTGCGAGGACGCGATGGGTAAGGCCTGCTGCCCGACGGTCCAGTGTACAGTGATGTCAGTAGCCATCCACTGGTCGACGGCGTAGCATGCTGTGAAGGTGTGGATGGAGCACCATGTTGTTGCACGGCAGATCTCGTGTCAGGGGACATCCGCCACGGAAGGTGGAGGTGGTCACGTGTGCCTCCGTAGAGTGCATTATGATTCTGCTGTGTGGTGTCACAGTGGAGCACACAGCGCATTCTGTAATGCACTTAGAGATCCAATTGGATATGCGCTGCAAGGGCCTGTCCTCGACCGTTCCACAATGGTTACATAGAGGCGCGAGGAGGTGCAAATGTATTCATGACATGCAAAAGGCACGAGTCCTGTCCAAGTAAAAGGCCAGTGCCCTGCGGACATCCAAGGAGTATAGTGTCCTGTCCAAGGGAGTTGCGTGGGTTTTCGGATGGAAGACCAAGAGATGCATGGACTGTTGTGATGAAACTCGGAGGTGACCTTTGGGAGGAACTTAGGGTGAAGAGGGACTCTATCCTTATTGAAAACTGTATGGGGGCAGAAGGGTGGGGTGGTCAGCCATCATGGCCGCCAGTTTGTTGACCTGCCAGGCAAAGGTGTTGGCCACCAGGAAGAGGACTTTCATGGATAGGTGGGCTAGGGAGAATATGGCCAAGGATTCGAATGGAGACTGGGGAAGGGGAGACAGCATGAGGTTGAGATCCCCCAGGAGGGAGTGGGAAGCAGCTCATCAGGCTCCTCAGAAAGTGGGTAAGTATCAACTGGCTGTCCATTGGAGGGAGGAAGGCACTGAGCATCGTGAGATGGACACAGATTGAGCTGAGTATGAGGCCTGAGTTCTTGTGCTCCAGGAGGTAGTCTAGGATGACGGGCTCAGAGACAGCATTTGGAATACATACAGAGACCATCATGCAAAGAACAAATAATGCCAAACCAACTTTCTTTCTTTCACGGGTTAACAGTCTAGTGGATAAACAATAGATGTGATAGGTCTTGATTGTCGCAAGGCGTTGGCAAGCACTTTAGAGGACAGAATTATAATTCAAAATTACCTTGACAAATTGGAGAATTGGTCTGAAATCAACAAGATGAAATTCAATCAAGACACGTTTGAAGTACTATTCTTAGGATGCAAAAATGAAATGCAAAATTTCAGAATAGGGAACACATCGGCAGTGGCACTGCAGAAAAGGATTAAAGGTTACAGTGGATCACAAATTGAATACAAGTCAACAATGTGATGTAGTTGCAAAAAGGGCTAATATCATTCTGGGGTATATTAACAGAAGGGTCATATATAAGATATGGGAGGTAATTGTTGCACTCTACTTGGCACGGGTGAGGCCTCAGCTAGAGTACTGTCTTTAGTTATGGGCACCACAATTTAAGATGAGAACAAGATGGAGAGAGTCCGTAGAAGAGTAACGAAAATGATAGGCTTAGAAAACCCGGCCCATGAGGAAAGTAAAAACACTGGGAATGTTTAGTCTTGAGAGAAAATGACCGGGGGGAGGGCAGAGAGGAAGACATGATAACAGTCTTCAAATATATTAAGGGCTGTTATAAAGAGGAGTGATCAATTGTTGTCTGTGCCCACTGATGATAGGACAAGACAATCTCTTGTTTGCAGCAAGTGAGATTTAGGTTAGATATAGGGAAAAATTTTCTAACTATATGGATAGTTAAATACTGGAATCAGTTATCAAGAGAGGTTGTAGATTTCCCATCATTGGCATATTTAAGAACAGATTAGACCAACTACTGCCAGAGATGGTCTAAGTGTACTCGATCCTGCCTCCGCATGGGGCATGGAGTAAATGATGTCTCAATGTCCCTTCCGATGCTTAATTTCTGTGATTATAAAAGGCTATCCTTTTTCTTCCTGCCATCCTCAATCTCATTCACTCTGCACCTTTCGACTACTGCTACAAACAAGAGAGGTGTCTTACAAAGAACAGCCTCTTTCACTACACAACCTCGATTTTCTCTTAGCACCATCTGTTCTGTGCATTGTATGAAGTATGGTCCCTGTGGAAAGAATAGCATGTGGTTATGTAACTGAAGACCGCATGCATAATGCAAACAGATGAAGGGGTCTGGACTTTGCAATTTTAAAAAATTGTTTAGGGTTTTTTGTGTGTGTAGTATGTAATATATTTTCACACTTTTTTCTCCCAAAAAATTTAGGAGGGTGGAGAAGATCTGGGCTCAGTCCTGCAGCCTATATTATCATGAGTAATCTCATTTATCAAACACAAATGTAGTTTTGTCTCTCTCACACAGAATCCCTCATGAGTCTGGTTATAACTGGTTCAATACTCCCCATATCACATAGTTTTCCTATTGTCCAATCCAGCTTGCCCTTTCTAATAAGAATTCTCTGCTTTCAAAGCTCCCTTAGCACCTAAGGAAACAAAATTTACCAATTCCATACGTGTTGTGAGGAGTGATATAACATTATTATGATTTCGTACTCCCAGTCAAAGGGAGAAATGCCTTCGTGAAATCAAAAAATATCTATCAATTTATCATCCAAATGGCTGTTAGATAGGCACCCTTACACAGAATATCACAGAACAAAATGGTTAAAGAAACATCAACCTAGAAAGACAAAATCTTCAGATTTTTGTCACATTACCCAGCATACACAAAGTTCCTGATGTGCACTCCGCACACCCAACTAGGTAACACATAAGGCTTATCTGCTACAGCCAACCAGTTTGCTGCATAAGCTGAACAAACCAGGAAGAAAAAAGAAAAGAAAAGAAATGGAAAACATGGAACAACTATAAGCAGCTGCCCGGCAAATTGATGAAGTAAGAAAAAATAAAGTGCTTTCCAATGGCAGAGTATACCATTTCAGACAATTTCTCAACAGTTCTACTGCTTATAATACAATATGATCAATTTAGGAGCACTCTAGATTTTCACAGCATCTGTGTTGAAGCACTTTGATGCATAATATATGTTTCATTCTCTATTCTAAATCCTGAGGCTTAAAAGACTTCTTTAAGCGGGCAGACAGCCTTTTCCAATAAACCTATTTGCTTCTGAGCACAGATTCTGTGTAACAGTATAATTTGGGAATAAAATCAGTTGCAACCAATCAAGAAGTCAAGAGGCACAACTATTCATTCCTAGATTAATATTACATATAAAGGTATACTGTGAAGACTGCAGCATTAAACACCACACCCACTTATCCATGAATACAACAAATAAGATAATCCCTCTTTTCTAGAGAGCGAAGTGTCACACTGACATTGAAAAAAATGTGCTCTTCCAGAGCCCCGATAAAATTAATAAAAAGCAACAGACAATCCCCAATATTGCCCTGGATTTCCTAAAAAGATTATCATTCATTTGGAAAGCCAGATCCTGCCCTTACATATAAAGGTTTTTCCAAACAACTATGCACAAAAAAATTTAAACAAGAGCCAAAATAGCTGGGGCTGAAGTCTAATAATGAGACTCCTTACAGGTTATTTATAAAGCAAAACAACTAGACAAAGAAATAAGCCAAATCTCCCAGGTCTCATAGTACAATTCTTAAAATGCTGAGAAAGAAAATCTTAGCATTCTGCATAGCTTACTGGTATTGCGAGTGGTAAGAATTTTCACTAGTTTTTTTAGCAGCTGAAGTTAACTTTTTCTCTGCATGCAAGGGAAGACTGTGTTCTCCTTTTAAATTTTTTTCTTCTAAATTTCTGAGGCAGTTTAGCACAGTATCAAGGCTTGCTCTAGCAGAACATCCAGGTCAGTTTATTCTACCAGGACATAACTTGTTTTAACGGCTTCCAAATCTCCCATTGCTTCTCCATTTCACACACAAAATACTGAGCTTCTTCAGTTTGGATCCTCAGAGGCCCTGGAATACAAGCTGTACCTGTAGGCTTCTTAACCCAGAAAGTCTTATTCCAGAATAGATAAAAATCCAAAGGTATAGAATGAAAACCTTAAAATATTACCTTACACATCAATTTTTACTAAAAATTATGAAGTGCTGCAATGAGGCCAACAATTGGATCGTAAAACACAGTCTCACTTACCTTTGTGGTTAAAGATACCCTCCATTTCCATGCTGCTTCTAGAGTGGGCAATGCAGAGCGACCCACAGGGAACTAGCCCCTCTGCAGCAGGGGATCGGTCTGTAGTTCGTACCAGACACCAGTCAGGCTTGTCATGTGGC
The DNA here is from genome assembly GCA_007922155.1 of Mesoclemmys tuberculata. Lineage (NCBI taxonomy): Eukaryota > Metazoa > Chordata > Testudines > Chelidae > Mesoclemmys > Mesoclemmys tuberculata. The sequence continues at coordinate 8,167,576 of ML675601.1, read as the reverse complement.
CTCTCTAGAACCTCCACTGTCTGACCACGGCGGATTGTCAGCTCATTACTGTTGCATGCTGTGAAGTCATGGATGACCACAGTCAATTCGCACCCACCAGACAACTGTGGAAAGAGAAAACAAGATGGATGGGTGCTGCACTGCAATTTTTTAAACATGCACCACTGCTTATTTAAGATTTCTGGCAAGCTATATATTTTGTCTTTGAAATTTATGATATGGCTATGTTTTCGGTTACTTTTTAACAGCACCATATTAAAATGTATTAGTTTGAAAGAAAATTTGTCAGTTCTAAAGATTCACTGCAAACTCCAAGCTCTCCTCCACCTAGATTCACTGTCTGGAATGATTCCAAGACCTATGAATGATATGACAAAGCAGCTAAGCTTGCACTTGGAGGGGAGTTTCCTCCCAAGGGTATCTTGAGAAAACTGAGGACAAAAAGCAGACTCACTGCTCCACGCAAGACAGCAAGAGAAAACACCTCTCTTCTCCCACCAAAACCAGGGTCAGGTGGAGCCCTGCAAGTCTTAGTGCAGTAACTAGACAAACACTCACAACTAAAGCCCATAAAGGTATCTTAGCCATCACAATAGGTCTTTTGTGCCTTATTTGGCCGTGGGCTTAGTGCACAGACAATTAAAGCAAGAGAGGAAGGGATTTTACCTTCCCACTGAAATGTGGAGTGTTTTAGGGGAGTGAAGTCCTTCTTGGCTCACCTCAGACAACCCTTTTAATTGGTAACCTCTGTGAAAGTAGAAGATGGGGGATTCAACAGCCAGTCCTCCCATCACACTCCTCCTCACCCAAGTGGTCCGAGGTTGCAGTCACTCAGGACATAGTATATAAGTGTGTGGTGGTGGCAGGAACCCAAAGACATCACTATGAAATATGGGGCCTTGTGACTCCATGGAAATGAAGAGAATTGCAACAGGGAGCGGGAGGAAGACAAGCTGGCTGAGAAAAGGGAAGTTCAACACTTTTCTGCAACTGCTCACCACCTCCCTGCAGGTTGTCCAGTCAAACACCTCAAATCCAGTCTCTGAATATGTGGTTCAAAATGTCACTAGGGACATTTCACATATCTTAAGAATAAGGATCACTGCACACAGGTTCTTGAGATAATCAAGTATTTTAGGCTCCTTTGTGATATGAGCCCCAAAATAGCTGTATTTCAAGATTTTTACTTCTCTCATTAACCCCATACACCACAAAAAAGACTTCAGCCTCATACAGATATGCACGTAAGTAAACTGGTGTTGGCAAAATTCAGCATGCCTCACTATATTTTTTCCAAAGCACTTCATTAAAATTATTTTGATCTAGCTTAACAATGCTCTACTGCTTCACCTCGTTTGACATGAACTGAAAGCATGTAGATCAGGGGTGTCAAACGTCTGGCCCGCAGGTCAGATACAGCTTACCAACCTTTTTGGTCTGGCCCGTGGCAGCAGCGTGTGCTGCCATGATATCTCACGGCGTTGTACTCTCTGGTGGTGTTGCACGCTGCTGCAGATCTCGCGGCGTTGTGCGCTGCCGCCAGAGAGTACAACACTGTGAGATCTTGTGGCAGTGCGCTGCCATCAGAGAGTACAACGCCGTGAGATGTCAGAGCGTCACGCACTGCTACGAGATCTGTGTATTCTCGCGGCAGCGCGTGGAGTGCTGTGTGCATGAGACACAGCGCTCCAAAAGGCAGGAGAGGGACAGGGTGGTCTTGGGGCATCATGCAGTACTAGAATTCTTAATAACTCATCGATTCTTTTAATTGTAAAATAGTAGTAATTGTAGAAGTGAATTTACTGCAGTTTTTATATCGCAGATATCTAGCAAATAAAGTATAATGCTACATAAAAATCGTTGTGCTCAGTATTTCGATTTATGGTATGTATGACCCACTTGAAGTACATTTAATTCAAACCTGGCCCACCATAGCAAATGACACCCCTGAAACATAAACATACTGAAGTTCCCTAGTTTCATCACAGCTTCCTTAAGTACCTTTAACTTGATCTTAATTTCTAATAGTAATACTACAGCAGCAGTATTCTAGTGACAATTCTTGTTACAATGCAATCTACTGGAACAGAACCGTTGAATGTTTCATCTGATCTGTTATGCAATTTGCAATAGTAGAGAACATCAGACATATACTTCATGGGGTTAATTGTGCAATACCATGGGTGAATGTTTCTTCCAATTTATACTCTGATTCATAAAGATCGCTGTTCCTTTTAGTTCTTATCCCAGAAAATGTAACTGCAGATATTATTACACAAACATTTTATAATTTTGCTAACCTAATTTTGTTACCACTAAAATTTCCTTTTTATCCTGATACTAGTAAGTCCTGTGTACTTTAGGCACATGCCTAATATTCAGTTACATATCTGGATTATTACTTATAAATCTGCTTTCACCAAATTAATTGGGCTGAAATGCAAGATAGAAGTTTTCTTCTCCAGGATAATGCTCTGTCACCAACTAAGAATTTGAAAAGTGTTTGCCAAGCAACTCATGACACAACAGACACAGACTAAATCCATCCTTCCTTCCCGATCTCTGCTATATCCACAGTATATAACCCCTGACAAGCAGTCTGCAAACTTTCCCATGACCATTGCCTTCCAATCTTGTTAACTAATCCTAGTTTTGTGTGCGGGTGGAGTGATTTTTCTTGGGATGGATACAGAAACCGTCTGTTTCTCATAATTAAGGAAAGCACATCAGCTTGCACCCCCGTGGGCTTTGACCAGAAATTAATCACATGGCTTCTACTTCATCTCTCAAGACAGCCCCAGCTCTCAAGTTATGAGGTGCACAGCTTCAAAACATGCTACCTTCTCACTCATTAAAAATACCTTGCTACCCACCCCCCTTCCTTTGCGTTATATTAGCTTTTAGTCCAGCCAAAGTTATGCCAAAGGGGAAAAAGTCAAGAGCCTTCCCTTGGTTTCTGGCACTGATTTATGTTATAGCCCTCTTCAAACTAAGTCTGAAACAATTGAAAACATGTGTTTGCCTGAAGGGGTCTGAGAAAAAGTCCAGAGTCTGACTTCATAAGGTGTCAAATGTAGGGCTCCAAACTTTTCTCATGAAAATCACATTCTCTCTTCACCACCATCCCAAGCATGGGTCAGTACCAAGTTTCACCACTTTTGGAAACCATGCATCTTGTCAAGATAACTGATTAAAATACCTATAGTTTTTTGCTTTAACACAGATGTTCCTTCGTCTCCCTCCCTTAATTAAATGAAAGTTAGCTAACAACAGATTTAATTTTCCCAAATAGTTCAACTGGTGAGAGCCTTAGGACAGAAGAGTATAAAAAACAGAGATAATATGGACTAACTATGTGGAAAACGACAAACACAAATATTGTTTAGCGTTCCCTTTCATCTCAACTATTCAATCACACTCACACCCCCACCACAGATCGTGTGTTAGACTCTAAGGGTATGTCTGTACTGCAATAAACACCTGTGGCTGGCCCATGATGTTTGACTTGGGCTCCCAGGATTCAAGCTATGGCGATATAAAATTTCAGTGTAGACACTTGGACTGGAGCTTGGGCTTTGGGACTCTCCCGGGGTCCCAGAGCTAGGGTTCCAGCCCAAGTCCAAATATCTACACTGCAATTATATAGCCCTGCAGCCTGAGCCCCATGAGCCTGAATCAGCTAACACAGGCCAGTTGCAGGTGTTTCACTGCAGTGAAGATGTACCCTTAGGTTATAACATGCCAATGCTGATGCTACGTTCTCAGCTCTACACAACCTCTGTAGGTGAAAGCCAAGCATGGTGTCTTTTCCATTGTGGTCACTAACAGCAAGATTAAGTTCTACTACACCTCTACCCATCTCATCTGGAAACACTATCCATCACCATGGAAAATATAATTTTAAGAACATAAAAATATTTTCATCTTTTAACTATCTAGCCTTTGAGACAATAGCCATTCGTTTTCCCCACCCTACCTTAATTGTTAGACAATGTTTTCCTTTTTAAATTGTTTCAGCCCTTTCTTCTTCTTAATGCAACTTATAAATACAGATACCTCTTTCGCACTCCTTAAATGCAGTTGGAGAGCAAGGGGTGTCTGTGATAAAGAACACAGCTCAAGCAGCTGGTGTTGGACAGCTTTGGCAAGAATCTCTAGACTGGATGGGGAGAAGAAAAGAAGAAATGACAGAAAGTGGAGATTGATTTACACTGATGAGGACATTAGGACTTTGAAAACGCCTAAATCCCAGTATAAGTTTCACAGGGGATTGTAAATACTTTATGTAAATTTTTCCTTTTCTCTCAAGAAACCCCTTATGTAAACTGCATTAGTAAGACCTGATAAAATAAATGATGAGATTAAGTTTGAAACATGGGAGTTGCTGGAAAGACAGAGAGGCAGGATGAGAAATGGAAACTAGGCACGAATGAACTTCCATATCTTAAAAGGAAGGAAGTTCTTTTCATTAACAAACCTGTCATGGGACATATTAACATCTTTATGTTATACACACTTCACATTTTGCGTCTTTTTTTTTTTTTTTTTTAAAGAACAGTATTTACTGGTAGAAAAAAAATCTTATCAAATACGCCAAATACATTCCTTATGCACATCTGATGAATTCAGTGCAGTTGCACAAAGAATGCATTTGACTTTCAATGCTGGAAACAATTCAAGTCATCAGGCACAAATATGAGATGCCTTATTAAGAGAGACCATACATGTGTTCTAGTTATATCACATCATCGCACATTATGTTACATCTTAACACTACATATTTAAGATTTCATGAAAAAAGTAACTTTTTAGTGCAGAAAGCATAAAATGTAAGTTTGAATTATGTCTAGGTATGGAAATGAGTAGTCTTGTTCAGAAGATAACTGGTTTTGGTGCAGTTTCCTCAGTACAAAAATAGACTATTTACAATTTGGTAAGACAGATAATCATCTGTGTTTTCAACTAGTCTTCTCTAAGTCATGTGGAAAGCGGGAAGTTACAAAAACTCATCTTCTGAAGATCAGTTGTATGTGGTTCTCTTTTGCCAGTTCTGAGCAGAAAAAAAGGAAATTAAACATCACTCTTGAAAGTCCTTTTCCCCCTGCTTATGAGAATTTATACAATAAGCATTTTTGGCTGTCTCCCACTGCCTCAGACCTTGGTGTCTTTCAAGAACTGCACACAAATTTAAAGATGTTTGTAGATTAAAGCTAATTTCACACGGAGTGGATTGCACAGAGCTGACTGCAAAGAGAGGCTGGATCTACACTGATGGCGGCAAATTTGCCACCATCCTGCAATCGACGCAGGAAAACCACCTGGTAAGTGGCATAGCGCTGCTCTGAAGGGAACGCTGTTCTCTTCGGCACAGTGTGGAAGGCGCACGAAGCAGATACAGCAAAGTCGACAGGAGATACGCAAGTGATTTATGCCACTTGCATATCTCCTGTCACCTTCCGGATTCGGCGGCAGTCAACTGTAGACTGGGCCAGAGACTGCCTGATAAATGATTACAGAGTAAAGATTTTACTGAATGCCTGCACATTGTAGCCAATATAACTAACTGCAATCCTAGCACTCTACATTGGCTTTCTTCCCACCTCAACCAAATCCTCTTTTACCCCTTCCATTTTCCATATGGTTGTTTGAAATAGCAGCATGAAGAGATCTGACATACCACGGCACAATACACTCTCATGCACACTACACTCTACACTTAATTTCCTCTGCATTCGGACCATTTAAAGGAACTTGGGATGTTTATAGCATCTAAACTTCCATTCCTGGTAATTAATAAAAGATATTTTTAGTAGTGTTAGCAAAACTCTAATCTTCATTTCCGCAATTAAGGACTTGTCCACATTTGAGAGTAATCAATTAACATGTCTCTTATTCAACTCAAGTGCACCTTACATCTGTCATAGAAAAGACAATTTATTGATAGGGAGATACAAATTGAAGTTCCCTTGGCAAGTAAGTGGTTAGATAGCTGAGAGCCCCTTTCTGGCACTTGAAATGCACTAGTTCCTGATCTGCAGCTCCTCAATCAGTCATCCAGGTGTGGATCACATGTGGAGATCAACTTTTGGCCACTCCATAGTACCCCAACAATGCCCTCTCTTCTTCTCTACCATGGTCCAATCCCTCCCTCCCCCCGGCTATATTCCCCTCATGTACACTGCCCTCTGCCTTCAGTAATGGCCTCACTCTGGTAGCTGTCCTCAGGAATGCAGCTGGTTCCTCAGAAGGGTAGCTATAAGAATGGGGGCATTACTGAGCTGGGGTGAGGATACTGTAGGAAGGGAAGAATGGTCAATGATTTCTGTCTTTTTTATTTATCAACAAGTGGATTGTCAGTTGAGGGGCTGCAGAGTGGAAGGCATGCTAGACAAGGGGCTGTTGGGAAATATTACTGAAAGGGACCTGGCAAGGGGAAACAAACCATTCAGCTGAGGACTGAGGAGTTTGCCAAATATAGGAGCCACTTCAGAAGAGCTGATGCAATGCAGCCCTAGTCTGGAAGCAAAGGCACCAATTTGGAATGAGCAGTATGGATGTACTAAATTGTTCCTACAACATTTATTGCTATGCTACCAACTGATTTCCCTAATGTAAGCATGGCCAGCGTAAATAGTCAGACTGGGAAAAAAAATGAAGTATTTTGTATGATTTTAAGTTATTCTCACTTGCACACACATTTTCAAAGATCGTATTAGCAAAACAGGGATATAGATAAAGGAGCAATTTCTCTCAAATCCCAGGGAGTGTTCAAGTGCACTATTATGGACACCCAAAGAATGGACAGCATTATGCCCAGAGACCTGCCTAGAGGAAGTATGGAGAGACAGGGCCTTTGGACGGATTTCAAGGTGGCAAGTCTGGGGATTCAACTGCAGCTCACTCCATATGGGCAAGTCTACCTTATAAAATTAAGTTGACCTAAGTTATGTCAACGTACAGTTGCTGCAGAAATCAAATTGGTTTTACATGTCTACACTACGCTCCTGGGGGTGCGTCCTCACCCCTTTAACTGCCTGTGTGGGACACTGTGGGATGATTTTTGACAGGCTGAAACAGCTGATGTAAGCAATGCAGTGTCTGATACTGTGTTGACCTAACCAACTCACCTTAAGCCCTACGCCTCTTGCCGAGGGGGAGTCATCAAGTTGGTATAGTGGACAAGTTACATTGGTGGGAGCTACATTTTACTGTAAATGCTTACAGAGTTAGGTGGACATAAGCTGCCTTACGTCCACATAACTCTGTAATATATACCATGCCTATGTTTACAGGAATTTGCCATGCCCCTGCCTCTTACCTTTTTAATATGTAACCAGCTCACAGAATCATAGAATATTAGAGTTGGAAGGGACCTCAGGAGGTCATCTAGTCCAACCCCCCCTGCTCAAAGCAGGACTATCCTCAGCTAAATCATCCCAGAGAGGATTTTGTCAAGCCCCAGCTTAAAAACTTCTAAATATGGAGATGCTACCAACCTCCCTAGGTAACCCATTCCAATGCTTCACTACCCTCCAAGTGAAAAACTTTTTCATAATGTCCAACCTAGACCTCCTCCACTGCAATTTGAGACCATTGCTCCTTGTTCTGTCATCTGCCACCACTGAAAACAGCCTAGCTCCATCCTCCCTGGAAGCCCCTTTCAGGCAGTTAAAGGCTGCTATCAAATCCCACCTCATTCTTCTCTTCTGCAGACTAAACAGGCCTAGTTCTTTCAGCCTCTCCTCATAAGTCTTGTGCTCCAACCCCCTTATCATTTTTGTTGCCCTCGGCTGGACTCTCTCCCACTTGTCCACATCCTTTTTGTAGTGGGGGGCCCAAAACTGGACACAATACTCCAAATGCAGCCTCACCAATGCCGAATGAGGGGAATAATCACTTCCCGTGATCGGCTGGCAATGCTCTTACTAATGCAGCCCAATACGCCATTAGCTTTCTTGGCAACCAGGGCACTCTGCTGACTCATATCCAACTTCTTATCCACCATAACCCCCAGGCCCTTTTCTGCAGAACTTCTGCCTAGCTCGTCGGTCCGTAGTCTGTAGCTGTGCATGAGATTCTTCAGTCCTAAGGGCAGGACTCTGTACTTGTCCTTGTTGAACCTCATCAGATTTCTTTTGGCCCAATCCTCCAATTTGTTTAGGTCCTTCTGCATCCTCTCTCTCCCTTCCAGGGTATCTACCACTCCCCCTAGCTTAGTGTCATCTGCAAACTTGCTGAGGGTGCAATCCACCCCATCCTCCAGATCATTAATGAAGTTGTTGAACAAAACCAGCCCCAGGACTGATCCCTGGAGCACTCCACTTGTGACCGGCTGCCAGCTAGACATGGAGCCATTGATCACTACTTGTTGAGCCCTTTGCTCTAGCCAGTTCTCTATCCATTTTATAGTCCATTCATCCAACCCATACTTTTTTAACTTGCTGATAAGAATACTGTGGGAGACCGTATCAAAAGCTTTGCTAATGTCAAGGTATATAACGTCCACTGCTTTCTCCACATCCACAGAACCAGCCACCTCTTCATAGAAAGCAATCAGGTTGGTCAGGCATGACTTGTCCTTGGTGAATCCATGTTGACTGCTCCTGATCACCTTCCTTTCTTCCAAGTGCCTAAAATGGATTCCTTGAGGACCTGCTCCATGATTTTTCCAGAGACTGAGGTGAGGCTGACCAGCCTCATGTAGCTACCCTTCCTCAGACCGTCTCCCTAAAAGATGTTTCCATGGAGGCAAGGGACAAAAGAATGGAGATGCTCTGGGCCAGCAATTTGAAATTAATACAGACAGTCCACAGAAGAGACGCAGCGAACAGCCAGGTATGTAAAAGAAAAGTTTTGGTTTAGATAAAGACTGTTCAATCCTTGTCAAATAAGTTTGGAAAATTACATAGTGTGTAGCTTAGCAACCAAGAGCCAGCAGAGGCAGGATCAAACAAGCAACATGTTTTCTCCCCAGCACGGAAGCTTGTTATTACAAACACCAAGGCACTTTACAGGAGGATTAAGGCAATACAGCATCCAAGGCCCACACTTAAATAGGAACCACACTGCCTCTATCAGTGTTTGGGGTGATGACAGTAAAGGACACCCATAACAGCTATCAACTAGGCTTAACGAGAACCCAAAACCATCCCTGTTTGGGCTGGTTGGCGTCTCTCTCTGCCCCAGACCATCATGCTGACAGACCAGAGGGAGAACTCAACCCCCACACAACTCAACAGAGGACTTGATGTAGTGGTAATGGAGGCTTGACCACTCCTTTCTCCAGCCCCACCAGCGTCTTTTGCTGGGGTGGGGCTTCCTCAGGTCATCGGGTTCCAGAATTAAGCTACTAAGACTTTTTTTTTTTTTTAAACCTCAGAGTTAAGCAAATGCCAAACAGTTCCAAGTAAACACATTTCTAAAGGCTAGTTTAGACACTTCCTAATCATTTGTAGGTTACAAAGATTTCTCATTTACCCTTTGCTGACGTCTAGGAAAAAAGAAAAATAATGCTCACATATTTTCTCACATATTCTTCACAGTCTTTACTGGCCTCCTGACTCATGTCCTTTTACTGTGCCTCACATTAAAATTATTTTAAAAAAACTCCAAAATTTAGATTGCCTTAGATGGTTTTTTTCTTCATCCATGGTTAGTTTTGATTAACATTTCTAATCTGCATTTGGCTAACCCATACATTTGAAAATCTTCACAAATAAAGGCAGCCTCCCTGTACTTTTTAGCAAAGATTTAATATCAGCATGCTGGAGTGAAATATCTTTTTGCTAAAATTTCATTATTTTTACCAGTTAACATTTCAGATAACATTTTCAGTGCAAACATGAAAACAATGATAACTGTCAAAGTAACAAAATGCCTTATATTTGTCCTCTTCCTTTGTGTATTTAATAAATTATATAAGCAAGTCATTTGTAGTTGGATTCCTAGTCATCAATATCAATTAACAAGGTTCTACTGTGTTAATCCATGAAACTCAGATGACATGCTCTCTCTGCTTTCTCTGTGTCTGGCTGAGACAAGAATATGAGCAATGGAGGTGATGCAATCCATTCCCAGCATAACCAACCGCCCTCCTCTGTTATTTATGATGTAGTATTCCCTAGGAAATGGGGTGGCTTATCTATAGCCTTCTTTCACAGCAATACTTCATGCATCATGTGAAAATTATTATGAAGCTTGGCTGAATTAACTTCCCTCAGGATTTTCTTTAACATGCTGATTGCCTTCCACCCTATAACATCTGTGGAGAAACTGCTCACTAACAACCCCCTTAACAGCCATTATAAACTACAATAAGGGGGAAATTGCTCAGCATTATATCCTATAGCTCCATGAATTCAGTTACACTAATACACACTAAAAGCTAGATTACACTGGTGCTGAAAAGTGTATTAGCTAGAAGTGCATATAAACCCAGTTAACCATTTCTCTAACCAACATAGAGAAGGAAGATTATGTTTGAAGACTATACTATGCACTAGTCCTCTTCCTCAGTACATATTAGTTTATACATGTTAGTATGTACATTAAACTTTGTAAATGATGTACAGATAAACAAACTAGATCCAACTTCTGCTCAGATTAGAAAGTGGATTTTTATCCAAATGTAAGAGGAAAATATCAGGAACAAAAGCTGTTGGGATATTTTCCCACCCTTCCTTCAAACTATGTAGCAGGCTTCTGGCTAAAAGTTTTAGACCACAGGTAGACACCAAGATCTATGAACTCTATAATCAATGACTACGAATTGCTGGCACAATTGCAACTAGTCAAAAAACAGGTTTTCCCCCAGCAGATTCAATAAATGTCAGCCCTAAGTTTCTTTGAGGGAGCTGAACTTACCCTTTTGCCCACTTCCTTCTCTTCCTCATTTAGCAAAAAAGTCTCAATTGACTGTAGACTTGAACTGCTGCAACAGTACAGAAACCCATGTCTTTTTTGGGAGGTGGAGAAAAGGAATAAGTGTAAGAATCCTTGCTGGGGAAGGCTGTGGGTTTAAGCCCTGACACCCTATTGTCAAGAGACTAAAATGCATATTCTTTATTGCATGTAGCCAATCTGAGGGAAGGAAGACTGACAGAAGACTGATAGCTCCATTTAAGCTGTATGCCATTTGCTTAAAAATAAAATAAAAATAAATGGAATATCACTTATGTCTCTTACCTTATCACTGTCTAGTGTGTTCTGGGAGGTTCGTGATGCAATTGAAATAGTATCAGGCTGGCTGCTGCCATCTCCCTGACTGTCTAGGTCCTCTCCATCTCTGCAAATATACAATCCAATTGTCAGAATTTGGTTAACACATCTGTTTTAGAGGCTGCCAGTTATTCTCTGAAACCCTAATGGAAGGCATCCAGATATTATAGTAGTGGGTGCCCAAGAAAGAGCAGTTGACAAATGTTGCTCCCCAACATTTGCTTAATTACTTTGTTTTGTACTGTAAAATGTAATGAACAGAGTTAACTATCTTTGTCCAATGTAAGCTGTATAAAAATACAGTGGCAGCTAACCACAGCGAATCTTGGTAAGATACCCTCTGTAGCCATTTCACAAAATCTGCCAAGTATGAAGTCTGGTTTAAACAAACAGGGAACTTGAGTAAAAAACACTTACTTTAAAAGTTTAATGAGTACATCTGGTCGATGCCCACCTCTTGGGCTGCTGAACATAACACTGTAACTTCAGACAACACGTCCTTTTAAAACAGCACCACAGAAGGATGCAAGGAAGCTTACAGAGCAGAAATTTGAACACATTCAGCACTGTGGTCAACTGGAGCTTAATTTACAAGACCACACTTGAAGATAACACTAGCCAATGACGACTCCTATCTTGGCTTCAGTTACTGAATGCAATGAGAACACTACGTTCCTTACAGAAAATTCTACTATTACAGTTAAAATATGGCCTTCATAATGGGACACTTTCACAGTGATCCACTACCTCCCATCTTAGTAAGTTATTCGAATTCTAACCTTCTTCCTTTCTGCTTAGTTGTTGGAGCTGTTTTGGGGATGTGGATTGGCTCTTTCAATGCTCCTTTCAGATGAATGGTTCTTTCTTGTATCACTTCCCGGATGTGCTTGATCCAGTCTTGTTTGTTCTCTATACTGGAAGCCTTTAATATGCAAACAAATAGACCATTATGGTTAAGAAGGCCTGTGTTCACTAGTAAATGACACACATACACAGGGGAAAAAGTGTAAGTATTGTTCCACATTTATTTTCAGAAATACTTTTAATGGAAAATTTAAGCTAGCTGTTCCCATTTTCAAATTCCAATATTTTCATTTCCTGACTTTACCAATACTGTTTTTATCAAAAATAACTTCATTTTAGCTTTACATTCTATATGTTCATATAATGAAGCGTCCTGGGACCCTAATCATGGTCATGGATCTATTGTATTATAGCTGCTATATGCATATATTGCAAGACACGATGTACTTGCTATTACTTCAGCATCCGCTCTTAATAATAAGCTTACAAATTAGTAACTGAATAATAAATTCTAAGTCTAACTGCATTTAAAGATATCTGCCATTTCATGGAAAACTATTTTATTGAGTTATTTAAACTTGTATCTTATGTTTTCTCTATTACTTTTTCGATTTCTTGATATAAGCATGAGAACAAGATCTTTGTTTAAGGGTCAGATTCTCAAGAAAGGTCTCTAATGGGGCACGTGTATTTTTTTGGGTGCAACAAATAGCATTTGGTATCCAGCCACTTGATTTGTGGGTACAAATGCTAGTTACGGATATAAAGCAAATAACATCTCAGTTGAGCTGTTTGCAACTGCAATTAATTTTGGACACAAAATTATATGGAAGGCCAAGGACTTGCTAAAATTTGGTTCCAAGCATTAGCCTGCAGCTCCTGCTTACTCTCCCTCATCAGAAATCCTAAACCTCTAATACAACATAATTATTTGTTTAATTATGTGAAGTTACACAATGGGACTTCAGCTGGGGGAAAAGCTGCAGAAACAGATGAACTGCAAGGACTAACGTTTTGCTTTAATGACCATATATACCTCTCCCTCCCCAAAAATAGAAGATAGGAAGATTTGTTTCCTTACAGTTTTCCATGAAGTGTAGCTCCTATTGCAGCTACAATATCAGAACTGCTAGAAAGCTCTGGCTTAGACAATTCAGAGTTACAGAGGCATCTTTATACCAAACAAGAAAAAAAATTGGCAGAGGCTAGCAACAAGTGTGACTGAAAAATAGAATGGCAAGGATGTCTTAAAATATACAGATTATAAAGGTATTTTCAGAGAAAACCATAAAAAACTTTTTAAAGATGTTGCTTATGTGAATTAGCCCTTAAAAATTTCACCCCCCCCCCCCCCCCCCCCCAAAAAAAGGAACAGGAAACAATTTGTTTAAGTGTTAGAAATATAAATACAGGAGACCAGTCTCTGACTAGGTAGCTAGTTGTGCAAAAAAAGGTTCTGAAGGGAGGTGGGTGGAGGGAACCGTTGAATTGTTTGCTCTAATATCAGTGTATTGCCAAGGGTTTTCATGGTGGTAGAGCTTCACATAAGTTCTTTAATTAATTTCCACATGGCAGTTGTAGAAAAAATTTAAAAAGTTATTGTTGTTGTCAGTCTAGTAATTCTGAACTAATCTGATTTCTCATCCCCCAAATTCAGTAAGAGAGAGATATTTCTGTGTGGTTTCCAGGCCAATGCTGTATGATGAAAATTAAGTGCCTGCTGTATAACATTTCATACTTGCGACTTAATAATCAAGGGTTTTAATTCTTTTCACTCCATTAAGGGATAGATTAAGAATACAGAAGTTACTGCGATAGACACCATTTGCTAATTAATTGTTACCTTACAAGTAATCCCTCACATACTCCAGCATAGGGTAACTTTATTGCTGATTTCGAAAAAAATGTTACCATGCTTGCTGCTTAAATTTATTTTTTCATTTTTTTTTGTAACCATTGGATCCACCAATATTTAATTCCATCAAAAGACATGGGAGCTACTGTCAGCCACTCTCTTCCCATCCAGCCTGCTCTGCCTGGGGCAGATTCCCCCTACCCCTTATGGCCTCCTGCCTTCCTCCCTAGTAAGGCTGTTCTTAGAAATTCTGAACTTGCTGTCAGTTTGTATTGTGCTGCTACTGCTACTTTGTCCCGCTCCTGCATCTAAGGGCCAAAGTACCCAGTCTTCTGATCTTTAGCTATTCCCACCCCCACTCTCCAAGAATGTTCTTCCTACCCAGGTGAATATTTATATTTTGTGTAATGTGGAAGATTTCCTTCCAGTTAACACAATCTGATCTCAGGCCCCAACTCAGCCAGCTATCCCCGTATCTAAGTATTTGCTTATATGCCTTGCTGAAAGGACGGCCTTAAGAACATGACCAAATGTTTTGCTGAATCAGGGCTTCAATTTTTCACTTCCATGCACCAGTGTCGGGCTGTGTTATCAGAGTTTTTTCTTTTTAAATGAATGAATATTACAGGAACACTGGAGTATGTTATAATATTTCTTCCACAGATGAAGGCAAGGTAAGGTGGGCTTTATGAACAGCTATGACAAACTGGTTCATCTCTTTTCCTGTTTTTGTGAGTTACTATATTCGGCTAGCTTTGTCTGATCTCATTGTATAGGTCATGACGCCCCAGTTAAGACTTCATTAAAAAAATGGGGTCTAAGTCCCTGATTTCTCTAAAAGTAGGTGGCCAAGTGGTGCAAAATTTCACATCAGGCTCATTTGTATGCAGTTTATGTTTCCTACATTGTTTGTTTGGTGCATCTTCATAAGTTTAATAGTAAGTATGACACTGGGCATTAGATTAAGTTCTTACTTAGCATTCCAACTTTTCCTCTGTGACCAATGTCTCTTTCAAAACACTGTGCCTGCACAAACCTTGGCATAAATACAATAGGTAGTTTAAAAAAAAAGTTCAACTTGGACATATATTTAGCCATTTATTCAAGTTATAACCACACAAGGCCTTCTCTGTCAGAAGGCAAACTTTCAGTTTGATTTTATTGAACAAAAGAGGCATCATGTGTGAAGCATTTGACAGGTAAAATATTCTCCCTCAGTAGCTATATCTCTACTGCCCACAGTACTGCCCACAGTTAAATAATAAAGCAACCTAGGAAATTAACATACAAAAGCTCTGCTGTGAAGCAGTTAGTGTTGCTATGCAGCCACCCCATGCCCATACACTCCATACCCAAGCCCCAAAAGCAAAGAAATGAAGAGTGAAGCAACTGAATAGCACACATTTCTATTCCCCTCTACATACTTTCCATCTACCCCGACTCCTGTATATCATAGACCATGAACTGCAACACTAACTCTACCCCTATGGGTTTCTACGTTCCTGTGGCTAGAAGAGTTGAGGGTATGTACTATTAGGTGGCTTAACTTTTTATTTCTGCTTTTGTGGGTTGATTTCAGTTATGCTAGGTGTGTAGCAACCCTAACTGCTTCACAAAAAAATTGTGTATTAATGCCACTCTACATTTCAAGATCTTTAGCTTTGGCATGTATGTGTACTAGGATATTTTTACCAGGTTTTTTTAATGGTCCTTTGCAAGTGGCACTGTACCAGACAGCACCACAAATGAATCAGAAGCCACAAACAGGTTTAGTGCAAGCTCCATGGGTACAAGAAGAAAGACACAGGTATCAGCCAACAGTATTAAGAGGTACAACAGGAGAGTCACAAATATAGATGCAGTCTTAAAAATACCCAAACAACTTAAGCTATTCCTTTACTTCCTGGATTATTGCAAATATTCTCCATCTGAAATAACAGACACATTTTGAATCACATACAGCCCTCTCATGAAAGGTGCACGTGTCCACTTCCACAGCTTGAGAAAAAATGCTATTTCCCTGTAATGTCTCCCTGTCGCGCCTGGGATGTAGGCAGTCTTCCCAGTGGTTACAGCAGGAGCAGGCAGTCAGGAACTAGGGATCAAAACCAGAGCCAGAGATCAGATGCCAGAGCCCAGGGACAGACTCAAAGTCGAAGTGAGAAATCAGAGCTGAGGGTCATGACTGGGTTATCTGGAGTGAGGCAAGGCTGGCAAGGGCTGGGCCCAGAATAGAAAAAGGCAGGAGCAAGGCTGGGAACAAGCAGGTGCAGGAACCAGCACAGCTGTGGGTGAATTCTTTGCTGAACTGCTGCTGTTGGGCTTAAGAACCCCTCTACCGACTGTTCCAACCAATCAGAGAGCCAATCAGGCAGCCTATCCCAGGCCAGCTGTGCTCATTTCATTCCAAGAGACTAGCTTTGCCGCAGGCCCTGATTCCTGACAGTACCCTCCCCCACTTGGAGGGCACCACCTGGGGACTGTGGGGGGTGGTTTCACAGGTGCTGATGATAGAACTCTTGCCATAAGCCGAGTGTGTGGATGTTCTCAACAGGGTCCCAAGACTGTTTGTCCGGACAGTAGCCTTCCTAGTTCACCAGGTATCGGAGCCTTCCGTAACTCACTGAGAGCTGACGATTCCATGGACCAAGTAGTTGCTGTTTGCCCATTAGTTTGCAGTTGATAGACAGACAAGATGGGGGTCTCATTGCCAAGTCATCTGAGAATTCCTGCCAGAATCGGGAGATGAACTAGAGACCCCAGTGTGATACAGTGCCTGAGGGTAACCAGTGGTGGCAAAAGACGTTTTCCAGGAAGAGTTGACCCACCTCCCATGCAACAGGAACAGTATGGAACAGGATGAAGAGCGCCATTCTTGTTAGGATGTTGATGACAACCAGAATTACTGAGTGTCTCTGGGAGTATACAAGTTCTACAATCAAGTCCACTGAGATACTAGACCAAGGCTGCACAGGCATGGGTTCTTGGTATGGGCACAGAAGTTGCAGGACCTAGCAGGTCTGTCCACCAGAAGCTCCTTGAGAACAGATTCCCGGTCTTGAATTGGTCAAAATGGCCCAGAAATGGCAAATTGTGGGATAGTTTCTATACCTAAGGTTGTCCCTCCAACTATAACCCTTGTGATAAAGGAAGCCATTGGGGAGTTGGGTAAGCGTATCATTCAGGGTCTGGTGGATTTGGGCTGCGAATGGGTTGTTAGGGAGGAGGAAGTGGATGGAGGACATCAGACTTCTGTCAATCATCACACTGACAAGAGTTGAATGTCATGAGCAAGGTAACAGGGATCTTTGCCAGCTTTGAGATATTCATTCTTACATGTATTGTCCCTGGGCAGTAGGTTACAACCAAGTCAAAGTGAATGAAGAAGAACCAGTGGATCTGGTGTTAGTTCAGGGGTCTAAGCAGTCCTTAGATATTCTAGGCCAAGGGTCAGCAACCTGCATCAGGCATGCTAAAAGTGGCACATGCACTGATTTGGAGCAGCACGCAGCACCGTGGCTGGAGCCACGCCGCTCCATGCTTGCCAGTGACACTACCACTGGAATGGGGACTGCAGACCACCCTCGCCACAGATACTGCTGCCAGAACAGGGGCCGCAGACCACTGCCACTGCAGACCCTGCCACCAGAACAGGGGATGCAGACCCACCCTTGCCACCTACATTGCTACTAGCACTGGGAGGGGGGTGGGGGGAAGATTGGGCACGGCCCTTTGTTGAGGTTGCTGACCCCTGCTCTAGGCTTTTCTGGTCCATCAGGACTTGAACCGAGAATGTGCCTCCTTCTAGGAGGTGGCACCACTCCTCAAAAATCACCTTGATAGCCAGTAGCTCCTTGTCTCAAATAGCATTTTATTTTCCCTCTGCTGGAGTTAGTTTCTGAGAGTAAAAGGCAGAGTGGAGTAGGTTCCAGAGGCCTGCATGTTAATATAACACTGCGCCCTTTGGCAAAGTCTGAGGTGTACTAAATCATAAATGGTTTAGTGGGATATAGGTGAATTGGTATGGATGCTGGAACGAATGTCCTCTTCAATCAATCAAAGCTGACTGAGCCTCTGTGGACCAGGTGAACCAGACCCCCATTTTGCAAGAGCAACCAGGCTAGAGAATCCTTTAATAAACAGCCTACAGAAACTGGTGAACTCCAGGAATCACCGCACCCTGCATACATCCTTGGGTGCAGCCTAGTCAGATATTGCTGCCATCTCATGATGAGTGCCACGGGCGAGGTGATATATCCCTAGAATTCCACTGTGTCCTTACTGAACTTGCATTTCTCAAGCTTTGCATAGAGGTGGTTTTGGCACAATCTCTCCAAGGCCGTGCACATGTGATGACTTTGCACACCCTGTCTTTCAGAGAAAACGAGGATGTCAGTCAGGTAAATGTCCCTAAACATCTCATTTATGAAATGCTGGAATGTTGCTGGGGGATTGCACAACTTAAATGGCATGACCAAATACGTGAAGTGGCCATATCTGGCATGGAGATTGTCTTCCATTTGTTTCCTTCCTGGATCTTTGGCGGGTTATGACCTCCACAGAGACCAAACTTTGTGAATACCTTGGCAGAGCAGAGTCTTTCAAACAGCTCACTAATGAATGGTAAAGGATACCAGTTTGTACTCTTATTTAGAGCTCAGCAGTCCACACAAGATCAGAAGGAGTCAGCTTTTTTTGCCACAAAGGCGATCAGAGCAAAGAAAGATACAAAGAAATCCCTTCCTCAGGTTTTCCTTGAGACAGCTCTGGAATGCCTGTTGTTCGGGTTCCGAGAAGGAGTAAATGAGCCCAAAGAGAACTTTTACTCCCAGCT
Organism: Mesoclemmys tuberculata; assembly: GCA_007922155.1. NCBI lineage: Eukaryota > Metazoa > Chordata > Testudines > Chelidae > Mesoclemmys > Mesoclemmys tuberculata. The sequence goes on along the minus strand of ML675601.1, from coordinate 8,148,866 downwards.
GGAAGTCGATGGGGGCAGTCGTAGCATGTGATGGTGTGGGAGGATATCTGCTTCCTTTTTGTTGAACACCTCAGCATAGTGTTGATATTTAACAGGAATTCCTGGAGCTGTTGTGGAGATTGCCTTTGGATCCTCTCTTTGGATCACCTTTGGATCCTCTCTTTGCATCACTGAATTCTCTGGAGGCCGAGCACACAGCAAAGGGTTGCTGGTTCCATGCTGGCTCTCAGAAAATCAAGACTGTAGGCAAAGCGAGAAGTCAAAGTGCATCATGCCTGACCATCAGCAGATCCATAGGTTGTGGAAAACAAGCCAGAGGATACCAAGGATAACTAATGATTGCAGTGAATGAACTAATCAAAACTAGAGAATTTCTTGGGGGCCTCAAAGAGTAGTAACATAGACCCCGTCTATGGACTTCTCTGACGTGGGGGAGTCCTTGAGCTGGGTGGGGATATTGTGTGCTTGAGCAAATTAGAGGTCCATGAAATTCCTGAGGCACCCAAGTCTACCAGTGCTTGTAGGTTGATATCAAGCATTGCAGGGTTCTGGAACTTGAGAGGGACTTGGAGATGTTCTGGACACTGATTGCCCATCACTAGGATACTGGTGAACAAGTACTGGTGTGGGCTGCTGAGAAGGGAAAGGTGCCAACCCAACCTGGAGCCTCACTGGGGCCGGCATTTCCTGACTAGGGCACAGACTGGATCTTGACAGGGCAGCTTGATGCAAAGAGCCCTAGTTCCCTAGAGCGTAGGCATACACCTGATGCCTAGCATCAATTCTTCTCCATGTCAGAGAAGCAAGGCCTTACCTGACTGACTTGCAAGGGATTGGGCAATGGAAAGGCAACTGATAATAGGAGGGCTAGAGCTAGCTGGGCTGGTAGGAACTGGAGCACGATTTTTTTCTTGTCAGCATTTGTTCAGCTGGTTGTTGATCTTGATGCATAGGTTGCCTAAGGCATTCAGGCCAGATGGAGATTCCACTCATGCCAATTCATCTTTAATATCGTTATTCAGGATAAGCTGGAACTGATAATGCTGGGTGACCTTGTTCCACTCGGTGTCTACCACCAAGCATCGGAACTCTGTTACATATTGAGCAACTACCCAGCATCCCTGCCACAACCCCTTAAGTGTGGCTTCAGCCACACACTCATGACTTGGGTCATCGACAACCACTGCCAGAGCTCGAATAAGGTCTTCAAACGATCTTAAAAGTGGGCTTGATTCTTCCAGGAGGAGAGATGCAGGAGCCACAGCCTTCCCAGTAAGGACGCTGATATACATCTTACTCAGGCTTGGTTAGGGTATGGCTGGGGGTGTAGTAGAAACAGGAGCCAATACTAATACAAGAACCCATGAAATTTGTTGCAGCCACCACTGAACTTGTCATGTACGGGGTGGAGGAGCTTGGGCTTGCAAGGTGTGGGGATCAGGTCTCATAGTGGCATGGCTTCAGCTTACAGAACCACGTTTTGCACCAGCAAGGCAGCAGCCTGGGCCTGCAAGGTCTGTAGGGCTCCCAGATATCTCTGTCAGAGAGATGTAGGCCTTTGTAGAATCCATGTTGACCATATCAACTCTAGTTCTGCTGCTGTGTGTGTTGGTGTTGCTCAAACTGTCACGACTGGGACATGGGTGGAAGTGCCCAGGAGTTACAGCAGAAGCCTGGAGCCAGGAATTGGAGCCCAGAGTCAAAGGCCATCTCTGACCCATGGCTCTGGCATCTGGAGTCCAAAATGAGGTCAGACCAGGTTACTTGGAATGAGGCAAGGCTGGGGGAGGAGCAGAACTTGGAACAAGCAGGCACAGGCTATCAGAGCCATGGGCAAATGTTTTGAGCAGCCATTAAACTGCTGCTGCTGGACTTCAGAGCCCGTCTGCAGACTCTTCCCACCAATCCAATGATGTAGCCAATTGGGCAGCCTGCTATAAACCAGCTGCATTCATTAGGTTGGCTAGAGCCCTACTTCTAAACTGGCTGTGCTACAGGCTCTGCTTTTTGATGCTCCTGAGACTCCCAATTTACAGGCTCTTGTTTCAGTTGAGAGTTCAAAGCCCCACGGGGAGGTTCTCGAAAGCCTTGTCAAAGCACCTCTGCCTCTTGATTTAATCCAAGGACAGTTTTCAGCATTACAGCAATGCCTCCTACTTCCATTTATAAGACTTATGCTGGGAGTGCACTTCTCATGTAACCTGCACATTACGACCAGCGCTTACAGCTCACATAGCTGCTGTAGTCCTCTTCACTGTTCCCCCTCCGAAATACGTCAAAGTTTTCTTGTAATACTGGTTACCTCTCAGAGATGCATGGTAAATAATCAAGGCTGCTTTCCACAGTATTCACCATTCACACACAGTGCTCTACTAGGCTTTAGGTGGATTAGTATCAAACTCACACTTTACCACTTCCTTTGCAGCATTTCATGTATCATTTTTTACTAATACCCCACAGCGTGCACCGTATATTCCACATTGCTCAAGGATTAGCCTAATTAGGTAAAATTTCCCAAACATGGGAATTGCCACACTAGATTTAATTAATTATCCATCTAGTAGAGCACACTGTCCATCAACAACCAGTAACAGATAAAAGTGCAACAAACCCTGTAAGTGATCATTATGGAATAACCTGTCCATGGGTTTATTTCTTCCTGGCTCCATCAGTCAGTGGCTGGCTTAAATCCTCAAGCAAGAGGACTTCAATCCCAACAGAAAAGCAAAGTACTACAAATTAAACAGCTTTCACGCCTCTCAAATTTACAGGCGAGAATAAGATTTCTTACTCCTTGATGGGCTCCACAGATTCTCCCAGTGCTTCAAGGACCATACAGCACCCCAACTCAGGTTAAGGGAAGATTATCAATAGGCAATTAGTGTCACAGCGGGTTTTCTTTTTAAAACCGTAATGTATAAAGATCTGCAGTCAAACATTTGATATAGGAACCATAAATGCCTCCCTGAAAAATTACCTTGAGCACAATTTTGTTGTCAGAAGTTGGCGTCCTTCCAACCCACAGTGCAAATTTGCAAGGATCTCCTTCTACGTGTTCTGTAACACCCAGCTCTGAAGTCTGGAAATAAGAAAAATCAGTTAGGACTCCATGATAATTTTTGCACAGTATTCATGGAAAGACAACTATTCTACTAAGCTGAAATTGCATGGCTCTGTGGGAATTAAATTGTTACTTACTGTAAAGTGGTTCTTTGTGATGTGATGCAGATGTGTATTCCAAGTTGGTGTGCATGTATGCCGGAGCCAGAAACTTTTGCCTACCAGTATCCATTGAATGGCAGCGTTTGCGCCTTGTTGCTGTGCCCCCTTCCCTGGATATATGCTGCCCCAACCTCCCTCAGCTCCTGCACACCAAACATCCAGGGGAAGATTCTGATGCAGAGGGGATGGAGGGTGGGATCGGGGAAAACATGTCTGAATCACATCTCGAAGAACCACAGTTACAGTAAGTAACCATTTCTTCTTCGAGTAGATGCAGACACGTATTCCAAGTAGGTTACTAGCAAGCAGTACCCCCATCTGGAGGCAGGGTTCTGAGTCTACATGAATAAGGTATTCTGATATTCGCATTCTCACCGGAAGAAGCAGTGATCATGTAACAGTCCAAAAATGTATGTATGGATGACCATGTGGCTGCCCTGCAAATATTCAATGTGGAAATGTCATTAAGGAATGCCACGATGCTGCCTGCACTCTCGTCGAATGTGCCTGTATCTGCTGTGGGATGGGAGGGTGCATAGCTGATGCTATCTCATATATAAGACTTCATCCTTCTAGAGATCGTCTGCGCAGTTTGCTTGTACCTTCATGAGGTCCACATATAATATGAACAGGGGAGGTGAAGCATGAAACTGTTTAGTCCTGTTCAGATAAAAGGGTAGACAGCATCTAAGGTATGGAGGTGTTGCTCCTCCAGGGAGGAATGAGGTTGGGGAAAAATAAAGACACATACACAGCCTGGTTCAAATGAAACTGAGAGACCACGTAGGACACAGACTTCAGGTGTGGCCGGAGCGTAACCTTGTCCCTGGAGAACCGCATATAAGGAGGCCCAGCCATTAAGGCCTGCAACTCGCACACCCTCCTGGTAGAGGTAATGATTATCAAGAATGCAATTTTCTGAGACAGGAGGGGCACCGGACAGGAAGCAAAGGACCAGAATGGAGGCCCTATTAGAGCTGTTCAAACTGTGTTCAGGTTCCACAAATCATCAGCTCTCGGAACGGAGGATGCAGGCGGAGAAGTCCTTTCAGAAATCGCCTCACCATGACACTGGAGAAAACCAATTTCCCTTGGAGAGATGGATGAAGCGCCAATATTGCTGTCAAGTGCACCCTCAGAGAACTGACTGCTCGGCCCAATTCCTGAAGGTGTAACAAGTAATCCAAGATGTCCTGGATGGAAGCCTCCGCTGGATGGGTCCCCCGGGCCAAGGACCACACAGAAATCTCTTCCACTTTGCCAAGTAGGCCATTCTAATGGACGGCTTCTGACTGTTAAGTAGGACCTGTTGGACGGCCTCTGAGAAACATCCTTCCTTCTCATTCAGCCATGCAGTAGCCACACTGTAAGGCAGAGGTTCTCAAAATGGGGGGCATTCTGAGAGCAGGGCCAGAAGGCAGTGGGGACCCCGGTGCCTCACGCAGACAGCCCCAGGCAGGTGTTGGGTGTGGGGGACCCTTTGGAGGGCAATGGAGGTTGGGGGAGGCTGCTGGCTGCCACAGCTCCCTGCCAGGCACGCTCCTGCTCCTCACGCTGGTGCTGGGTACACTCCTGTCACGCTGGTGTTGCTGCTCCTGGCAGCTGCCCCCCTCCACTATCGGGCACACCAAGCTTCTTGCGCTTCTGCACAAGGGGCAAACACAGAGTCCCTGCTTATCCTTCTGGTGTGCTCACTTTTGCTTCCTGCTGGGGAGCAGGACAACTTGTTCCTGTCCCATTCCTCACTGTGGGGGAAGAGCAATCTGCTCCATCTGAATGGATCGGCTCGTACGACACGCTGCTACTGCTGGCAGCCACTGTGGCCTGCTTCCCGCAGCAGCCCCCCCGCCATTGCCAGGTATGCTCCCTCCACTGCTGTCGTCCCTGCTCCCCGCTCCTCTGCCCCTGTTCCCTACCACTGCTCCCCCTGCTCCCTGTTTTTTTCTTAAAGTGTTGGAGTGTGTTATGGGGAAGAGGGGGTGTGATTGTGACACAAAGGTCTGGGGGGGGCAAGGCAGCCTTCCATTTAAAAAGTGTGAGAACCACCGGAATAAGTGAGTTTCTGTTTTCTCCTGTCATAAAGAGGTCAATTGTGGGGATGCCCCAAGTTGCGAACTCCTTCTAAAGCACCTCCATCTTCATGGACCACTTGTGGCTCGGTGAGAAAACGCTGCTAAGATGATCTGCAAGATGGTTCTGGAACCCTGGTAGGTGGACAGCTATTGGGGTGATGTCTACTTCAACATAGAACAGCCACAGGTCGATACCCTCCAGGCCGAGTGAATGGAGTTAGCGCCCCCTTGCTTGTTCACATAATACTTTGTAATGGTATTGTCTGTGAGTGTGTGAACCACTGAATGCCTGATATGGTCCTAGAAGGCATGACAGGCGTTGTGGACAGCCCAAAGCTCCAGCAAGTTAAGGTGGAGCGAGGCCTCCTATTCCAACCACAGATCCTGCACCTTCAATGAGTCCAGATGCATTCCCCAACCCAGAAGGGAAACGCCAGTAACCACTGACTTGGTTAGAGAGAGCCAAGCAAAGGGGACCCCATGGCACACATTGTGTGGGGACTCCTACAAGTGCAAGGACTCCAGAACTGATGGAGGAAGGCGAATCAACCTGTGTAGAGAATGCAGGGCAGGGCAATAAACCTTCCTGAGCCACATCTGAAGAGGGCAAAGATGCAGCCTGGTGAGCTGGACCACCTGGGGGCAAGCAGACATGTGGCCCAACAGGCTCAGGCACATGCAGACAGTCCTGGATGATGATGACTGTAAAATGAGGCACAACTGTCAAATCACCTGGAAGCAGTTTGCTGGCAGAAATGTCCTCGACTTTGTGGAATCTAACAGGATCTCAAAGAACTCCATTTCCTGAATGAGGGCCAAGTCTGATTTTATGGCGTTTAGAATGAATCCCAAACAATTGAATAAGCACAGAATGGTGTCAACTGGATGACGACCTCCTCTCTGGAGTTGCCCTTCAGCAACCAGTCATCAAGATAGGGGAAGATATGGATTCTCTTCCTCCTGAGGTATGCTATGACCTCTGCCACGCATTTGCTGAAGACCTATGGCAGACAGAAGAGAGGCCAAACCATGTACTGAAAGTGGCAGCCTCCTACAATGAAGCAAAGCTATGTCTTGTGACTCAGCAGAATGGCCACATGAAAGCAGGTGTCTTGAAAGTCCAGAGAAGCGAACCAGTCATTCTGAGACAAAGCAAGGATAGCTGATCGAGTGACCATGCGGGCCCTCATGTATTTGATGAGCCTGTTGAGTCCATGGAGGTCGAGGATGGCCTCATCAGGCCCTTGGATTTCAGTATCAGGAAATACCAGGAGTAGAACCAATGACCCTGGTGTTTTCGCAAAACCTCCCCCACTGCTCCCAACGCTAACAGAAAGCTGATTGCTCAAAGTACAGTGTCTCGTGAGAGGGGGTCCCTGGAAAGGGATGGAGAAGGGGAGCGGGGAGGGGATGTGGAGAGGAACTGGATGGGGTAGCCTGATTTGACAGTAACTAGGACCCAGTTGTTGGACATTATCGAGACCCAGGCAATGTAAAAGCGGGCCAGCCTGCACACAAAATAATGGGGTGGGGGGAGACAAGGAGGGAGGAAGAACAACTGGAACAATGCTCTGGATGAACGAGTCAAAATGGGTGCTTAGCAGGCACCGAAGGCGGCTGCACAAAGCAGCTAGCCCCCCAAATTTGAGTGCTTTCTCTTATGAGGCTTACCCTCTTACTGGGATAGTCTCACTGTCTTGGGGTGGAAGGGCTGCACAAAGGGGTGCTGCAGCATGTATGGCTGCTGCTGTGCCCCAAAATGGCGTTTCTGTGTGGGTTGAGTATATACCCCCAGAGACTTTAAGGTAGTCCTTGAATCCTTGAAAGAATGCAGGGCTTCATCAATCTCGTCCAAAAACTAGGTTCAGCTATTGAACGGCAAGTGCTCAATGGCTGGCTAGACATCCGGTGTGATCCCTGAGCTCTGGAGCCAGAAAGCCATCCCCACAGTAATTGCTGAGCTAGCTGAAGTGTCTTCCACATTAAGTGCAGACTGCAGAGACATGGAGATCACCAAGCTGCCTGCAATGACACATGCCCAAAATTTATGTTGGGAAGCCTCGGGCAACCGCTCCTCAAATTTGGCCATCGCTGACCAACTAGGGAAGTCATATTTTGCCAGAAGAGCTTGCTGGTTCACGAATCTCATCTGTAGTGATGCTGAGGTGTATATCTTCCTGCCTAGAAAGCCCAGGCACTTCGAGTCTCTGTCCCTGGGGAGGGCTTTAACCTGCCCTTTTGAGCCCTGTCGTTCACTGCCGTGACCACCTGGGAGTTCAGGGCTGTACCAAGGCCGGTATACTCAAGAGTCCTTTCAGACTTGAGGAGCGCCTTATTAATAGGGAAAGCCACTCTCCCAGGGACAGAGGGTTGGAGCATTACCATGAGTTTATGGGTATTCTCCTGGAGAAACTCCACCTGAATACTCAGGGACAAAGCCACCCAAACATAAAATATCCTGGCATGCCTTGAAGTCTTCCAGGATAATAGGGGAGGAAGAATCCAGCAACTCTATCCCCTGGGGACAAGGATGAGGTTGTTGGCTGGACCAGAGACAGGTCCTGTTCCTGAGGTAGTGGTTCCAGACAAGGAAACTCCGGTAACTCCATAGGAAGGGGAAAAGTGGGCATCTGGATTTGCAGCTGATCTGCAGCCACCAATGCTGCACAACAGGTGATCTTGCTCGAGACCTCTGGGAGTGAGGCGCTTCTCACTGAGCCCAAGGCAGCCACTGGTATGGTTAAAGCATTGGTGGCCAGTAGGCACAGGGTCAAGGGTCTCCACCCTGGACTCAGGGTGCACGCCAACCATGGTAGTTGTACTGGTCCACTAGTGGCCTCTGGACCCAGTCAGGTGAAGTGGAACTGCAGAACAAGGAACCTGACTCTGAAACAGAGGAGTCCTGGACCCTGGAGACAAGGGAGGGGCAACTCCAAAGGGAGCCAACAAGCAATCTGACTCATCCATAACCCAGAACAAGGTCAGGACTGGTGCTGTAATTGCCACCAGTGGTGCTGAAAAGGTTGGTGCCACAGGCAAGGTTGGTCCTGGTTTAAACGACAGTACTGGAGCGCTTTGAGCTTTGATGTCAAGGGTGGCGATAGCCTCCATGGAACCATCTGCAGCATCGATTGTGTCGATGCCAAGGAAGGGCCTGGTACTGAAGAACTGACCTGTCTCTGGTATTGTGTCCATACTAACCCCAGGAAGGGGTGCTTTGTGGAGCAGTGCAGATTTGGCAGCATACTCCAACTGAGGCATCAACATGGGCGTCAGCTTCATAAAGTCTTCAACCAGCAGTGAGGACAGGACTGAAAGGCAAAGCAGGTCCGCTACAGCCCAGCATGCTGATGTCACTGACATTGTTGGTACCGGACTCGACGGTATGGGGTGTCTGCCCTCTGTACCCGGTATAGACAGAAAGTCAGAGGCATTTGTGCCAGTCTGTGCTCACTTAGGGGAGGTGGAAAAGTCCTCCCGGGACCTGGAGTGCTCCCAATTACTTTAATATGACCTCCTATTGGCTGCCGCCGACAGATAATGACTCCTACGCCTTTTCGGAGAGGTCCCTGCCCTGGAATGGGAGGCAGCAATACTTTCCGAGTTGGAGGGTGATCTGTGGCCTGAGGAAGGCCTTGGTACAGGGCCAGGCCTCATGACCTGCTCAAGAGGTGCTGCTTAAGGCGAAGGTCCCACACCACCTGAGTCCACTTCTTGAACAATCTGCAGATCCAATAATAAATCTGCTCCCTAAGGTGAGCTTTGCCAAGGCAGAGCAAACACCACATGTATTGGTCATTGTTAGGAGTCACCACTCCACAGGAAGGGCAATGCTTGAACCCTGGTGAGGTTAGCCCTAGCACTATACTATTTCTTTTAACTAACACTAGCTATTAACTATGTACAATAAAACTAGGCAAAGAGATAAAATGTAAGGTTGTGAAGCAACAACCGCACAAAACTCTGACTCCAGCCAATAGGTGGTGAAAAAGAACTGAGGGGGGTTGCGGCAGCACTGCCTCATATAGCCAGGGGAGGGGCTACAGGCATGAGACGTAAGCACTACCCCTCTACAGGTACTCCTAGGCAAAAGTCTCCAGCCCCAGTGCACGCACAATATGCATCTACATCTACTTGAAGTAGAACCCAAAATATAAAACGGTAAATTTTAGGACAAAGTACTAGCTTCTCAAAACATTAACTTGGCACAAGCAGATGTTTTAATACCAGAACTTTGTAGAGAATTTCTATCCTATAACTTTTTTCTTTCCAATTGGAATATGATCTAAAATGTCAATTAGTTTCTCCTGTAGCAATACAAAAAGGATTTAATCCAAGATACCTAGGAAACAAATTAGGGAATATATATCAAACTGCAAGATCTCAAAGCTGAGTGTTCAGAATTGTTATGTTGGGCCATGGTTTAAGTAGAAGTACTATAACGTTAATTGTTATGTGCATGCTGGAAACACTATTTTCCTACACACATGCAGAGCACTACCAGCACGTACACAGTGACTGAAGAGTGCATTGGATAGTCAGAGCATGAGAGGCACTACTTTTTTTTCCTAATAGCATTTCAACACTAATTATTTTTGTGGCCTTGGTCAAATCACAGTTAGATTCTCTGCTTTGTCATCCCCATCTCTAAAGTGGGTCTTATTTTCCTCATAAGGGTGTTTAATATTTGTAAAGCACTTTTATTTCAAGTCTAAAATATATTTTATTGATCTATGAACAATTTTTGCATGTGCCATCATGCTGTATAATGAAAATACTGAAGGGTATATTAACATGTAACATCACAATTAAAAATACCTAGTAAAATATTTTTAAGTGAACTTTTAAAAGTCATTAATGTAAGTGACATTTGGAAAAGCAAATCCTCTGGGTACAATAGGGACTCTGGTGTTGAAAGGCCCCTCTCAGAAACTTCTCAAAGGACAGAGATATTAAAAAGAAATCAGATAATTTATACAGTGTAAAGGCATGAACTAGACTATCTGGTTGAAGAAGAGAGCAAAAACCCCTAGTAATACAGAAGTCCACTGCTTGTCTCAAAATAAGACAAGAAATGGAATAATTTCTATTCTGCAGCAAGTTTTAAGTAAAAATTTTAGTTATTAACAACTGGAAATTTAGTCAAGTTTTAAACAATAATTTAGAAGGACTGTAGTTTCAGGTACTGCAGTTGCCCACAAGTCCTGCCAATTTTTTATAACTTTACAAATCACATTTTTCTATATTTTAAAAATTAATATATGTCCTCCATCTACATCAAGAAACAGTTTATTCACAAACTCTTATCAAGTGTACATGTGAAACTGAAACACAAAGAAAATATATTTTCTTCAACCCCTTTCAGTTTGACAATAATTTCAGCTGTTACTTGTCACAATACTGTATAAAAACAGTGTATTTTTTTCAGTTGATGGTATTCCTTTACTTTCACTTTTTAATAGTTACGTGTAGTAATTATGTCATCAATCCTCTGATTTTGAGACAAGGAATGTACTTTTGTATTACTGGGTTGTTTGGTTTTTTTTGCTCTCCTTCTTCAACTTAATCCCCAGAATGTTATCTTGAGATATCCTCATCAGAACAGGTTAGAAAATGCCCCCATGGAAAATTTCAACAAAAACAAAAACAGATTTTCGTCAAAATTTTCCATGGAAAATATGAACTTTCTGTCTAAATATCTAAAATAGAAAATTATCAGCTTTCAGCAGAATTTTTTTTAATTTTTCTATGAAAAGTCAATATTTTCCATGAAAAGCAAACATTTGATATAAAAAGCTTTCCACAGAAAATTGGGGGTTTTGATAAAACCAGTGTAAATAGAACATTTTTCACAAATCCTAATCCTAATTCTGCATTGAAGATTACCATTTTCATAAGCACACCACAATGTTTCTGTCTCATACATTAATTATGGGAAAGGCCAGACTAACAACAATGTGGGATTGGGCAGAAGGAAGACAATACACTGTCTACTCCTAGAAGTATGAAAAATCTGGCAGCCAAACCAATCCATCCAGGTATAAACCCTAAACACATCTGTTTCTTTGACATATACAAGATAGTTGATTTCAAATAGAAAGTGCTCACATTTCACAGGAAAACTGACGTAACATTATTTATATGCGTGGCTTTTAAGTTCAAAAGAAGCTGCCATTGTCCTAGGAGTTCTATCATCCAAACTGTTCTCGGGTTCAAACTCCTATTACATATACATTTACAGACTGTTTCTGCAGTTATCTTGAAGATTTTTTTTTTTTAGTTTACTTTATAAATTCTATTTTTGATATCAGGCAAGTTGCTGCAGAGCAACACGAACTCCATCTTAGGATCTTTACTTGGCACAGTGCAATATAAGGACACCAACACTGGACAGGAAGCAGAGCTCTGGAATTGGTTTAGAGACATCAATAATAATGACAAATTCCATTTTGTTCCCTAACTTTTCATTATTGACATTCAGCAGGGTCAGAAGTTGACTTTATGTGGTTCAATAGGTTAATACACCAGCTTCTCATCCATAGAAACTTTAACTCAAACCATGGTTTAAATCACAAAAGAAAGAGTTTGGTTATCTCAATCAAGATCCTTTGTGAACTTAGCTTTGTGATGTTTAGACATCATTCATGTCGTCATTGCGATGACTGGCAGTCTCTGTCCTCAGAATGTTCTGAGGACCAGGATAGCAGGAGTGAGCTTTTTTTGGGAGGGAGGTCACAACTGAGGCATAATGACAATTTGTGGTATGTGTAAGGAAGCAGCTTTCACAGCGTTTTCCCAGCAAGCACCCTGGCTCTGAGAGCTACTAATACAAGCTGGGAACTGAAATGACAACCTTGCAAGGGACAAAGTTTATTTTTCTGTACTTGTCCTACACTTGGCTTTTCCACCAGGGCCTTGGTAGCTGAGATCATGTGAGGTGCTCAACATAACGATCTCACATGGGCAACAAAGTAGGCTGCGCTCAATGAAGGGTCCACAGATGTGGCATTTGTTACTAGCTTTATTTAAAATAAAACTGATGTTTAGGTCATGTTGTAGTTCTTCTCCCAATCTCTTCAAGAGGGAAGGATCAGCAGGTGAGTGGGTCTGATAGGCATGTGTGATAGAGTGGAAACTGAGAGAATACTTCTTACTTTTTGAAGCATGGACTGCATTATTGGTTTAGACTAGGATTGCCAAAGAAAGTGAGTTAGATACTTATCTATCAATGGGACATATGCAAGTGACATAAAACACTCACGTATCTCCCGTCAACTTCGCTGTGTCTGTTCCACGCGCCGTCCACACTGCGCTGAGCCACTTACCGGGGTGGTTTTCCTACGTCAGTTTCTGGATTGACTGAGTGGGTCTACACAGACTGCTCAGTTGATTCAGAGACATCAATCTGACTGGGTCTATACTGCAGCGAATTTGCTGCTGTCAGTATAGACCTAGCCAGTTTTGTAGCCTTTATACATCCGGCCAAAGCATATGATAAAGGCATTTTAGAAATTTAAACAGTGATTTATGTTTATATCCTTCCAATAGACCATCAGAACTATCTCGAGTCAATGAAATATTTATTTGCAGACAGGGTTCAATAGGCCCTGTAAGAACAGAACATAGACTGAAGCTATTACTGTGCAGTTGTGTGTTCTACAAAGCCCACTGCAAGCTTTTCAGGACAAGGAGACTCTACTTTTATTTTTGTAGAGCACCTACCAGAATGCTAATCAGGAAATCTGGGTGCAATGGTAAACAGTAATAAATATTACTTCTAATAATTCTGTGTCCGCCAACCTCTTTTTTTAAAAACTCATTTAGTTTTATAAAAATGCATCCTACCTAAGAGTCACATGTACAATGGACACATAAAAACTGTTATAAATTGGATTAACCATAAATTCACTTTCACCACACCAGGTCCCATAAGGACTAATAACTTCTCCATTTCAACACCTCCCCTTTTTCTTAGAAGTATGGCAAGACAGCAAGACTAACTACTTACCTTAAAAAGTCAATGATCCAATATTATCAATTTCAAGCATTTTTTGGGGGCACATGCTGAGCGTTAAAGTTTCATATATGTTTCAAAGTCATGTTTAAATCATTTGAATACACCTGCTTATAACTTTTGGTTACATTTGGATAAGAATTCTTTAATTTTTCTGGATACAAACTTCCATTGTTTTCTCATACTTACAAACAGTTTGCTCTTGTATATGTACTTGCTCCTCCCACTGGAATCCTTCACTTCTTTACTGAAGACCAAGGACATCTCAAAGAGGAAGAGATGCCTCTCACGACCCTTTCGGATTAAAGTTTTGGGGTCCCAAACTTGGAAAGATTCCTGAAGGATGAGCTCTCCCTGAGATTCAATATTTTCATCAAATCCTAGAAAACAGACAAAGACAGACAAGGTCAAGCTGAAAATTAAAAGTGAGAATACTAAAAACATACCATGCTTTCTCAAATAATTCCCTCACCCTTCCCTTTTCAAACATATTTATTATTTTTAATAGAGAGTGTTCAAAGAGGTGGTATTCAGATCCCAGTTGGTTTAGGGTATGCTTTACAGTTCAAGGCCAAATTGTAACTCAAGTTTGTATTTCAATTCAACAGCTGAAAAGTCTTGTGAACTTTTCTGGTATGATTTTGGCCCCAAATTGCATGTCTCCAAAATCAGTTTCTCACGTATATCTGCCATCATGAGATTAAACTTTTCTTACGAGGTTTCTGCCATCTTAGGCTGAAATCTTACAAAACTATTTTGTTTTGTGAGGGTTTGGACTCATCTAAAGCCAGATTTTAACCTCATGTGACAGGAAGTCAGGACAAGAAGGATGGGCTTTAAATCAGTGAATGTAAATTTGCACAACCTTTCCCCAGAAAGCCCCAGTAATTTAGGTTTAAAGTTCCAATTTTAGTCTAATTACAATTTTAGGGAACAGATGGACCTGAGCCACATATTCTAGTTGGGATCCACACCTCCTCAGGTTCTAGGGTTCTTAACATGAGCACTGTCAGGCTCATCTCTCTTTCAAAAGAGAGGAATGCAATTTGAAAAAAAGATATCTGGCCTTCAAACACCAATTTCCTTCTAAATGGTCTAATTTAACTTTTACTTCACTATAGATTGGGAAGCACAGTTTAACCAATGCATTTCTCAGTCTAGACCAATGACATCATTCTTCTTATAAAAGAAATTCAATAACTGCTATAGAAGCAATACAGACTTCAGAAATCTCTGACAGGTCACAGCAAAAGTGGTAGTACATCACTTGAGGGTGAATTTACATTTACTGTGTGTTTAAGCTTAAAACATTATGTAGCAAGGTTGTAGATAAACAGGACCATGACCATATAAAACCATTTACATGGAGCAACACCATTCCAGTCTTCAGTGTGCAGACATATCCCTACTTTCCAAACTACAGAGTAACAACAATGGGTGTTTTACTAAGCAGTTATACAAAAGGGACTCTTTGGAGCGAAGGGCAGTAATATGGAGAGCATCCGAGAGAAGTTGGATTAGAATGTTCACTTAGGTGTCTCGTGAGACATAAAAGGAAATGTGTTCACTCACTAGATTCATCTCACATGGAGTGACTCATAACTATACACATCTGCTTCACTTGATATGTGAAAGAAATATTAGAATATTCTGTAGAGTCAGCCTACTTGCTCTTAACGGCAAAGGATGAGCATTAATGCTTTTCAGCATTCAAGCTGACACTGCATGTTTAACAAGGACATTGGGACTGGTCCTGCAAACTCTCATTCACATTAGTAGTTCCATAGGGCTATGGAGGGCAGGGGGATTCTAAAAAGTGATACTTAGGAGTACACGTCCCACTGAAAGTCAATGCACGTTGTGCTTTTACGTCTCTCAGGAGATCTGGGAAATCTCATCTGAATTGTTTTCAGTTTCCTATCATAGGGCCCAATCCTACAGCCACAAAGTCTCAAAGAAAATGTAGTATGAGCTAAAACATATGTGATAAATCCTCTATATGCAACTTAAATTGGCTGTGGTCATGCTTTTATCTTTATTTGTGATGAATTGCTTTGCAAAACAGATCTTCTATCAAAGGTATCAAGTATATGGGGAATCTTTTCATGCAATACATGATCAGCTACAAACTATGAAAGGGTTTTGAGTCAAATGTCAATTATAAGCATATGTAAGCAGCTGAATCCAAACTTAAATGCCTGCTATATCCTGCATGTGCATGACTGTTCATTTCTGGCTATGTCTCAAACTAAAGGGGTTTATGTTGCTTTTTTTTTTTTTTTTAAACTGTCAAAAGATGTACTGTTTTTGAACCAGAAGTCAGTTATGGAACAGAGAGCATACAGATGTGAAAGCAATGATCTTCCTGGAGATTATTACTTGATACATAGACCGGAACCACCTCTGGTGGACTTTCTTCATACAAAAAAGTTATGATACTGGATGAGAAATGCATCTGAAGTTATTTAGCTCCACGTGTGTTCTCCTAGAATTTTTAGAATAGAACTGAATCAAATGTTTCAACAGTAAGTTGATTCTTTTCAATAGCTATAATAGTAGGGCTGTGGGTCTGGATGTCAGGATCCTTTTTTAACAAAATACTATACCAATATCTCTGATTATCTACTTTTTTATTTTTATTTTTTTTAAATAAGAATAAATTATCCAACTAATTCCATGCCAAACAATGGAGGCATATCAATTTCATTAGAAAGTGAACGCAACTCTAAGAAAATTTTCACTTTTCCCCCAGATCTATTTAACTTCAGCTAACATTTTAATATGTAGTTACGGAACCTATTACACAGGTGTATGTTGGCAAGTTTTACCTTCCAGCATGCTGAGGTGCATAGCATCATTGGCTCGCTTTGGCACACTAAGCATCACCTCCAGACCATCTTTAATCTCGCCTTTACCTTCTTCACAGCACGTGAGTAGCTCCTGCAGAAGATCAACATGACATTAGTGGCATAAACTCTGTTTCTACAGCACAACAAGGAAAAACAGTAGCACATGCTCCAGTCTTGCCAGGTGCCCTTCAGATCCTCACAGACTTCAAGCAGCAGTGTAGCATGCTCCATACTTCAGAAGATCAGGCCCTGAAAGGGTAGCAAGAGAGTCTATTTGATTAGTTAACCATCCATATATATTAAAGTAAGTTGATCCAAATATTAATCAGTCTTTAAAACTGATTGTGTTAAAGAAAGAAACTTTTGATAAAATGATTAAATTTTTAATTTCTAATGTTCAATAAAATGGACTAAATGTTAGGATACACTTGCAAATCTTCCAAAAGTCATAGGTTTGCTCGAATACATATGTGTACATGATGTACAGGTCAAAGAGATTTGCTTAAGCACTAGAAACTAGGGTCACAATCCTGCATTCTGATTTAACTGTATATATCCTTGTGCCCATGCTGAGTACCACTGACCTTAGAATGAAACTGCATGGGTCCACATTACTTGATCCTAACGCAGGACTTCCTTAGTGTCAGACATTCTTGTGCCACATGCTGCAGCATCTAAGCAACACAAGTATTAAACCTATCTTTCCTTAGCTGAAGTGGCTACATCCCTTCAGGTATCCAAGTGGGCTGCATATTCACTACATCATGTTTCTAAAATGTCTTTTCCTTTAAAAAAATAAAACTGTCTTATTGCTCATCCCTAGCCTATTTTTCCTATTTCATTTCTATTTAAGAACTGTCAAAACAACAAATGCAAGAAACTCAAGTAGAAACAGACTTCAGAATTCTGTGGCTTTAGTAATGAAAGCTGAAGATACTTCAAGGCCTTTCTGGGCATAGGTTCTGAAAGAGACAAATTAAAGCATCTTGGCCACAATTTGGGGGAGTGACCTAGACCTCTGAAATTTCAACTGTTTCAGCTGCCACTAATTTGTTGGTTCTCCCTACTCTTCCTAGCTGCTTTTATTTACGCTCTTTCACATCTGCCAAGTCTCCTTCCTTTGCTTTTTTCCTCTCTTTAAAATGCCATTTTGATCCCTTACTTCATTGTGCAGGTGGCAACAAAGCAACAGTATACTAGGGAGACTGTTCTCTGAAGCACATAATCAGGATGCTTCACTTTGCTGATGTTTGCACAGCGGAACAGAATGAATTGGCACAGGCGAGACACAATTTAAATAAACTGTATAGGGAGTGGTGAGGAGGTAAGACAAACGATCAGCCGGAGATAATGCATGAATAATCGGAAACACAGAAAGAAGAAAAATAAACTTAATGTCCTCAGTTGGATACTTTCCTTAAAACTGTCAGCCCTAATGTTTTCCAGCCTTCCTCAGCACATCTCCTTATGTGACCTACATCACAAAGTTCGGAGATAGGCCAAAATGTAGGCTGCAGGCTTGATTTATAACCGCTTCTAATTTCAAGCACAGGGAGGGGCTTTGGATTAGGAACTCTGCATCTATATCCACTTCTGTGTATTTGATTCTGGTCACTTCCAAAAGCGAAAGGAGCCTATTTTCTAATTCTGGCCTAGATGCAGCCAAAATCTCTTGAAACAGCCAATTTAGGTATTCTCACAGCAGATGAAAGTCAGACAATGCCAGTTTGGTTTTTGTATTCTGCCATCTTAGGCTGCAATTTTACAATTAAAGCTTGACACTTTTGGCACCATCAAATCTGAACTCAAACAGCAACAGCCCTAGGTCGGACACTAACTCAAAAACTTAAGTTCAAGTCTGACTCAGCTCGCAACACTGCCATCTCATTCCGTCATTAGTTAAGAAACAACCTCCGTAAGTGGAGACTGTCATTTAGTCCTAACTTTCAATCTGTTTTTAATTGCTTCTCTTGGAGATATGGGATGATCCTCATTTCTTTCCCCCTCCAATCTCTCACAGTACCCCACAATGCGCAACACCCTTTAAGCTATGGGCGACCAAACTGAAATCTGGAGGATATCCGTGCCACGAGGCGGATGAAGTGGCTGCTTGTGAGTAGTGAGGCATATTCTTCTCACAAAATTATTGCTTTGTGACTCACTAGGATTATGAAACTAAGCTTCCTTGACAGTACAGGTCACCGATCAGCTCAGACCACCAGGCTGCCCCACAACTTTAGTAATCATCTGTCATTTTGGCAATGTTTATATTTAAAATTAAGTATTGAAACTGACAGCTGAAACTTTCTAAACACATATCTGTTTGGATCAATACCGTAAATTACGTAATTAGTAGGTTTATGGATTTATTCATTAATTTCTTCACAGGCATAGGGCAGGAAGGATTTCACATTTAATATACGATGAGATGTTAGATTCCACCTGTTGTCACCTGAAATGGCCAAGTTATTAAACATTTAAAAAAGAATAATAAGCGATATCTTATCAGTACATAAGCTGGCAATCAAATCAAGGTGCAATTTTAAATTTTAGTTAAACAGGGAAAAAGATAACATCTAATTTTGAACTTTTTAAGCAAACAAAACCCAAGTTACCCTACTATATATAAAACTGCGAATACATTATTCAGGTAACATAACCATTGCCTTAAGAGTCCAAAGTATTAAGTGTTCTCTGTTCATTGTCAAATGCTTCTTTCGATTAATCGAAAAGCTCTAATTACCGTCATCTTATGGTAGTAAAAGATGTGTCTATCTGCATTGTAGTATTCGTAATATCATTTTCTAGATAACATTGTACAGTATTACATAAAAATCCACAGGCCAGTGGTTTTCCAGACAGAGACTCTTAACAGAGAGACAGGCATTTTAAAAATATTAATACAGCTAAAGGCTTGTGAGACTTCATTCTAGAAGCTATTTCCAAACTATCATTCACAAACTCATGGGATAGATGTCTGCTCCTCATTTTTTAACTGGAAAAGCCAAAAGAGTACTTTTAAAATTAACAGTAGGATAACTAGGGCACATATATAGATGTCTGATTTGATTTACTGGTGTCTGAATAGAAAATTGCTTATTTGGGACAATTTTTCATTTTTAAGCAGTTTCTTACAAAAGATGTTACTGCAATTACTGAGGTTCACCGAAAAGCTGCAGCATCAGGCCTTATGCTTGTAACAGTCCTATTGATTATGATGGGAGTTTTGCCTGTGTGAAAACTGCTAAACATCCTAAACTTTAAAGTGATACTTACCTTTAAGAGAAGCTGATATTTTGTTATCCTCTGGACAGGTTTGATAAGGTAAGAGGAGATGGAGTTAGCCAATCCATGTCGCTGTTGTATTTCCTGTATTAAACAATCACAAGTTTGAGTGTCACATGTATTAACAATGGCAGGTTAGCCAACGACAAGTGCTAAATTTCATACAGAACTTGTACTTTCCATTGTAATCAGAAAAGAAAAATGGATGGCATAGCAAGGTTTTTAAACCAAAGCATATTATATTTTGAGTCCATCTGCTCGCCTTCCATATCAAAATTCTTTTAACTTCCTGGCCAACTGTCAAATGCTTAAAAAGGACCTATATCTGAATAGCGAAGGCTCTGGATCTGAAACACGGGGTGAAGATATTTTAAATTTTGATAATTATTTCCTAAGTCACTTTAGGTAAACAGGGAAATACTTTTGTCTGTGACGGTATTGTCTGGCAATAACCAGCACCAATATGGGAACAGATTTCACAGGGTACTTTGCTAATGTAACCAACTCAGAGAAACATTCCAGAGGGGTAGCCGTGTTAGTCTGTATACAGCAAAAACAATGAGAGTCCTGTAGCACTTTAAAGACTAACAAATTTCTGCAGACATTAGCTTTTGTGGGCTGCAGCCCACTTCATCAGGGAAACATGTTTCATTAACTGCTGTTCCAAGGCCAGCAGATGGAGCACAAAGTATAATTTACTGAGTGCTTAACAGAAGGGAAAGAGCTCAGCAATAGTAGGGAAAACTTTTAAGAGGCAAGCTGAATATTTACATCAGGAAGACTTTCTTCCATTATACTATAACAGTTGTAAAAGTAGACTAATTAAGAACTTGAAACACCAAATGTTTGACTGTTCGGCTTTTGTCCATTTGGGACAAAACTTTAACATAATTTACACCCATAGGTACTTGTACTCATTTTAAAGTAGCAAATTATCTATTGAATCCAGGAGCTGTAAAACCACAATCGTAACACAGTCACACACACACAGCATGAAGTACAGGCTCTGTACTAAATATGAAGTCAAGTATGTTTTTAGTTTGAAGCTGAAACGCTAGACTTCTTTAATAGAGTCAGAAGCATGAGATACTGCTTTTAAGGAAATCTTAAGTTTGAGGCTTTATAAAATTGCAAACAGCATCCCTAAAATGTACAATGCAGTCTTAGCTTCTAGATACACTTAGATACGAGTGTTACATTCATCTGTGTTGTGTGCACATATGTACTAAGTATCTATGCATTCATCCGTATACACACACTTTTCACATCAATATTAGTTGCCTAATTACACATTAGATAAGATTATCTGGTCATCTCTGACTAGTTTTCTCTCCCAATATAGCTGTTCATGTTCATGTATTAGAAATGCAGCATATGGAAGTCTAACATGATGTGCATTTAAAACGTTCATACAGTTGGAGGTATTTGTGAAAGCTCTTTGATATATGGGTCAGATCCCTTAAATGTGTTTAGAGGTGATTAAATCACCAGCCCCTTTTTTCTCCTCTTTGCACAAACAGTTCTTCCAGTGTCCATTTTGCTAGTGATGGCTACATACAGGAACATGCTGCCTGCCCCTCCCCCGCCACGGCCCCTGGGGCTGAAGGAGCTCTCAACCTCACCACAGCAGTCAGGGCTGGAGGTGGGATCCAGGGACCATTTTTGCTATAGCCCAAGGTTTGTTATTGTGAAGGGTGTTATAGTGAGGGTCTACTGTCCTTCAGGACAGAGCACCATAATTGGTTTTTAAATATAAACGCACTCTGTAACCAAGGACGTATTTGGAAAGGACATCTTAGTCCTCCAATGTGGCAATTATTCTCCTCAGTGAAGTTTAGCTGCTGAAAGTCCAGAAGCAGTTGCTGCCCTTTTGCCCTGGTCTCGCATGGACATCACATGTATAAAAGCAAGTTGCTCCCTAATTAGATTAGCAGCTGCGACGGGGTGTATAAACCTCTCATTGAACAGGAGCGGGCTACGGTGCAGCTCTGGGCTAAGAAGGCTCCACCTTGCCAGCCAGGCAGCTCAGTCAAGGGCTGGCAAGCCAGAGAGGAGGATGTTCCCTGAGAGCTCCAGGGGAGGACCTGAGTTGCGCCATCACTGCCCCAGGGAGTGGAGGAGCCTCAGCAACCTGCGAATGGGAGCAGGACTGGAAACCTGGAAGGCGAAGTTCCCAAGGGACAGGCAGCAGCAGGATGGGGTACATGACAAAGTAGGCAGCGACCCAGCGGAGCTGACTCAAGGCTGACACCAAACACCAAAAGGTGAGCAGCTGAACCAGTCTCATAGGGCCCTTGGTCAGAACCTGGTGGAGTGCGGGGCTTGGGTTCCCCTACCCCACCCTACACTGTACCAGTAGGTGGAATTGCTGCCCCCCCCGCCAAATGGCACCAGATTGGGGCGATTGCTGCTGAGGTGCTATCCTAGTGAGGCAGGAGACCCTTCCCCCTGATTACAGCAGCTTTGCACAGTACATGGAATAGAAATAAAAGCAGGTTACTTTTAATTTACATTTTCATGCTGCAATAGCACACCTATTGTTTTTTTTAACCCAGTCCAAGATTTTAGCCTTCATTCAGTACAATCAAACAGAACCAAATTCATCACTGTTAGAATATGAAGCATCTGCCTCTGGAAACTGTAGTTTTATGTCCCAGTTTTAATTGCTAAAATCTGTTTGCATTTCGAAACAGGCATTCAACTGCTATGTTTCTAATTCCTTTGATAGGTGAGAGCGACTTCTAAAATTAAATTTTAATTGATTTTTAGGAGATTAATATAGCAATAAATCACTATATACTGGACACAGGAGATATAAAACTTCTTAGATCTAACTGACATTGTATTGTGGGATTATTAATTACAGAGAGTTTATCAGGTGTTACAAGTACATGTACAATTTCTTAAGAATTCCAATGTAAGTAGAACTGCATGATTAAAAACAAACCATCCATATTTTTAATATATGAACAAGGAGTCTGCTACTTACATCAAAATATGCTCCTGCATGCTCCAATATCAGCTGGGTGGAATCTGGCTTATTTTTACAATATGTAACATACATTTGGAACTTATCTGCCTGCAGAATAAAATGCAAATTTAAACAGCTTATGAAAGAGCATTTCCACTGCCTGAAACCAGTCAAACTACTGGGGCTTCTTTTCCAATTCAAACCAGTGATGTGAGAAAACACACTACATAATTACA
The DNA here is from genome assembly GCA_007922155.1 of Mesoclemmys tuberculata. Taxonomy (NCBI): domain Eukaryota; kingdom Metazoa; phylum Chordata; order Testudines; family Chelidae; genus Mesoclemmys; species Mesoclemmys tuberculata. Next base: position 8,126,217 of record ML675601.1, on the reverse strand, counting down.
ATCAAAATAATAAAAAGGCATGAGAAAGTCAATCTGTTGCTAAGTGAGCTATATTCTGCCCTCAGGTATATGTACACAATTCAAACTGATTTCAGTGGGAGCCATGATCTTGCATTTGTTGGCAGACACTGGCTTTTTAATTAAAAGTCAATGGTTTGTTTACTCAAAGAGGAAGAAAAGTACTTGTACAAATACACTAATTAAGAAAAAGACGACAAAAAATGAAAGCCTCCATCTCCTGCTCTCGATTTCATTTGTTACTTCTACCACCAACCATTATTTCATTACCCAAGTTACGAAGCAGTGCCCAACATCTTCTGGTAACTGTTCGTATTTCTCCAGCTCCTTTAGGAATATGCTGTGAGTAGAGAAAAACAGAACCATTAAATGGAACGAGGCATGTTTCCATTAGGGCAGATAACATTTATTTAGAGTTTGAGCAGATATATTGTGAGAGGATCTTTGTAGCAACAGCATTGTCTGACAACTGGATCAAGATATTATGAATGGATGAGAATTTGGAGTGCCAAGAGCCTACCAATATAACATCTCTAACAACAGAGATTTTATAACAGTGGGTGAAAAATACTGTTGTATTAAGTTTTTTTACTGCGGTGCTATCTACTCACTTCAGAAAGGGGCTAATTTGTGATCTCTCACCTAAGTCCCAGGAATGGTTTACTCTTTAAAATGTCAGTAAAAATAGAAAAGGAGATGGAGGCCTGGCCTGTAGTAAAAGTCTCCACTCCCATCCCCGCAAGACAATCAATGAAGGAAAAAGCTCTTTGTTATCCATAGACATAATAGTATGATATATAATAACGTATGAAGTTATTTAAGGGCATGGATAGGTGCATAACAGTGTAACCATCACGGGGCTTTCCTTGCAAGACCATCCCTTTCGCAGCCAAAATCATTCATTATCCATCTAAGTTCCTGATATGAATCGTTGGATTAAACTCTAAGATTTTTACACTGCTGATCTGGCAGAATGCACACTGCTATTGTACCTTGTGGATCATTAGAGATCATAGCTGTTGTGAAGCCCTCAGATAATATACAAAACGGTGGCTCCACTAGACATTATTATTACTATTTCTATTACAACAGCATGTAACAGCACCAGTCATGGCCAGGCAACAAACACATAGGCTTACATGGTCTGTAACTCAAAAAGATTTCAACTGAACTTAACACAAGATGCAGTAAGTGCATGTAACAAACAACAGGAGTTGTGAATAAGGCAACCTAAATATACTGCTTCTGAATCATTAAGAGTATATAAAAAAAAAAGTGTATACTGAACAAGTCTCTATGTTAAACTCCTCCTAACTGGTGCTAATTGCAACGTTTTTTTGGCAATTTTCACAGAAGGGCCAAGAAACCAACCGAAAAAGAGACAATCCTTATAGCTGTGGTTAATGAAAGTCAGAAACGAGGCCCACTTGACAGATGAAAATGACAAGCTTAACACAACCATTGCCTGTGCTAAGTAGAATTAGTGGTCTCCATCTCTTCAAGGCAATTGGCCAGTCTAGAACTTAAGCGTTCAAATTGCTTCTTATAAAATTCAAGATTAGAAGAGATACCTGGGCCAGAGAGGGTGGTTTTAAATGGAACTATATAGATATTTGATGAAAAATGCAATCGTCAAAGCAGATAATTCAACCATGAGGGAGACCCTTTAGTTACTGCTGTGGCAGTGTCTTTATTTTCTCTCTCTCTCTCTCTCTCTCTCTCTCTCTTGAATATATTCATATATTTAATATATATACACACACTATATTTTGATTGGGAAATCCCTGAAGTGATCATTTAATCTCTACTAGTAAAATGGGCATAAAAGCTAAGTTACTTACTTATTATGGAACTCATAGATTTCCTGCATGTTTCCGAAGATAATGTGTTCTTTGTTTACAATACCAGGTGGGATCTCCTCAACGCCACTGGTCATTTCCCACAGATATGTCTGACGAGAAGGAAAGAAGGCACATAAAAAAGGTATCAAGTTTCCAAAAAGTAGCAGTTTCTGAAGTCTGCAAGTCGACATTTTCACAGGGAGGAGTACAGGAAAATACAACTTGTAATTGATTTTGGTGTATGGAGCTTTACACATTGAGCAGCTTAAAAAAAAGTCAAGGCCTAAAACTGACAATCGTACATGCTCCTTGAGACCTTATCTTTTAAAACATCCAATCTTCCTGACAACAGACAGTGCTTCAGGATATTACACCACAGCAATGTTTGGATTCCAGAAGTTTTCATTTTGTGTAGTAGCTACTGCTGAGCATAACTTGCTCGAGTTTAACAATTACTGGGCATTTTTCCATGGAACCTCTCTGAATTTCTATTCAAAGAGAGTCAGCTAGTCCTGAAACATGTGATAAACATAATGAAACAATTAACACAGGCTCATCTCTGCTGCTAACAAAACAAATGGACCAAAAACTCCACAGGCATGGGAAGTCATCTCTGAGTCCACAAAAATGTTTTCGACTGGGCAAAAAGCAATAAATTGCTGTAAATGAAAATGAGCAAAAATAAAGCATGTAGGATAAATTCTGCACTGGCTGACACCTGGTAAAATTATACTGCCATCAGCAAGTTAGCAGGAGGCATAAGATAGTTCAGAATTTGGCTCTGTGATTATAAACTAACAACACTTGGTTGCTAAAGAAATTCAGAAGCAAAATGATAAACATAATGGAACCTTGTTCCATAAAATATACACTTACATCCATACATTCCCGGAGGTCTCTTACGTAAGCCTTTTCTGTCTGAATTAGCTCAGCCATAATGAACCTTAAAACGGACAAAAGAATGAAAAATCAAATCGCAGCCTGCTAGCTCACATAATGCTTTTCCACTGATCAGAATACGCTCTCTCCCTTGCAATGACCTTATTCTATTTCCAATATTACAAGAAAAGCACATGAGAGCTTAATTAGCATCAGAAAGACCTTTTTTGGGGGTTGGGGAAGGGGAGGAGATGAAGGCTCTTCCATCCAACACTAGGAAAGTTTAAATTTAAATAAAAAAAATTGAGGGAGGAGGCAGCAAGGATTTTAAGACAATTAACACAGCAAAAAGAAGATCAACAGGATACATGGGGCTCCTATTCAACTGATTAGAAAAGAAGAGCAACAGCTGCCACTATTCATGAGCAGGAAAAAACCCACCTTTTATTGAGTTGTGTTACATATTTAATATTATTTTAGTGGTCTTATTTTGCAAATAATTTAACCTTATTACTATTATTTCCCTCCTTACCCACTTATTTTTTTCTGGACTTCTGCCAACTTTTTAAAAAACAAAAAAACATTGATTTTTAAGCTTGGTTTTGAACATGCCCTAAACCAGATAGCCAAGGACCAAAATTGGAGGAAGGCAATGAATAGGTTTGTGCAAGGCTATGGAAGGTACACACTGGGTAGCACAGAGCTCTCCTTTGCTACATTCCTATTTAAAAAGTTTTTCTAAATCTTTAAGTAAAATATATGACAGTTGCTTCACTAACAGTAATTTATAAATTTATATCTGTAAAGGCTGCATTACTCTTTCCTGCGGGCAGATTTTCGCTTTTCTTCATTAAGCTCATGAGCAGCATCTCTCAGTTTCACCTCGGACCCAGGAACACTAGCTGGAATTATATCCAGCTGCAGGCTTTTGCTCTGTATTAAGGAGAAAAATTGAGGAGAGGAGAAAGTGAAAAACAGAGGTTGATCTAATCAGCTAGAAGGAGCTTTGTTAAAGTATTTGCTTATTCTCCTATTAGTATAGATGCAGAAATCTCACTCACCGATTTATTGGAATCGGAAGAAATCCCCAGGGCTTTTTCTAAAGAGGTCCTATATTTCTCCATGCGCAGAGAGAAGTCTCTGTATCTCTTGTCCACTGCTGTGACACATTTTTTAATCTCTGCTGCATGGGCATGCCCTTTTTCACAAAAGCCATCAGCCAGCTGTATCAACAGCTTCACCCTCTCTTTGGTTTGCTGTGAAAAACAACAGGAAAATATTGAAAAGCAACATTACTGCCAAGTACCTGTAACAAGAGGGCTCATTTTGTATAGCTAATTACTAAAGACAAGTGAAGGAGTGATGAGAAGGTAACAGGATCTCCCCTCTACCCCGCCCAAGTGTTTTCAAAGCAGATACCTTTTTTTCCTTCTCAAGGAATAGAAGATCAGAGAGTGCTGCCTGCTTCTTTATTATTTCAACAGCAGCAAAAAGCCTCATGCTTTAACTTTTAGAAATTCTCTTGATTGGAAATAGATAATATCAGTTCTGCAAGGTAAGCTTTTAGGGCAAGGTGTTTATACAGCTCCTGGCACCAAAGGTCTCTGATCCTACCACCACACAAACATTGGCATTGATCCTGCAAGACTTAAGCTTCTTCTTAAGGACAATGCATCCTTCTGGCAAATGGCTGCAAATGTGTGGGAGCTACACTAGAATGGTACTTTTAAATGCACCCTCTTTAACCACTGACTGTCACCGAAAATAACAGAGGCAGCTCATTGTACCATATACTGAAAGGTGTGATAGGCACGTGAACTTAAAAGGACTGGCTGAGGGGACGGTGGGTTTGGTGTGTAGAGGCATGTTTAGGTCCTTCCACATACAATGTGACCAGAGCCTCTCATTCCTTCCTGTGCACTCTCATGACATCCTCCATTTCCCACTATCTCCAGCAAGTATCTTCCTTTGACCACCAACTCTTTACCAGTTTGAGGCTCCATGATTTTTTCCACACAGGTCAGAACCAGGAGGTGGAGACAATGTGAAACTTTTCAAGTGGGGAGCAGGAGAGGGCCATTAGGGAAACCAGCCCCTGCTGCAGTGTACTGGTGCCCGAGTTCAACAATTCAAGTGGAACAAAATGTCCTGTACCTAGAACGTTAGGTTTGCACTTGTGATGCAGGGTCCCATGTGGGCACAGTGTGCAGAGAATTAAGCCTGTCGCTACCTAGAAATACTGCACTACACTAGGTAAGAGCTGTATCTGAATGACTGAACCTGGAATCTTGTGCTATCTTCTCATTAGTAAAGTGTTCAATATTTTGAAGCACACACACTGGAACATGATAAGCCTTCCTGCATTTTGTTAACATAAAATAAGATTTAAGCGTTGAGTTCCAGTCATCCATGCTTGACCTGAGAACCAACCATGCAGAGGACTCAAAAGGCGGTCATCTTTCTCCATGTTTAAGCAAGGTCCCCACAATTTTGTCAGTGTAGGATAACACCCGCAGTTTTTTGTTTCATTTCATGTCAACAGATAAGAAAGCCAATACAGGGAGTTGAAGCTAGCTAGTACCTGCTTTTGCTCTTTATTTACCTTTGCAGTGATCTGAAATTCTTCATGTTCTTTTAACAACTCTTGAGTGTGATGAATACTGGAACCAGTGGAGGTGTGTGTGGATAAATAAAACTCTCCATTATCATGGATCCATTCCAGAGCCTGAATAATGCAAGAGGCAATGAAGAGTAGAAAAGAAAATGGCATAATACTGTTTCAGCAGACACCAATTTAAAAGACTCCATGTACATAAAATAGGTACAAAAGAAAGTTACTAGACAGACCTATATTTCAGCTTCATCCCTCCTACGTCTCACCTGAAACACCTTTGAAATGGAGCTCACTTCCCCACAACTGGAAGTTCTTCAATATGCCTGACCCATATCTATTTTCCACACGTGGGTACATGGGCACACCATGCACCTGAGTCTGGAAATACTAACCAACAGCATCCATCAGCCTGCACACGTGTGAATCTCCTTGTGCTGAGGGTGTTAGAAGCAGCATGGGTTTCTCTCTCTCCATTTCCTGTTCTTACCACAAATCCTACAGGATCCGAAGCAGAGAGGATGGAGGGTGGGTGGTGGCGTGCAGACAGGGACCACACATCTCGAAGAAAAGACAGTCACTTACCTTGTAATTGTTGTTCTTTGAGAGGTGTTGCTCATGTCCATTCCATTGTAGGTGCATGTGTGCCCCGTGCACAGTTACTGGAAAATTTTTCCCCGTAGGAGATTTCATAGGGCTGGCTTTGAAGCCCCTTGGACTCCCGTGTGCATGGCACTGTATATCGGGTGCTGCTGGCCCTACGCCCCCTCAGTTCCTTGTTGCTGTCGAATCTGGCAGCGGGGATGGAGGCAGGTCATACAATGGACATAAACAACACATCTTGAAGAACAACAGTTACAAGGTAAGTAACTGTCTTTTCTTTTTCAAGTGCTTGCTCATCTCAATTCCACTGTAGGTGACTTGCAAACAGTACCTTAGAGGCGGGTTCGGAGTTCATAGGTTGGTTGACTGCAGCACCACCCCACTGAATCTGGCGTCATCCCTAGTCTGTTGTATGACAGCATAGTGGGATATAAAGGTATGAACTGATGACCATGTAGCAGCTTTGCATTATGTCCTGTATGGGCACCTGTGCCAAGCATGCTGCAGAAAACGCCTACGCTCTGGTGGAGTGAGCCGTGATGTTGCCTGGCAGTGGGACCTTCGCCTGCTCATAGCAGAAACGTTATGCAGGCGGTTACCCAGGAGGAGATTCATTGTGACGAGATGGGTAAGCCTTTCGGCCACCACGATAAATAGCTGCATGGACTTATGGAATGGCTTCACCTGCTCCAAACAGAAAGCCAGGGCTCTGCGTACCTCGAGTATGCCATTTCCTTTCCTCTTCAGAAGAGTGCAGCTTTGGGAAAAACACTGGCAGGAAAATGTCTTGGCTGGTGTGGGATTGTGAAACCACCTTGGGCAAGAAGGCCAGGTGAGGCCTCAGATGAACCTTATAAAAAGAATCATCTAAGGCAGCTCCGAGGTGAGTGCCCTGATTTCAGACACCCTCATAGCCGAGGTGATAGCTACTAAGGTGGCCATCTTCCACAACAGTAGCAGAAGTGGGCAAGTTTCCATAGGCTCACTCCACAGGCAAGTTTCCATAGGCTCACTCCACAGGCAAGTTTCCATAGGCCTCGTCAGTCTAGAGAGGACCAAATTCGGGTCCCAGGTGGGTTACAGGATCCTTGACCTGAGGGTAGAGCTTTTCTATGCTCTTCAGAAATCTCGCCACCATGGCGTTATAAAAACTGATCTCCCAAGAATCAGGGAATGGAAGGCTGAGACGGCAGCCAGATGCACCTTTAGTGAGACAACAGCTAGACCTTGAAGCTTGAGGTGCACCAGGTATTCCAGACCGCTTCCAGACAGAGGGCTGAGGAACGAGCCCCACCCTCTCTGTTGACATAGTACATTGCAGCGGTGTTGTCGGTCAGGATCCGAATCACCTTGCCCCTCAAGAAGGGAAGGAACACCGCGCATGCTAACGGATCGCTCGGCGCTTCCTGCCATTTATGTGGAGTCCCTGGTCCTCTTCTGACCAGGCCCCTGGGTACTGTGACTGGAGCTGATGTGCACCCCTTGCCCAGGTCTGAAGCATCTGACACCAGAGTCATTGAGGGGCCCCTGTCTGCAAAGAGCATTCCCTCCATCACCGTCCAAGGGTCTAACCACCACTCTAGGGAGGCCAGGACCTGTGTGAAAACATGCCTCCTTCTAATGGAGGGCAGCATACCAGTCTCCTGGATCAAGGGAGGGGATAATAGAGGCCAGAGAAACCATGTGGAATTTTTGCCTTCAGATGTACCTGTTTAGATCCCACAGGTCCAGGATGGTTCTGAGGTCCCCGTTGGTCTTTGGGATGAGGAAGTATTCAAAGTAGAAACCTCATCCTCTCATGTCTAGTGGGACCTCCTCTACGGCTCCCTGTAGGAGAAGATTGCGCACCTCTTGTAAGAGGAGTTGCTCGTGAGAGGGTTCCCTGAAGAGGGACAGTGATGGGAAGTTTAGGAAGGGTGGGGGTGCAGGATCCAGGAGCGAGGCTGGATTGCTGTCCTCATGCACAACGTCAAAATGAGTGACCATGAGGAGGTAGGTTGCTGCGCGGTCGAGGAAGCACGTGTGCTCTGCCTACCCTGCCTAATGTGCCTCTCTCTCCCTCTCCTGCTGTAGGTCCCAAAGCACTGTGCTCGGGACCTGGGTGGCTGCTGGCTCTGCTGGGGCTGAAACTGCCTCCTGGACGCTTGCTGTGTGGGTGTGTACAGACCCAATGAGAGCAAAGGTGCCTGTGTGGCCTTAAGCCAATGGAGTTTCACATCCATCTGCATCCATCTCCCCGTCTCACAGCACCAAGGGGAGAGGAGTGGTATCTGTACCTTCTATTCTGGTGCTCCCTGGACTGATGTCTTGGCGACAGGGAGTACAAGTCTGGTGACTGGTGGTGTCGCTGCCTGGACTGACTCAGCAAGGAAGACCGCCCATGGTAAGAGGAGGAGTGGGAGTGGCAAAGACTGTGGTTGGCAAGACTCCTTCCTGGGCGAGTGCTGCAATGCCAGAGACCGGGTTGTGTGCCGCCCAAGTGCAGGCGAACTCATCAGTGATGGTGACAGAGCACTGCTGGGCTCCAGACGGGGAGCGTCTGCTCGATACCGAGCGAGACCCGTGTCGACTCGTTGATGCTGCTGCCCTCGGTGCTGATGATTGTGAGTGACGCTTTGGGCTGTCCAGTACTCGTGCTCTGTCCCAAGAGACTGCTTCGGTGCTGGGAAATTCACCACAGGAGATTAGCCTCTCGGTGGGACTGATCTCTGCTGTGGTGACTCATTTTGAGGAGAAGTGCGTCAGGGGTCACGTGAAGAGAGCAGCCACTGGAGGGGACATTTTGGAGGTTTTCTCCTTGATGCGGGCGCCCTACCTCTCGCTCTTTCCATCCGGGCTGACAAGGTGCGAGGAACTGGCAGGGCCAACAGGTTGACTGCAGCCTGAAACCCCTCTGGTGTCAACAGCACCGCAAGGTTTAGCGGGTCCCCTTCCACTGTCTGGAGTCGAGGTGGGGTTTGGGGGGGAGGGGCGGTGCTCTGCAGAGGACGAAACCTGCCCCTGCAGGGTTGCTTGGTACACTAGCTCTGAGTTGCCAGAGCTCGACACCACGTCCTCAGTTTTCTTCCGCGTGGGGAGCAGTCGTCTGCTGGATGCTGTTTCCTGGGCTGCTGCTTCTGTTGTGAAAAGGAAGCCTGATGCAGCGATGGAGCCAGCGTCGGCGGAGCGCTCTGCACCGACCCAGTGCTTGGTGCCAAAAGAGTGGGACAGCTCCGACACCGGTCTCAGAGCCGCCTCCATTAACAAGGCCTTCAGACAGATTTCTCGGTCCTTTGGAGTCCTTGGTCTGAATGCTTTGCAATAGCACTTGTCCTTTCTATGAGACTCCCCAAGGCACTTCAAACAGTCTTCACAGGGGTTGCTAATAGGGAAGGCTGGAGATTGGGGCATACCAATTGGAGGTCCCTAACGGGACTACCTTATCTACTATTACAGCACTAGCTAACAACTATCTAAACAACTACTTAACAAGTACTTACAAAACAAAGTACTTGTTAAGGGGCACTCACCAAAGCAAGGAAGAACACAAGTTCCAGCAACTGTCAGTGGTGGAAAGAAGGAACAGAGGGGGCATAGGGCTGGCATCGCCTGATATTCCATCCCATGCATGTGGGATCCAGGAGGAGCCGAAGCCGGCCCTAAGGAATCTGCTAAGTGGAAACATTTTCTGGTAACCGTGCACGGGGCGTACACATACCTGGAATGGACGTGAGCAAGCACACGAAGAAGAACTTCCAGTTACAGGTAAATAACTTCCATTTCTTTTTTAAGTGCTGGTCCCTATGTGTAGTCCACACCTGGGTGACAGACAAGCAGTGCACAGACTGGAGAGGTTGCGAGGAAGTCCTCAGCAAAGATGCTTACAATACTGCAGTTCCTACTACATTTGCAGCAGAGGCCTGAACTAGCACCTAATGTCTAGCGAATGTGCGGACAGAGCATATGTCTAGTATTGCAGTGTCCTGCAGGGATACCATAGAGGCATCTTGTGCCCTTGTGTAACATGCCTCGCCTCTGTCAGAAGGAAGCATGCTAGCTAATCTGTACAACTTGATGATACACCTGAAAACCCACCCAGAGCTTCTTTGAGAGGATATTGCAATCTTTCTTTGGCAAGAAAAAGACTTGGTGATTTTCTGATGGGTTTGGTCCTTTGGAGGTAGAACATCATGGCACGTCTCACATCAAGGGAATTAAGTCTTATCTCTTGGGCAGAGAAGTGTGGTTGTGGGAAAAGGAAAGGTGAGTCAATCAGGCAGCAGCACAGCTGCAGCAGTACAGGAGCCAGCAAACAGCTGTAAACAGGGGAGTGTGAGTGGAAGTTTGGGGAGGGAGTGTGTGGTGTTCTCCAATTGTTGTGGGTTTGTTTTGGTGGGTTTTTCTTTTTTGTTTGTTTGTTTGTTTTATTTTTTGCTCTCACTGACAGGACATAGGTGAGGAAACTATGCCAGATACGGAAGCAGCAGTGGTAGTGACCGAAGGAGTGGAAGAGAGAAAGATGATGACTGGATGTAGAAGCTGTGGGATGTACATGATCTGGAGGAGGTACCTCAAAGAAGCTTTGTTTGTATGAAGTGCCGCCTGACAAAGCTGCTGAAACAGAAGATCCGAGGCTTGGAGATGCAGGAGGAAACTGATTGAGTTTAGAAAAGGATTTGAGCAGATGATGGAGCAAAGGCATGAGAAGGCTGAAGGGAACAACCCAGACTTGCAGATGGAAGGAGGACCAAAGAACTCTGAGGGGAGACTGCTCGGAGAGGAAAGTGGCCAGTGAAAGCATATTACAAGAACCAGACAGAGGAAAAGATGGGCTAGTGAAAGAGAAGTAGAGCTCAGGAACAGATTTACAGAGTTGGAAAATGAAGGGGTGCAGCAAGCGGTATCTGAAGGTGGGAGGGCAAGGAAGAAGAGAAGAGCTAGTCCTATATAAAGAGTTAATGAGCCAATGGAGGTACCACCAAATAAGAGCCCTGGGGGGGATCCAGGATAGGTTGCAGAAGAATAGGAGAATAGAAGATGAGAGGACTTGCAGCCAGACAGAAAAGGGGAGAGGCTGGAGAATTGCACCATCACCAGGAAAAGGCAGGTCTACATGATTAGGGACTCCTGAGAATCACAGACAGGCCTGTAACCAGAGCTGATCCAGAAAACAGAAGGGTGTGCTCTCTGCCTAATGTTAGGATACAAGATGTGGGCCTGAAGCTGAAGACGAACTTAGTGGAGGAGGTGTAGAATTACTTCAACTCAATGTTGCAGGAAGTATCTGAATCCTGCGTCCCAAGGAAGAGGAAAAAATTCACAGGCAAGAATTGTAGAGCAAGCTGGATGAGCAAGGGTTGCAGGTGATTAAGATAAAGCAGAAAGCCTAGGAGTGGAGGATAGGCGAGATCAACAAGTAAAGCAATCTCTTGGAGGTCAGAACATGTAGAGGGAAAGTGAGAAATGCCAAAAGCTACGTAGAGTTGGACCTTGCAAAACGAATTAAAACCAACAGTAAAAGGTTCTATGGCCATATAAACAAGAAGAAAGTAAAGAAAGAAGAAGTGGGACCCCTAAGCACAGAGGATGGAGTGGAGGTTAAGGATAATCTAGGCATGGCCCAATATCTAAACAAATACGTGACACATGAAATCGCAAGGATTTTTAATGAATCTGTAAACTCAGGGGTTATACCATATGATTGGAGAATTGTGAACATAGTTCTTATTTTCAAGAAAGTGGAAAAAAGGTGATCCGGGTAACTACAGGCCTGTCAGTAGTATGCAAGGTGCTGGAAAAAATTTTGAAAGAGAAAGTAGTTAAGGACATTGAGGTTAATGGTAATTGAGACAAAATACAACATTGTTTTATAAAAGGCAGATCATGCCAGACCAACCTGATCTTTTTTGAGATAAGATTTTTTAGAAAAAGGGAATGCAGTGGATCTAATCTGCCTAGATTTCTGTAAGGCATCTGATAAGGTTCCACATGGGGAATTATTAGTTAAATTAGAAAAAATGGGGATTAATATGAAAATTGGAAGGTGGATAAGGAACTGATTAAAGGGGAGACTACAACAAGTCATACTGAAGGGTGAACTGTCAGGCTGGAGGGAGGTTATTAGTGGAGTTCTTCAGTGATCAGTTTTGGGATCTTTAATCTTTTTATTACTTACCTTGGCACAAAAAGTGGGTGTACGCTAATAAAGTTTGCGGATAACATGAAGTTGGGAGGTATTGCTAATACAGAGAAAGACTGGGATATATTACAACAAGCTCTAGATGACCTTGTAAACTAGAGTAATAGAAATAGAATGAAATTTAATAGTGGAAAGCGCAAGGTCATGCACTTACGGGCTAATAACAAGAACTTTTGCTATAACCTGAGGACGCACCATTTTGAAGTGACAGAGGAAGACAAAGACCTGGGCATGTTGGCTGATTACAGGAAGACTATGAGCCGCCAATGTGATGTGGCCGTGAAATAAGCTGATGTGGTCCTAGGAGTATCAGATGAGGTATTTCCAGTAGAGATAGGGAGGTGTACAAGGCATTGGTCAGACCTCATCTGGAATACTGCGTGCAGTTCTGGTCCCATATATTTAAGAAAGATGTATTCAAACTGGAACAGGTGCAGTGAAGAGCTACTAGGATGATCCGAGGAATGGAAAACCTGCTTTATGAGAGGAGACTCGAAGAGCTTGGCTTGTTTAGCCTAACCAAAAGAAGGTGGAGGGGACATATGATTGCTCTCTATAAATACATCAGAAGGACAAATACCAGAGAGGGAGAAGAATTATTTAAGTTCAGCACCAATGTGAACACAAGAACAAATGGATATAAACTGGTCATCAGAAAGTTTAGACTTGAAAGTAGACAAAAGGTTTCTAACCATCAGAGGAGTGAAGTTCTGAAACAGCTTTTCAAGGGGATCAGTGCAGGCACGAAATCTAGCTCGCTTCAAGACTGTACTTGATAAGTTTATGGAGTGGATGGTCTGATGGGACAGCTTAATTTGGCAATTGACTGATCTTTGTCTAATAGAAGCAAATATGCCCAATGTCCTGTGATGGGAAGTTAGATGGGGGTGGGTTCTGAGTTATTACAGAGAATTCTTTATGGGTGTCTGACTGGTGAGTCTTGCCCACATGCTTAGGGTTTAACTGAATGCCATATTTGGGATCAGGAAGGATTTCTCCCCAGGGCATATTGGCAGAGGCCGTGGGGATTTTTCATCTTCCTTTTTGCCTGGGCACAAGTCACTTGCTGGTGGATTCTCTGTACCTTTTAGTCTTTAAATCATTATTTGAGGACTTCAATAACTCAGTCTTAGGTTGGGGTCTATTACAGGAGTGGGTGGGTGAAGTTCTTTGGCCAGCGTTGTGCAGGATGTCAGACTAGATGATCATAATGGTCCCTTCTGACCTTATAGTCTGAGTCTGTGAGTAGAAACTTCAGTTGCCATGGAATTCAGAAATAACCTTAGGGAGGAATTTAGGATGAAGGTGAACGGGTATCTTTTCCCTGTGAAAAAACATATGAGGAGGGTTGGCCACAAGGGCTCCCACCTCACTCACCCTCCTAGTCAAAGCAATAGCAACTAAAAATGTATCTTCCATGGACAGGTAGGACATGGAGCATGTCACCAAGGGTTCAAACAGTAGCCTGATGAATGCTGAGAGGATGGGATTGAGGTCCCACTGAGGTGCAGGTTTGACCACTGGCAGAAAGGTCCTGACTAGGCTCCTCTTACTGTATCTTACTGTAGTGGGGGGGGGTGAAAACAGAACATCTGTCTTCCAGGAGGAAGGCACTAATCACTGCAAGGTCGACCTGGAATGAGCAAATGGACTAAGCTTTTTAGAGACAGGAGATAATCTAAAATGACTAGAATATCTTCAGTGCCTAGAGAAGGCTGATTATGTTGTGCCCAAATAGAGAAATGTCTTCATTCAGCTAGGTAACAGGGCCTAGTTGAATCTTTCCTACTTTGAATAAGGATAGCCCATGAGATGGAGTAAGTCCAGATACCAGTCCAGGGGTATCTGATTCTGCCCCACTCCTGGGTTAGGAGATCAATGGAGGGGCAGATCCTGATCTTGGGGGGTGGGTTGACATTTTCAGAAGCTTTGTGAACCAAAACTGCCCAGGCCAATTGAGTGCTAGGAGAATGACTTTAGGATCTATGATAGCAAGAGAATGGAAGGAAAGGCATAGCTGAGATCCTAAGACCATGATAACATGATTGTGTCACCCTGGGAGCCGTGGCCCATAGCTCCTCTGCAGCCGTACAAGGGACGTTTTCTGTTTCTTTGGGATGCAAAGAGATCCCATTGAGGTGTATGCCACTGAATGAGTAATTTGTTCAAGATAGAGTCATGAACCTCCCACTTGTGGTCCACAGAGAAGTGTCTGTTCACATGGTCTGCTAATGAGTTCTGAGCACCTGGTATGTGGCTTGGATAGGGATGCAGTTTCTGATGCACCATTTCTAAAGCCTGACTGCTTCCAGGCAAAGGGGAAGAGAAATTGCTGTGCCCTGTTTCTTTATGCAAAAGACCATGGTGATGTTCTCTGTCATCACTTGGATATGGAGCGAATGTATAAACATCAGAAGCACTCAGCAAGACAGGTGGACTGTTCTCAGTTGTAGTACACTGAAGTTCAGTTTGGCCTCCTGTGGAGTCCAGATATCTTGTGCAGTATGGTTGTTCAGGTGATCAGCCCAACCTAGAAAAGAAACACCTGTTACAATGGTGGCACTGGGGTGGGAACATGGTCGGGAACACTCACTCTCACTCTCTCCAAGTTCGACCACCAGGTCAGAGAGGAGATGAATCTGGCAGGAACAGTCACTCTGGAGTTGATTCATATTGTCTGGTGAATCAGACCGGAGTCAGGCCTGTAGACATCGTAGATGAAACTTGGCAAATGGTGTCACATAAGTGCATGAAGCCATATGGCCTAAAAGTGAGAGGCACATTCTGACCATAGTTAAACTGTGAGTAATCTGTGCTACAGGCTGCTCATTAACTGAAATTTTTTCAGTAGGAAAGAAAGCTCTCATGGAAACAGAGTCCTGTGTCACTCTGATGAAGTTTATGGTCCAGGTGGGTGATAAAATGGATTTTTCTTTGTTCATGCAAATGGGCTGCTAGACGATGGAGCAGAAACTCTGACTTGACCTCTTCGCAGGAGCGACCTACTTAGAGCCAATCATCCATGTAACTCTGACATCTCATTTGGGCTTCCACCACAGAGAAAACTTTTGTAAACATTCTGGGTGCTGTTGCTAGCCCAAAGGGGAGGACTCCGAACTGGAACTGTTCTTGGCCCTCCATAAACCATAGGAATCTTCTATTGGAGGGATGACTGTCTACATAAAAGTATCCATTTTTCATGTCAAGAACTGAGAACCACATTCCTATTATCAATGCTAACATGAACAACTTGAATTTCGACTTTCGAATAAAGACGTTTAGTTGCAAAAGGTCCATAATGGGTCTCCACCCTCTGTCGTCTTTGGGGACTAAGAAATACAGGATATAAAACTGTCTCCCTTGATACTGAGGTGAGACACTCTACTGTCCCTCATTGTAGCAGGAAGTCTGTCTTTTCATGAAGAATCACCTTGTGAGAGTTGTCCCTGAAAGGAGATTGGAAAGGGGATTTGTGCTACCCTTGATGGATAATTTCCAACACCCAACTGTCTATTGTGATTAAGTCCCAACTGAGGGCATAACGGGGGAGGAGGTTGGTGGCATTTGTGACGAGCAAGATGTCAAAAGTAGCCATTTGCAAGTGGCTGGAAATGCGTAGAGGTCGTGATGGTACAGGGAGCTAAGAAGCAAAGCCTCCGAATCCTCTGAGATTTCCATGGATGCTTGTCTGAATGCTGGTGATAGAACATTCAAGGAGGAGGTGATCTTGGCATATATGCTTGTCTCTGGTGTTTTCTCCTCAGTACCAGAGTGTAAATCCCTAGGTACCCTAGAATTGATCTCAAATCATTTAACAAGCATAGGGAGTCACCCCTTTTATTGCTAAACAGATTTGACTTGCTAAAGGGAAGGTCCTGTATGGTATTCTGGATCTCCCCGGGGAAACCTGAAGATTATATACAAGAATTCCTCTTCATGACTATACCACTTGCCAGGTCTCTGTATGCCATATCTGCTACATCCATTGCAGACTGAAGGGATGTTCTTACCACTAACTTGCCCTCTTCTATGAATGACTGAAATTGGGCTCTGTCCTCACACGGAGGTTTATCCTTAAAGTCCACTAGTCTGGAATAGTTGTTAAAGTCATATATCACTAACACCACCTGATAGTTAGCTGATAGATAGACTTGCAGGCCCAGAGAGGGTCAGGATATGCAAATCTTGAACCCTCGGACCCTAGGGATAGTCCCACACCATAGGAAGAGAGTCCCCAGTATGAACAAAACCAAGCTATACTAAGATAAAAGCTATGCAATACAAAATTTATTTACGAATCTATTTACAAGTTCTATCAAGAGAAAAAGCTGGATAAATCCATAGAGACAGGAATTCCAACTCAGGCCATGCGGTGGTAAGAAGAAAGGTAAGGCATCAGCTCACGTTGCTTCTTATGGCCTTGGTTGAGAACATGAGAAGATCCATTGTGTATGTACAGGCCAATGGAGACTGCTTGTTAGAATTTCCAAACTTGGGCGCATGACACACACATACATACCTACGTATGGAATACACATAGAGACCAGCACTCAAAGAAGAATGAATAGATTTGGAACACTGTGCCAAATTCATCAAGTATTTTTAGAGCAAAATCATCTACTAATGTCAGGATGAAGAGAGCCAATAAATTAGTGTAAATATTTCACGTAAATCCACTACTACACATGGGATTCTTTCCAGGAAGGACAAGGGAATTCATTGACTAAATTTACAGCTTAATTATTCAACTGTAAAGCTCTATTCTTTTACCCATAAGGAAGGCAAAAATAAAACATCACATTTTTGGTGAAATACAGCACTCAACTGAAGTTGCTTTAACTCAACAGAAGAAATGAATTGTTTGTTGAAAAATACACTGGAATTGAAGTGGAAGAGAAGGAGCTCTGAACACTTGCCCCAGGAACTAGAGGAAAAACAGTACCTAAATACCAGTTTACATTTTGCTTACCAACGTACTCCAAATCCATAAGTCACACTATGAAGTTAGAAGACTTCCAGATTTTAATTGGAAGCAGTAGTGGGGGAATGGGGGATATTGAATTTAAATGTAAGATATCTAAATTGCATTTGTCTCTATTAAGGTTTATGTTCCAGTATCATTCCCAAAGCAATGTGTTGGAAAATTCACACTCTAAAATGCTTACATTTTACCCTAAAACACCTTTTCCACTTGCTATTATGAATCATTATTCACAGATGTGCCATGTCCACCTGCTTTGTCTTCTAACTTTTAACTTTGCCACCCACTTCATTTACTTCTGAAAAAACCTGAACATTAATCTGTGCTACAATGAACATTAACGAAATGTCACGAGGAATGAGCACCAGGCTCTACACTACTCCATCTAAACTGGGATCTGAAGATAAGGAAATTAAACATGAAATCTTATAGTTTATGCTATATCATCACTAGCTCTCTCTACTGGCCATGGGTTAACGCTGCAGCACAGAATGGCATGCAAAGTCAGCCACTATCCTTTGTTACAACAATATTTCAAACTAGATATTTAAAACACACACTAACTACCTGAATTAGGAATCTTCTTGTTTTTACTGGCTTTCTGCATTCCAAGACCTTGAAACTCTTACTGGAGAGGCCCAGACCTAGTTAAAATTAAACTGTAAGCCTCCTCTCCTTTCATCTAGTCAAAAGGAAGCAGGAGACCTCCTATAAAACATAGTTACTTACCAGTAACTACTGTTCTTCGAGATGTGTTGCTCATATCCATTCCACTTAGGTGTGTGCGCGCCCTCGTGCACGGCCAATCGGAGAACTTTTACTAGCAGTCCCTGCAGGGGCCGGTCCAGCGACCCCATAGTGTCGCCGCCATGCGGCGGCACAACCATTGCTGCCGGCCCCTCCCCTCTTCAGTCCCTTCTTTCTGCCGACTCCGACAGTGGGGACGGAGGGTGGGTGTGGAATGGATATGAGCAACACATCTCGAAGAACAACAGTTACTGGTAAGTAACTATGTTTTCTCCTTTGAGTGGTTGCTCATATGCATTCCACTTAGGTGAATAACGAGCCTTACCTGAAGGCGGGTAGGAGTCAACGTCGGGCTGCCCTCAGCACTGCCCTGCCCACGCGAGCATCGTCCCTGGACTGCTGGATGATAGCATAATGCGCAGCAAAGGTGTGCACAGAAGACCAAGTGGCAGCCTTGCAGATGTCTTCCAGGGGAACCCTCTCCAGGAAGGCCGCCGACGCGGCCTGTGCCCTTGTAGAGTGCGCTGTCACTGGTCCGGGAAGCTGGACACCCGCACTCTCGTAGCACAGCCGGATACAGGCGGTGATCCACTTGGCGATGCCCTGTGATGACACAGGGGAGTCTCTCAGCCTCTCTGCCACCGCGACGAAGAGCTGGGTGGTCTTGCGGAGCGGTTTCGTTCTATCGAGGTAGAACGCCAGTGCCCTCCTCACATCGAGGGTGTGTAACCTCCTCTCGTCCTCGGACCCGTGCGGTTTGGGAAAAAACAGGGAGGAAAATATCTTGGTTACAATGGAACTTAGAGACTACCTTAGGTAGAAAAGCTGGGTGAGGCCTAAGCTGTACCTTATTCTGGAAGAACACCGTATAGGGGCGTTCCGAGGTCAGGGCTCTCAGCTCAGAGACCCTCCTGGCAGAAGTGATGGCCACAAGGAAGGCCACCTTCCAGGATAGGATCAGCAGGGGGCAAGTGGCCAAGGGCTCCAAGGACTAGGTTCAGGTCCCAGGGAGGCACTGGGTCACGGACCTGCGGATACAGCCTCTCGATTCCCCTGAGAAACCTCACCGACATGGGGTGAGAGAATAGGGACCTCCCCTCCACCGGCTGGTGGAAAGCCGAGATGGCTGCCAAGTGGACCCTTAGGGAAGCCAACGCCAACCCTTGTTGTTTGAGTTGCAGCAGGTAGTCCAGGACCGCCTGCACGGAAGACGTACCGGGGGTTATGCCCCGCGATTCCGACCAGCAGGTGAACCTCCTCCACTTGGCCTTGTATGTGCTGTGGGTGGAGGGCCTCCTGCTTCCCAGGAGCACATGTTGGACCTGCTCCGAGCAGGTTCTCTCCTCCTCCGTTAGCCAGAGAGCCTCCAGGCCGTCAGGTGTAGGGACTCCAGGTTGGGGTGCAGCAGGCGACCGTTGTCCTGGGAGAGAAGGTCCGGTTTCTTCGGGAGCTCGATCGGGGGAGCGACTGACAGGTCCTGAAGCAGGCAAAACCAGTATTGTCTCGGCCACGCTGGGGCGATCAGGATGATGTCCGCTCTGTCCCTCTTGATTTTCAAGAGGACCCTGGGCAGGAGCGGGAGGAGGGGAAACGCGTACAGGAAGCCCCCCGTCCATTTGATCAGGAACGCGTCGGAGACGGAGCCCGGCTCGTGACCCCTGAGTAAGCAAAACCTCGGGCACTTCGCGTTCCAGGCTGACGCAAACAGGTCCAGGTGGGGAACACCCCACTCGCGGAAGATCATGGCGACCACCTACGGGTGAAGAGACCAGTCATGTTGGGGGAGAAACGACCTGCTGAGGTGGTCTGCCTCGTCGTTCCTGGCCCCTGGGAGGTGAGAGGCGGTTAAACAGAAGTTGCGTCTCACCGCCAAGTCCCAAAGTCGAAGCGCCTCCTGGCACAGTAGGGAGGAGTGCGCTCCCCCTTGCTTTTTGATGTAGTACATTGCAGTGGTATTGTCTGTCAACACCTGTACCATTCTCCCGAATAAAGCGTGGCGAAACACTTCGCAAGCCAGTCTGACTGCCCTCAGTTCCTTTACATTGATATGGAGGGCAGTCTCCCTCCGGGACCAGAGACCTTGTGTGGTCAGACCACCAGTGATATGCGCTCCCCACCCCAGGTCTGAGGCGTCCGTGATCAGAGTGATGACACAGTGACCCCAACACCACAGGGGGGACTGTTACCACCCTGTTCAGGGCATGCCTGCTGGGCATGTACACTTTGTTCAACCAGCTCTGGAGGGGCCTGAGTCTGAGGCGGGCCAGTCCCACTACATAAGTGCATGAGGCCATGTGGCCTAACAGCCGTAGGCACTGCCTGGCTGTTGTCGTGGGACACCTCTGGAGTTGCGATATTATCGCCGCCATAGCTTTGAACCTCGAGCGTGGGAGGGAGGCTTTGGCCCGCACCGAGTCTAGGTGGGCCCCTATGAACTCTATGTTCTGTACTGGATATAGTGTTGACTTCTGCTCGTTTATGAGCAGTCCCAGGGTATTGCAGGTGGTCTGGACGAGGGAGACCGCCTCGCGCACCTGCGACTTGGTCTTGCCCCTTATCAGCCAGTCGTCCAGGTATGGGAAGATTTGGACCCTGCTGCGCCTCAGGGAGGCCGCCACCACTGCCATACACTTTGTGAACACCCTGGAGGATGAGGCCAGGCCAAAGGGGAGGACCGTAAACTGGTAGTGGCCCCCAGCTACCATAAACCTTAGGAATCTCCTGTGGGCGGGAAGGATGGAGATGTGAAAGTACGCATCCTTCAGGTCGAGGGCGGTGAACCAGTCCCCTGGGTTCAGTACCGGGATAATGGACGCTAGGGACACCATGCGGAATTTGAGCTTTTTTATGAACCTGTTGAATTTGTGCAGGTCCAGTATAGGTCTGAGGCCTCCTTTTGCCTTGGGGACGAGGAAATACCTGGAGTAGAATCCCCTCCCCACCTCGAGTGGTGGGACCACTTCTATGGCACCTTTGAGAAGGAGGGTGTGAACCTCCTGGTGGAGTACATGCTCGTGAGATGGGTCCCTGAAAAGGGACGGGGGGGGGATTGGGGGGGTAGCCAGCAGCTGGAGGGCATAGCCCCAGCGGATGGTGCTGAGGACCCATTGGTCCGACGTTATCTCCCACCACAGGCTGATGTACGGTCTTAGCCTGTCCTGGAAAGGCGGGGGGTGGCCCAAGGAACGTAAAGGGATGCCACCCTCGGATGCAATGTCAGAATTGTCTTTTGCCCTTGGGGCCCCGGGAGGGACCCTTGAAGGAAGACGAGGGGGTTGCAGGTCGGTCGCGCCGTCCTGCGCCCCTGTTCCTGTCCCGACCCCTGGGAGGGGGGAATGGCCTAGGCGGCGGCCTAGTCTGCTGCTGGTGCCGCTGTGGCGGTTGTTGCAGCTGTTGGCGGGCTTGCAGTCTTGCCGCCTGGGGTGTGTAAAGGCCCAAGGAGCGTAGCGTCGTCCTTGAGTCCTTCAGGGCGTGCAGCTTCTCATCCGTCCTCTCCGAGAAGAGGGCGGCTCCATTAAACGGCAGGTCTTGAATGGAGTGCTGCACCTCCTGTGACAGATCAGTAGATTGCAGCCACGCTGCCCGCCGCATAGCGACAGCGGAGGCCATAGCCCTGCTGGCCGTGTCCGCAGCGTCAGACGCAGTTTGTAAGGCTGCACTGGCTACTGTCACCCCTTCCTCCAGCACCATGGCAAAGTCGGCGGCCTGGTCTGGAGGCAGGGACTCCGAGAACCTTTTCAAGGAGTCCCACAAGTTTAGATTATATCTGCCCAGGAGAGCCTGATGGTTGGCTACCCTGAGCTGGAGCGCCCCTGTGGAGTAGACCTTCCTGCCGAAAAGGTCTAGTCTCCTGCCCTCTCTGTTTTTAGGGGAGGCGCTCTGGGCACCCTGCCTGTCTTTCTGGTTGGCAGCCTCTACCACTAAGGTGCCCGCGGCAGGGTGTGCATATAAGTATTCGTGCCCCTCGGCTGGCACATAATACTTCTTCTTGGCGCCCTTAGATGTGGGGGCGACCAAGGCAGGGGTCTGCCATACTGCTTTGGCTAGGCGTAGGACCCTGTCGTGAATGGGGAGGGCTACTCTGGAAGGGCCTTGGGTCCCCATCCGGCTGAAGAGGGGGTCCACCTCTTCCTCTAGAACCTTGACCTGTAGTTCTAGGTTCGAGGCCACCCGTTTCAGGAGTTCTTGGTGGGCCTTAAAGTCAATGAGTGGGGCCCCTTGGTCCCTTATGGCCGCCTCGTCTGGGGACGACGAGTACGAGGGGTGGCGGGGTCCTGTGGAGGGGCCCTCCCCAGGGTCCTCCTCCTGGGAGGAAAAGGAGTGGTCACCCTCCTGCACCGAGGGTGCCTGTTGTGAATGGGTGACCGAGACAGGGGCCGGCATAGTTCCCTGCCCCATCTGAGCCGCCCATTGGGCCCACATTGGCCACTGCCAGGGCCCCTGGGTCCAGCTCAGAGGCAGCGTCGGTGCCGAGGGCAACGCCGGCGCTGCTATAGGCGGTGTCGGCACCGCGGGGAGAGGTACCTGCGGCACCGGGGTCTGCGGTACCGGGGGTTGCGGTGCCGGCTGTGCCGGTGCCGGTTGCGGTGCCGGCGAGGGTTCTTGCTCCTGGCGGCGGGTCCGGGATCCCGAGCCAGGGGTGCGGGGAAGGCGACGGCGGTGCCGGGAGGAGACGCTCCGTGGCTCACTAGATGAAGAGTCGGAGGAGCGATGTCGTCTGCCTCGTCTTTGGGGCGATCCCGAGGACGAAGATGGAGATCTGCGCCGGGGTGGGGAAGCCTTCCGCAGCCTCTTCCTTGGTGCTGGGGAACGGTGCCGAGCGCGCCGGCTCGGTGCCGGGCTGGAGCTGGATCCGGAGCTGGAGCGGAGTCGGGAGCGGTGCTGGGAGTCCTCCGACGACGAAGGGGGAGAGGAGCCTCCGGGCTCGGTCCTTCGGCGTCGGGCGATAGTGATGGCGGGTGGCTGGACGTCCGGTGCCGATGCCGCCCACCCTTCGGGGACACCCAACACGGGCTTGCCCTGGAAAACAGGCTCTGGGCCCCTCACGCGAGGGGGTGCCAGAGGCGTGGGCAGGGTCATCAAGACGCGAGCCGCCTCGAACGCCTCCGGTGTCGAAGGAGCCTGTAAGGTAGGTCCCTCGCTCACGCGAGTCGGGGAGACCTCCTTGGTCAGTGTCGGTCCCGGTGCCGGGGTTGGGGGCCGGTCCAGGGGACGCACCTCTGTGCTCGACCCCGGCCGCTCCTGCGGTGCAGGGGAGCTCTCCACAAGCGGGCGGCGCTTCTTCTTTTTCTTCAGCACCGTGCTCCCCGGTGCCGGAGGTGCACTCCGCACCAAGGACACACTCGGTGCCGTGGTGGACCGCGTGGGCTCAGACGCCGGGCTGAGCGCGGTCTCCATTAGAAAAGCCTTCAGCCTCACTTCTCGGTCCTTTTGAGTCCGAGGCTTGAAGGACTTACATATTTTACATTGGTCTCGCCGATGTTGTTCCCCCAGACACCGTAAACAACGGTCATGGGGGTCGCTAGCTGGGAAGGCCTTCCCACAGCTAGCGCATGGCTTGAAGCCGGACGCGCCGGGCATGGCCGCGGGCGTCTGAGCCCTAAGGCTCCCTAACTAAACTACAAAAAACCTCTCTAACTGAAAGCTAACTTAGTTCGGGGCGAACTACTAACTAAATACTCACTTTTTAAGGCGAAAGAAAAACCTGAGAAGAGCAGGGTTAGTTCTCGACCGACCGTCACGGGAGGAAAGAAGGAACTGAAGAGGGGAGGGGCCGGCAGCGACGGTTGTGCTGCCGCATGGCGGCGACACTACGGGGTCGCTGGACCGGCCCCTGCAGGGACTGCTAATAAAAGTTCTCCGACTGGCCGTGCACGAGGGCGCGCACACACCTAAGTGGAATGCATATGAGCAACCACTCGAAGGAGAACCAATTCTTTCCTTTGCTCATTACAAGGGTTACTTGTCTAGCTCCATCTCAACTTCTGTTTCCCTAATTATCTCTTCCTGAGATTTTATGGCCACCAAGGCCTTTTTCTGCATTAGGAATTCAGCTAGCAACTTCAGCTCAACACAGCCCAAATTGAGCTTTTGAACTTCTCTCTGCTCTTCCTCATTTCCTGGCCACCCAGGTCCACAATCTGCTCATCATCTTGGACCCTGAACTCTCTCTAGGTCTACACATCCAGGCTGTGTCCAAGCCTGGATTCTTTTACCCATACAATAGTTCTGAAATTCAGCCTTTTCTGACTCTCCATACTAGCAAGTCATTTTCTCCAGACCCAAGTTATTCTAAATTTCTACCTCTTTGGCCTCAATTACAGTGACTTCTACAAAGTAATGCAGAACACTGGAGAGCCAGGATGCAGATGTATAGAACCCAACAGGTAGCTACAGAGGCTCTTTTCTGCCTCTGAAGGAAAGAGGCAGGAAGAATGCCTCCTGATTTAAATTTCCAATGAGCAAGTACACAATGAGCAAAGTGACACAAAATGAAATGTGCTGAACTCACTTACATAAGAGATAGACAGCATGATGATGCCTGTGCACCAAACAAATCAGAACTACGGCAACAAAGTACACACTGCTAAGCAGGTTGGGATGCCCCTTCTCGAGTATCACTAGCTATGCTAACTTCTTTACATTTTGAAATCTGAGCACAAGCACCAGAATTCTGGCTTTGTCCTGTACCAATGCACGAGCAGGAGTGTGTATACGTGCGCACACGTACTCATGCACACAAACAGCAACTCTTGTTTTGACATGTTTATTGCTTGAAATTGTTTTTTAAACCATGAGTTCATTTTAGAGACACATTGCCAGTTATTGCTTCAAAATTTATTCTCCTAACATTTGACATAGTCCTTCTCATCCAGAAGATGATGGTTTTTCCACACTAATCAGGTAGATAGATAGATATCTCACGTAAACATTAAGTCTATATTTTGAAGTTGCAGAGGACTATGCATGGGAAATTGGAGGAACAAATTTAGAAGCTGGGTTAATGGCCCTTTAATGATGTTAGCTCTAAAATTCTAAATGCTTGCAGAATCAGCACCACATCCTCGCAAATTGTGCTCTTTTATTCTCCAGTTGGGCAGACACAAGTCTGCAACCACAAAAACTGCGTGGGTTTTGGTCATCTTTAAATCAAAATCAAATCTATTTCAATATAATTTTGTAATCTGGCCTTTCAATGTGCAGTCCCAGCACTGCTTGATATAACTGAATTGCAAACTGAACAACAGGATTTACAGTGGAAAGGCTGACAACCCCTTTAACTATGCCAGTTAACAATGTCACTGTCACAATGATCGCTTTTACAAGAGCAAACCTGAGAAAGAGAAAAAGTGATGTTATGCAGAGACTCAACTTATGATAAATCACTCAAAGTAATTTACATAGATATCAAGAAAGTTTTAATCTAATTTCTCCACTCCTGCTTCACTCCACCACCTAACCTGCACTTCTGTCACTTATTTGTATTCCTCTGAATCTAATCATACAATAAAACACAGTTGGCACATCCAGCATTGAAGAGGGCACATTGCATGCTAAAGTTCTTGAAAAAAATATGCACCAGTTAAGGCATTCAAATTAGAAATATTTCCAGAAGGTAACTTAATTTTCATCCATTCCAGCACTTGCTGTCCTTGTTCTTTGTAAGCCATTCATATAATTTTTCATGGACCCAAGAACAGATAACAGCCAATATTTTTAAGCCTCTCTGCTTATTGTTGAAGTCACAGAGAGATGAGACTTAGTTTTTGGAAACTTTTAAAAAAAATAGGTCTCCAGAAACTGTGCAAAGAATGGAAACTAATACAACCACATGGACCATGTATGGTATGTGGGTTGACAGAGATTACTTCAAACAGTTCCGGCTCCGGCACATGGCATGCATGCACACCCATGTACGGAATCCACATAGGGACCAACACTCCAGTAAGCACTATCTGTTGTTCCTGTTGTGTGCTTTTTTACTGACCCTGAAACCTTAGAATGACAATACTGACAGGAACTTCACCAGTTGATTAGTGAACTTTGGCCAAGTTAATATAATGGAGCACCCAAGTTGGTCATAATTTAACATTTTTTTAAAAAAAACTAATTAAACTTCAGAGGTCTACAAAGTTTTTGACAGACACTTTCTGTGTTATCTAGTCAATTTCAAGAAGTTAAAAGCCATTTCAATTACTACTTCTGCCTTGGAGTTCCCCTGCTATTTTTATGGTTTAAAAATCACTTCTCTTTTTAAATGATTCTCTCTACCAGTCTAATAGACTCACAGAAATATGACACTAACCCAGTATGCAGGACAAACAGTGAAACCAAATGCATACAAAGTGCTATTAAACGCACAAAATAGCAAAGATTTTTCTTCCCTGATCTTTCACTTACAATTATGTTGTATTATTTAGTAGTTCTGAAGATACTCAAAAGAAATGGTATTTTTAAAGTTATTATTGTTATTACTCAGCCTTTCAGGTATTTCCCTATTCATATTACTTTGTAATGGAAGAATTTACTAAAATGTTTAACAATTTATTTAACAGTCTGGCCAAAAAACCCCAACAGTATGGTAACACAACAGCCTCTTTGTAGTACAGTATGAGTGTGACAGATTCATTAGAGGTGTCTGCTTAAATTTCAAAATTATTTCTAGAGTTCTATTTTGAGGGAGGAGTGGGGTGAAGTTTTCATATGTCGATTCTTAATGGCTTGCCTTTCAGAAGTTCTGAGTACATTAGTCAATGGGAGATACCCAACTTTCAGAGGAATTAAGTAAGAAGCCAAACTTTGATGTGTATGGAATTTGAGTTGCATAGAATGGAAAGCATTTCTAGACAAAATCCTGACCTGTTTGGCACTTCTTTCAAAGACCACATATTGCTGACACTGGTCAAGGCGCCTTTTTCTCATGGTCCAGTAATGCAGTACGCGGTTCTCCCTCTGGAAGAGTTCGTTCAAGATATCTGCAGGGACAGACAAATGAGCAGAGGGTTATAGTCCTTCATTTTGTAATGAATGGAAGCTGTGAGGTTACAAGCTCTTCAAACAAATATTGTGTTGTATTAAGAACTGCATAAAAAAGTTTCCTTTACAAATTAATGAAATTGTTTCATAAACTGGAATGCTGATTTGGCATAAAGACTGGTGGTTTGATCAAAATGTGGTATGGAAACAATTGGCTTTTCCCATGAAGAACGCTCCATTGCCGAAATAATCTGAGACTAGGGACAGCACTTGATATAATGTAAGGGACAGTTCTGCATCAGGTTGGTGAGGAAGGAAAGAATGGGGACAAGTAGACAAGACACATTTAAGCATTCAGGCAGAACATAATAATAATTTCCCATCCAAAATTTCTACAGTTCTACAAAGTATCTGGTGTCAGGCAATTCACATGGATGACCATATAATCCAGGAATAAATAGGTTAACAGATTTATTCTTTTAATATCCTAATTCACCTCAGACCCCAAACGTGCAGAAAAACCCATTACAAAACTGAGAAATAAAATTACTATGATTAACACTCCTTCAAAAGTCAAGAAGAAGAATAGTCAGTCAAACAAATCATGCACCAACTCAAATATTCCACAGTCCACTTGGTTTCAATAAGATGAATTTAATACTTGGAAAAGAAAAAACATGTAAAGGCAATGCTGCTGTTTATTATGCCGCCCCTTCTCCTTTCACATGTGAAAGAATGCCCCAAATAAGAGGCCCACAGGAATCCCCACTCCACTTCCACTGTTAATTTGACCTTTCCTCCCATCAGTTTGGTTAACAATCATTTTTCCCTTTATGTCAATGACAAGGATGGATTCACTTACACCTGGAAGCAATGGTTTCAGAAAAGTCCTACTGTCAGTATTTAGCAAGACAAAAGAGGTGTCATTATCTTTGAAGTTTATTTTGTCACTCAACTGTGGCTGAGAAAGGGGGAAATTCTGGCAGGACACTAAAACAAAGAGCTTTGGTTCTGATAAAAACCCACGGATAGAGGGGGACAGATGCTGGTAGAGACAGAGAGAGGATCTGAAGAGATGCAAACTGGTCATCCAACTTGGGGGGCAAAGAGGATCTGGGCTAAGCAGTGCCTACCTAAACCTGCAAGTGAAAAATGAGGTTTGAAGCAGAGGAGATGCATAGAGGCATATGTTTTAACTCTATTTTAATTCTACTGTTAAGTTTCCATGAACAAATACATCATACCTATTTTTGATGAAGCTGTTCCGAGTTGCTGCATTTCATTTTGGTCACAAACGCCCAGAAAGGGTTCCAAAGACAGACCCAAACCCAGTGAGGTTGGCGGAGGTGAATACGGTTGATGAAACAGGAGCTTGTAGCTTAGTGAGCCAGTCTAAAGTGGGGTGAACTGCATGTTTCCACTCTTGGAGAACTACACAGAAGCCCCATGGGAGGAGATGCCAAAAGCTTGGCTTGTTCCGTCTAACCAAAAAGAGGCTGAGGGGAGGTATGATTGCTGTCTATAAATACATCAGAGCGATAAATACCAGGGAGGTGGAGGAGTTATTTCAGTTAAACACCAATGTGAACACAAGAACAAATGGATGTAAACTGGCCATCAGTAAGTTTAGACTTGAAATTAGGTGAAAGTTTCTAACCATCATAGGAGTGAAATTCTGGAACAGCCTTTCAAGGGGAGCAGCCTAACTGACTTCAAGACTGAGCATGATAAGTTTATGGAGGAGATGGTATGATGAGACTGCCTACAATGGCATGTGACCCATCGGTGACTGCTAGAAGCAAATATCTCCAACAGCTGTAGATGGGACACTAGCTGTGTTACTACAGAGAATTTCTTCCCAGATGTGTGGCCCACATGCTCAGGGTCTAACAGACTGCCACATTTGGAGTCAAGAAAGAATTTCCCCCCAGGTCAGATTGGCAGAGATCCTGGGGGGCTTTCACTTTCCTCTGCAACCTGGGGCACAACTCACTCGCAGGTTTAAACTAGTGTAAATGGTAGATTCTTTGTAACTTGAGGTCTTTAAACCATTATTTGAAGACTTCAATAACTCAGCCCAGAGGTTTCGAGTGTATTTCAAGAGCGTGTGGGTGAGGTTCTGTGGCCTGTGTTGCGCAGGAGGTCAGACTAGATGATCTGACCTTAAAGTCTAGGAGTTTAAGCCTCTCACTTGGAAACAGTACCCCTAGAGAGACTGGGAGAGAGCTCAGAAGCGTACCTTGCCCCTGAACCGTAAATAACTTACTCTCCTGATTTTTCAGTTACCTATTCCACTGTTCCATTTTTGTGACTAGAAATTAAGATTTTCAACAGCTAGATCTCCTCACAATATCATCTCCCATAGTGCAATCCTTCTTTCAGCGTTTTCTCTCTTTTATTTCTCCTCTTGCCCATTTGTACTCCACATTTTAGTGGGTTATTACTTCTGTTCATGTTATGCTCGTACCGGTCAACCATCCTCATAAATGTGACATCTCCCTTAGTGTCTAGCCTGCATCAACCCCACTTTGCTGTTACTTCAAATAAGTGGGCCAAGTTCAGTAGTGCTCAAAATTAGGAAATGCCAGAATTAAGATTACTTATGCAATTTAGTATGTAATACAATACAATCTTTAATTGCATATGTGATACGTGAACCCAGCAGAAAAGACGACACAGACATAGAGGGAGCTGACAGAAATTCAGCTGATTGCTGTGACGGTAGCATCATTGTTCCTGCAGCAAAAGTGAAAACAACACGAAAGTGAGGCTTTGCGCTGGTGAGTGGGGAAGTGCTCAAATATTTAAAGGGACAGGACATAACATTATTTTTTCCCCACAGGACCACTGCTTCATTCAATGAATTAGTAGTTACTCAATATTTCTTTTCATTCTCCTGGTTCAATCGGAGACCCAGGCTTCACATAACGCACACCACCTGAATGTGCACTGAATACAAAACTATTGATTTTGTCCTGGATGTTTGCGGTGCTCTCACCATCGAAAAAAGTGCTTCACAAACATCCATCTATCTTCACAAGAACCCTGTGAAATCAGATAGAACTATCCCTATTTTACATTACAGGAACTGAGACAATGAGAGATTAAAGCCAAAATCGTCATAAGCATCCACTAATTTTGTATAACTGACTTCAGACACAAAAGGTTTTCACAGTGCTTATTTTTATAGCCCATTATGTATTCAAAGCATCGCACCAACAGACTTTGTTTTCAGTTGTGAGTGCACAGCATTTCACAGATCTAGACCCAGGTGTCTCACATTGTGTGTGCCTCACTTTTCTGATGTCTAAACAGTGATCATCCATCAATAGTTTGGTTTAAGTGACTTCCCCAGCATCAGGCAGGAAGTCTGTAGTAGAGGCAGGGATAGAATCCAATTCTTCAGGGAAGCATTCAGCTGCCTTAAAAGGCAGGGCCTCAGGGCTCTTCATACACAGCACCCAATTTCTGCAACAAATGAGGAGGGGGGTCCCTATAGGCAAGAACTTCCTTTATTACACAAACCAGATTAATTCCCTTAGTACGACGTGATCTACACAGGGTCTTCTGTTGACCCGGCCTGTTAGCAAGCACTAAATCTCTATATAAAACTGCTGTTACATTATATATAAAACTTGTGTTACATTAATTCCACCATGGAATAAGGGAAGAGGAAGTAGATTTAGATAAGGAATCGCAGAGAGGGGAAAAAGTCTTAGATAGGCAAGCTTAGGCTGAAGTTTGTGTCATGTTAATTGGTAACTAAAAAGAAATTAAGTCACATTTGAAGAAAGGAAAGAATGTAGTTATTAATCGATATTCCTTCTAAACTTGCCTTGCACACGGCGGGCTACAAGCTCCACTGAGTACTACCTTTGAGTCCATGGGCAGGCTTTTATACTTCTTTCTTTTAATAACAAAGAGAACTCCCACACAGAACTCTGTGAGAACAGACACAACGGATTGCAATCACTTTTTAGAGAGATTATAGTCTATTGTGTAAATGAATATTTCAGGACTGTTTAAAGCATGGATCATTAATGATCTGGAGGATGGGGTTGATTGCACCCTCAGCAAGTTTGCAGATGATGCTAAGCTAGGGGGAGTGGTAGATGCCCTGGAAGGTACGGATAGAATACAGAGTGACCTAGACAAATTGGAGGATTGGGCCAAAAGAAATCTGATGAGGTTCAACAAGGACAAGTGCAGAGTCATGCCCTTAGGACGGAAGAATCCCATGCACAGCTACAGACTGTGGATCAACTGGCTAGGCTGCAGTTCTGCAGAAAAGGACCTAAGGATTACAGTGGACAAGAAGCTGGACACGAGTCAACAATGTGCCCTTATTGTCAAGAAGGCTAACGGCATATTGGGCTGCATTAGTAGGAGCATTGCCAGCAGATCAAGGGAAGTGATTATTCCCCTCTATTCAGCACTGGTGAGGCCTCATTTGGAGTACTGTGTCAAGTTTTGGGGCCCCCACTACAGAAAGGATATGGATAAATGGAAAGAGTACTGTGGAGGGCAACAAAAATGATTAGGGAGCAGGAGCACATGACTTAGGAGGAGAGGCTGAGGGAAAACGTAGTTACTTATCAGTAACTCTGCTCTTCCCTATCTGCCACAGTCTGGCAGCGCCAATCCCCCGTTTCTTAAACCTGCCTCCTATCTTCTATCCCTGACCCCCCCATCCCTCTCTCTCTCTCTCCTTTCTCTTCCTGTACTTGTTTGACCTCCCTGCACATATAGTTTGCCCCTTGCACAAATTCAGCCCCCCTTTTTAGCCACTTTTGACATCAGGGAGCACATTGTGATTCCATGTGAAGGCAGAGAGAGGGCATCAATTTCATGAATTGTCACTAAGTATGCTCAGTAACAACCAACAAGCCAAACTGTGCTGGGAAGCAGTTTGTGTTGCTACACTGACTGTGCTCTCAGCCTTGTGACATTCACAGTAGCTACAGGATAGTGGCATGGCAATGCAAGATAGCTGCAGGGAACATTAATACTGACTTAGGGTCAATGCACAGTACATGGCTGACAGGACAGCAGCTCAGCCTATTAATAGTAATCATCTGCTAAATTGGTCAGAAGGGCAGTACCAGCCATAATTGTACTTCCATCTTCCTCATCTACTCAGCTCCCATTCCCCTTTTCTTTCAGGTTCACCTTGATTGCACTCATCCCATATCGGCTGTCAGTCTATCTGCCTACTACCACCTCTCAAGCACTCATCCTTTGAAACAGCAAGAGTTCTGTGGCACCTTAAAGACTAACAATTTATTTGGGCATAAGCTTTCATGGGCAGAAACCCACTGCTTCAAATGTAGAAACGTTGAAACGCATCCTGTTGAAACGTTTCCCAGTGTTCTGGGGATATCTGCATGTATTACAACATTTCCGACTGGACATCTTGAAAATGGACATCTTGAAAATGGACATCTTGAAAATGATGTAACTGGAGTCAATTGTACTACACAGCATGGAAGACCCACTTAGCTAACTGGGACAGTGTCCATGCTATCAGAACATTGTACAGATGATGTGCTAGTGAGACATTTGGCTGTGCATTGCTATGGTTAATGCCATGCGTTCCTTTGGATGTCAAGAGCCAGAAAGATAGACAGTAAAAAAGTCGGTTATTTACCTTGTAACTATTGTTCTTCAAGATATGTTGCTCATGTCCATTCCATTGTAGGCGTGAGGGCGCCTTCGTGCATGGTTACTGAAACTTTTTTTCCCTTTAGCAGTACCCTTAGGGCCGGCTTCAGCACCCCCTGGAGACCTGTGCGCATACCCTAGTATATGAGGTGCTGCTGGGCCTATGCCCCCCAGTTCCTTCTTGCCGCCAACGGGGACAAGGGGTGGGTCGTGGAATGGACATGAGCAACACAACTTGAAGAACAACAGTTACAAGGTAAGTAACTGTCTTTCTTTTTCAAGTGCTTGCTCATGTCCATTCCATTGTAGGTGACTCACAAGCAATACCTTTGAGGTGGGCCGGAGTTACGGATGAGCTGCCTGCAGCACCGCTCTGCTGAAGCTCACGTTGTACTGTGCCTGCTGGACGATGGTGTAGTAGGAAGTCAAGGTGTGTACAGATGACCAGGTGGCAGTCCTGCACGTCTTGCGCTAGGAAGGCTGTAGACAAAACTTGAGCTCTGGTTGAGTGGGCTGTAATTATCCCCAGAAGCAGCACCTTCGCCTGCTCATAGCAGAACTTGATGCAGGAAATTAACCATCATGAGATGCACTGTGTGGAAACAGGTAAGCCTTTCATCCGATCAGCCACTGCAACGAAGAGTAGATCTCCCGATGTAGAATGTTAGCACCCGTCTTACATCTAGCATATGCCGCCAACTCCTCCAAACAATGCGGTTTGGGAAGAAACACAGGGAGAAAAATGTCTTGGTTATAATGAAATTGGGAAACCACCTTAGGCAGGAAGGCTGGGTGCAGCCGCAACTGAACTTCGTCTTTATAGAACATAGTATAAGGAGGCTCTGAGGTCAGCACCCTAATTTCAGAGACCCTCCTTGCCGAGCTAATGGTCAGCAGGAAGACCACCTTCCATGACAGCAGCAGTAAAATGCCATGGGCTTGAAGGAGGGCCCCGTGAGCCATGAGAGGACCAGGATGAAATCCCAGAAAGGCACTGGGTCACGGATCTGTGGATAGAGCCCCTCCACCTTTTTCAGGAACCTAATTGTCATAAGGTGGGAGAAAACTGATCTCCCCTCCAAAGGCTGGTGGAATGCCGATATAGCCACTAGGTGGACCTTCAGAGAGGCCACGGCTAGCCCCTGGGACTCTGGCCAACAGGTGAATGGCTTCTATTTAGCTCAATACATGACCTGTGTGGAAGGTTTCCTGCTAACCCAGCAGGATTTGCTGGACTTGTGCCAAACAGGCTTGCTTGTCTGTGCTCAGCCACGAAGTCTCCACGTCATGACGTGCAGGGAGTCCAGGTCCGGGTGTAGCAAGTAATTGTGATTCTTTGTGAAGGAGAGGAATAAGTGGACATGTACATGAAGCTCCCCAACCACTGCAGAAGGAAGGCGTCAGAGAGAAACCCGGCCTCCAGACCGTGGAAGGGGCAGAACTGAAGGCATTTCTTGTTCCATGATGATGCGAACAGGTCCACCTGAGGAGAGCCCCACCATTGGAAAATCATAGAGATCACACTTGGATGCAGCGACCAGTCGTGGCAGGGTAAGAATGACCTGCTGAGGCAGTCCGCCTTGTCATTCCTCACTCCTAGGAGGTGAGAGGCTATTATGTGAAAATTGTGCCTCATTGCCAGGTCCCACAGACAAATGGCTTCCTTGCAGAGGACTGAGGAACAGACTCCCTCCTGCCTGTTGAGTAATACATGGCTCCTGTATTGTGTATCAGTACCTGCAGCTCTTTGCCAGCAATAAAGTGGAGGAACACTCCACATGCTAGTTGAATAGCCTGTAACTCTCACGTTGATGTGAATGCACCTCTCCTCCCTCGACCAGACCCCTTGTGTGCTGAGGTGACGCTGATATGGGCCCCCCACCCTAAGTCTGAGGTGTCTGATACCAGGGTGACCGAAGGGACCAGCTCTTCGAACAGCACACCCCTCAATGCTGCCCGGAGGCTCTGCCACCTGTCTAGTGTGGCCAGGACCTGGGGGGGAACTGTGATCACCTGGTCCAGGGAATGTTTCCTTGAGGCATAAACTGAGGCCAGCCATGACTGAAGCAGTCTGAGTCTTAGTTGAGCCACTACTTAAGTGCAGGCTGCCATGTGGCCTAACAACTGCAGACAGTGCCTGGCTGTTTTCATCGGGCAGAGGTGCAGGCAAGCAACGATGGCAGACATCACCTTGAAGCGTGGCTGGGGTAGGAAAGTTCTGGTTTGGGATGCATCCATGTCCACTCCAACAAACACCATCTGCTGCACCGGGGTTAACGTGAACTTCTGCTCATTTATTAGCAGGCCTAGCCGGCAGCAGGTGGTGCATGTCAGATCTGCACTGCTCTGGACCTGGGCCCTGTACCTGCTCCTGATCAGACAGTTGTCCCTGTAGGGAACAATTTGGACCCCTTTGCATCTCAGGTGCACCGCACCACTGCCATATATTTTGTAAATGCCCTCGGGGCTGAGGAAAGGCCAAAGGGCAATGCTAAAAACTGGTAGTAGGAGCCAGCTACCACAAAATGGAGGAAATGCCTGTGGCTGGGGAAGACAGAAATGTGGAAGTAAGTGGTCCTTTAGGTCAAGGGTGGCATACCAGTCTCTCAGATCCAGGAAGGGAACGATGGAGACAAGGGAGACCATACGAAATTTCAGCCTCTTGAGATATTTGTTGAGATGACGCAAGTCTAATATAGGTCTTAGACCCCCTTTCGCTTTGGGGATGAGGAAGTTCCTTGAGTAAAACCCCTTTCCCCTCATGCCTGGTGGAATCCCTTCTACAGCCCCCAGGCTGAGAAAGGTCTCTATCTCTTGCGTGAGGAGTTGTTTGTGAGGAGCTCCCTGAAGAGGGACAGGAAGGATGGGTTGTTGGGAAGGGTAGAAGCAAACTGGAGGGCATAGCTTGCCAAAACTATGCCAAGGACCCAGCAATCCGAAGTGACCATGGCCCATTCGGACAGGATGGGAGCTAGGCAATTCAAGAAGGGATGTGAGGGATTCAAGAACAGGCTCACCTTCAAAATGACCTCCTTTAATTACTGGATTGCCTAGGTGACCCTTGCTGGGCAGGCTGAGAAGGACCCTGGCATTGGTTGTCATCTCCTAGATCCCCTATTTCTGTTCCTCTGTCTGTAGGATGTGAACTGCTGTGGCTGGTACCTCTGCTGTTGCTGCCCCTGAGGATGGAACTGGCGTCTAGAGGTCTGGTGCCCTCGAGTCTTTCAGACCATGAAACTCCACATCTGTCCGGTCTGAAAACAAGGCTGACCCATCAAAGGAGAGGTCCTGGAAAGACAGTTGGACCTCCTGGGACAGTCCCGAGGATTGCAGCCACGAGCACCTGTGCATGCAGATGGTGGAGGCTGTGGCTCTGCCCACCGAGTCTGCTGCATCCGAAGACACCTGTAGAGCTCCTCTGGCCACCGTGATACCCTCCTCCAGGATGGTACTAATTCCAGTACCTGGGCCAAAGTGTTCACAAAGTGTTTTAGCGAGTTCCAGAGCCTAAAGTTGTACCAGCTCAGGAGAGCCTGCTGATTGTCAATTCAAAACTGCACGTTTGCCATCTAATAAACCTTTCTCCCAGACAAGTCCAATTTCTTGTTATCTTTGTTTTTTGGCATGGAGCCAGGCTGTCCCTGCCTATCCCGTTGGGTACCAGGAAAGGGGTAGGTGAAAAGGTACTCAAATCCTTTGGCCCGAACATAATATTTTTTTCTTGGCCCCCTTAGAGGTTGGGACCATTGATGAAGGGTCTGCCACACGGCCTTCACTATCTTCAATACCCCCTCATGCATGGGGAAGGCAACCTGGGCTGGGGCGGCAGCTGCCAGGACATTAAAGAGACTGTCTGATGCCTCTTTTAGTTCCTCCACCTCCAACCCCAAGTTGGAAGCCACCCTCCTGAGAAGCTCTTGATGCACTCTGAAATCATCCAGGGGTGCTGAGTGTCCCTGGGTGACCGCCTCGTCTGGGGAAAGGGAGGAGGACTGGAAGGGTGCAGTGGGTGGCGGCATCCATTTCTGCTGATGAGGGGCCCCAACAGAGGTCCCTTTGTGGGAATTGTCATCAGAGGCGAATGATGGCCCTTCCCTGGCACCCGTGGTGCGGACTGCACACCAGATGACCTGAGCGAGTGGACCTGGCCCGACCAGAAACCCCAGGGTCCCCAATACTGCACCTGGGGTGGTCAAGGGTGCTCCGGCATCTTTTGCTGCTGTTGACAACTAGTCCGATGGCCGTCCTCTCACCAACTCACTGTCAGACGACCACGGTGGGACTGCCTCAGAGCCTTGGCCACGGTGCCGAGGGGCGGGGGAGTGATGACCCGTTCTGTGGGTGTTCTGGCACTCTGCAGAACGGCCTTTTGGTGGCATTGATCGTGATGATGATAAGTCCCGGTGCTGGTTCTGCGTCTGGTGCTGATACAGGGAACCATGCTCTGATTGCAAATTGGAGCACCCGGAGCCGTGCCCGGAGTGGCACCTGGGCACCGAGGACTTACGGCACTGCTTCCCTCTCAGTGCTGAGTCAGCCTCCGGTGAGCAGGTTCTGCGCCGCACTGGTGCAGGTGAACTCCTTGGTGCTGGGGAGTGGGAACAGTGCCAACTTCCCTATGGAGAGCAGCCTCCTGCAGGCAACCCAGACAGGCGCTGCCTCCTGGAATGAACTTCACCCGGTGCTGTTGATTGTGACTGGTGCCATCAGGGCGACTTCACTCTGTGCCCCACAGATGAGGGGTGCTCTGGCGACTGTGACCTAGAGTGACTTCTGAGGGAACTGTGCAGTGTCGACCCCTCCACCCGGGGTGACCAGGCTGTTGGAGATCTTCCTCACAACTCCAGGGATTGCCTGAGCCAACCAGGAGTTCCCAACACAGCCTTCCCCTACGATACTAGCCCCTTCTCTCTAGGTGGAGGCCGGGGTTGGGGCAGGCCAAGAAGGTCCGTGCTGCCTGAAATGCCTTCGTTGTCAATGGCATCAGCAGGTGCAGAGACGCCCTCCCACTCCCAAGAGTCGGGAGTGGTTCTCTGGCTGGAGACATAGGTTCCAGTGGTGGTGAGCGAGTCTCCATTGTCTGGCCTCGGTGTGGGCCCGTGCACAGCCCCGCTTTCTTGGACGGTGCAGGGGAGTGTTCCCACTCTGTGCGCTGCTTTCAATGCTTCTTTCGACGGAGAGGAAGAAGTCCGGTGCTGAGGTGGTGCCAGTGTCGACGGCACACTCTGCACCAATGCCCTGCTTGGTACCAAAATAGAATGGGTTGGTTCGGAGGCTGGTCTGAGTGCTGCCTTCATTAGAAAGGCTTTCAAGAGGATCTCTCTGTCTTTTTGGGTCTGAGATCTGAAAGGATTACAAATTTTGCAGTTGTCCTTATGATTAGCTTTCCCCAGGTGCTTTAGGCAACTATCATGGGGTTTGCTCAGTGGAAAGGACTTCCCACAGTAGGCACACGGTTTGAAACCCAGTGACCGGGGCATGCCCCGCTTCCAGCAAAGTCCCAGCCAGGACTATTCTAAGTGACTGACTACCACTATTAACAAAACTTTAGGTCTAATCTACCTAAGTAAAACAAACAACAAACGATTAAGGGGGAACAAAACAGACTGAGCACTTGCGATGCAAGCCGAAGCAGTTCCAGCAACTGTCACAGGAGGAAAGAAGGAATTGAGGGGATGTAGGGCCGACAGCAAGTCGCATAGCATGGCATGCACGCAGGCCTGCAGGGGGTGCCAAAGTTGGCCCTACAGGTACCGCTAAAGGGAAAAAAGTTCCGGTAATCATGCATAAGGGCACATACACACCTACAATGGCATGAACATGAGCAACACTCGAAGAACAGTAGGCTTTGTAAAAACTACGTAACAGTAGTGTTTTCAATTCAGCTTCTGAAAAGCAGCTTTACATATTTCAGTCTCCTGAATTATACCCTTTTTTTAAATTGACAATGGCCTCTCATACCTCATCTTCCAGTGGTAGTTGGGATAAGAGTATATTTCCTAAATTTTTTGAATTTGTATCGGAGGTGCCACTAACCGCCCCTCTTGAAGCCTGCCTCAACAACAGAGGCTTAATTCCATGCTGCCTGAGACAGGAACGAAAAACGTAGTTACTTACCAGTAACTGTTGTTCTTCGAGATGTGTTGCTCAGATCCATTCCACTTAGGTGTGTGCGCGCCCTCGTGCACAGCCTTCCGGAGAACTTTTCCTAGCAGCCCCTGCAGGGGCCGGTCTCAGCGCCCCCTGGAGTCCCGCCCTTATGTGGCGGTACATATAGCGGGACCGGCCCCTCCCCTCCTCAGTCCCTTCTTTCTGCCGACTCCGACAGCGGGGACGGAGGGTGGGTGTGGAATGGATCTGAGCAACACATCTCGAAGAACAACAGTTACTGGTAAGTAACTACGTTTTCTCCTTCGAGTGGTTGCTCAGATGCATTCCACTTAGGTGATTCCCGAGCCATACCTTGGAGGTGGGTAGGAGTCAGCGGCGAGCTGCCCTCAGCACGGCCCTGCCGACTCGTGCGTCGTCCCTTGACTGCTGGACGACAGCGTAGTGCGCAGCAAAGGTGTGCACCGAAGACCAGGTGGCAGCCCTGCAGATGTCATCCAGGGGGACCCTTTCCAGG
Organism: Mesoclemmys tuberculata; assembly: GCA_007922155.1. NCBI lineage: Eukaryota > Metazoa > Chordata > Testudines > Chelidae > Mesoclemmys > Mesoclemmys tuberculata. Next base: position 8,087,097 of record ML675601.1, on the reverse strand, counting down.
AAGGCCGCCGACGCGGCCTGGGCCCTCGTCGAGTGGGCCGTCACCACTCCTGGGAGCTGGACGCCTGCACGCTCGTAGCAGAGCCGGATGCAGGCGGTGATCCACCTGGCGATGCACTGGGAGGTGACCGGGGAGCCTCTCATCCTCTCTGCCACCGCGACGAAGAGCTGCGTGGTCTTTCGGAGCGGCCTCGTCCTGTCTAGGTAGAATGCCAGCGCCCTCCTCACATCGAGGGTGTGCAGTCTCCTCTCGTCCTCGGACCCGTGCGGTTTAGGGAAAAACACGGGGAGGAAAATATCTTGGTTACAATGGAACCGGGAGACTACCTTGGGCAGGAACGCCGGGTGAGGCCTAAGCTGAACCTTGTCCTTATAGAACACGGTATAGGGGGGCTCCGAGGTTAAGGCCCTTAGCTCAGAGACCCTCCTGGCCGAGGTAATGGCCACGAGAAAAGCCACCTTCCAGGAAAGGATCATCATTGGACAGGTGGCTAAGGGCTCAAAGGGGGGACCCGTTAGCCTATCTAAGACCAGGTTCAAATCCCAGGGAGGCACCGGGTCACGGACCTGCGGGTAAAGCCTCTCTACACCCCTGAGGAACCTCACCGACATGGGGTGGGAGAACAGGGAACGTCCCCCCACCGGCTGGTGGAACGCCGATATGGCCGCCAGGTGTACCCTGAGGGAGGCCAACGCCAACCCCTGTAGCCTAAGCTGCAGCAGGTAGTCCAGGACCGCCTGCACGGGGGACGTACCGGGGTTTTCGCCCCGCGACTCCGACCAGCAGGTGAACCTCCTCCACTTGGCCCTGTAGGCGAGCTGCGTGGAGGGCCTCCTGCTTCCCAACAGCACGCGTTGGACCTGCTCCGAGCAGGTTCTCTCCTCCTCCGTCAGCCAGAGAGCCTCCAGGCCATCAGGTGCAGGGAGTCCAGGTTGGGATGCAGTAGCCGGCCGTGGTCCTGGGAGAGCAGGTCCGGTCTCCTCGGGAGCTCGATCGGGGGAGCGACAGACAGGTCCAGGAGCAGGCAAAACCAGTACTGCCTCGGCCACGCCGGGGCGATCAGAATCACATCCGCTCTGTCCCTCCTGATTTTCAAGAGGACCCTGGGCAAGAGCGGGAAGGGGGGAAACGCATACAGGAGGGCCCCCGTCCATTCGAGGAGGAATGCGTCCGAAAGAGAGCCCGGCTCGCGACCCCTGAGCGAGCAGAACCTTGGGCACTTCGCGTTCTGCGCTGACGCAAAGAGGTCCAGATGGGGAACACCCCACACGCGGAACATCCTGTCCACCACCTCTGGGTGGAGAGACCATTCGTATTGTGGTAGGAATGACCTGCTGAGGCGGTCCGCCTCGTCGTTCCTGACCCCAGGCAGGTGAGAGGCGGTTAAACAGAAATTGCATCTCACCGCCAAGTCCCAGAGTCGGAGCGCCTCCTGACACAACACCGAGGAGCGCGCCCCCCCTTGCTTGTTGATGTAATACATTGCAGTGGTATTGTCTGTTAACACCTGCACCATTCTCCCCAATAAAGAGTGGCGAAACACCTCGCATGCCAGTCTGACCGCCCTCAATTCTTTCACATTGATATGGAGGGCCAATTCCCCCCGGGACCAGCGACCCTGCGTGGTCAGACCACCGGTGATATGGGCTCCCCACCCCCGGTCCGATGCGTCCGTGATCAGGGTGACCGAGGGGGTGGAGGCCCTGAAGGGGATCCCTTCCAACACAGTCCTGGGGTCCAGCCACCAAGTCAGTGACCCCAACACCCAAGGGGGCACCGTTACCACCTTGCTCAAAGCATGCCTGCTGGGCATGTAAACCCTGGACAGCCAACCTTGGAGGGGCCTGAGCCTGAGGCGGGCCAACCTCACCACATAGGTGCACGAGGCCATGTGGCCTAACAGCTGCAGGCAGTGCCTGGCTGTAGTCGTGGGGCACCTCTGAAGCTGCGATATTATCGCTGTCATGGCTTCGAACCTCGAACGTGGGAGGGAGGCTTTTGCCTGCACCGAGTCCAGGTGGGCCCCTATGAAGTCTATGCGTTGCACCGGACGCAGCGTCGACTTCTGCTCGTTTATGAGCAGCCCCAGAGCATGGCAGGTGGACTGGACGAGAGAGACCGCCTCGCACACTTGCGACCTGGTCTTGCCCCTGATTAACCAGTCGTCCAGGTAGGGGAATATCTGGACCCCCCTGCGCCGCAGGAAGGCCGCCACCACCGCCATACACTTGGTGAACACTCTGGGGGAGGAAGACAGGCCAAAGGGCAAGGCCGTAAACTGGTAGTGGCCACCAGCTACCACAAACCTTAGGTACCGCCTGTGGGCGGGAAGGATGGAGACGTGAAAGTACGCATCCTTCAGGTCGAGGGCGGCAAACCAGTCCCCTGGGTTTAGAACGGGAATGATGGACGCTAGGGATACCATGCGGAACTTCAGCTTTCTTATGAACCTGTTGAGCCTGCGCAGGTCCAATATAGGCCTGAGGCCTCCGTTGGCCTTGGGAACGAGGAAGTACCTCGAATAGAATCCCCTCCCCACCTCGAGTGGTGGAACCACTTCTATGGCTCCTTTGACTAGGAGGGATTGAACCTCCTGAAGGAGTAATTGCTCGTGAGATGGGTCCCTGAAGAGGGACGGGGGGGGTGGGGAGTGGGGAGGGGAGGCCAGGAGCTGAAGGGCATATCCCCAGCGCACGATGTCTAGGACCCACTGGTCCGATGTTACCTCCCGCCACAGGCCGAGATACGGCTTGAGCCTGTCCAGGAAAGGCGGGGAACCCAGGGAACATGAGACGGTGCCACCCTCGGAGACACCGTCAAAATTGTCTCTTCCCCTTAGGGCCCTGAGAGGGTCCTTTAAAGGAAGAGGAGGACGGCGGCGGGCGATCGCGCCGTCCAGAGCCCTTGGTCCTATCCCTGCCCCTTGCGGTGGGGAAGGGCCTAGGCTGCGGCCTAGACTGCTGCCGCTGACGTTGCGGCGGTTGCTGCGGCTGCTGGCGACTCTGCAGTCTAGCCGCCTGGGGCGTGTACAGGCCCAAGGAGCGCAACGTTGCCCTCGAGTCCTTGAGAGCGTGCAGCTTCTCGTCCGTCCTCTCCGAAAAGAGGGCGGCTCCATCGAAGGGTAGGTCCTGGATGGACTGCTGCACCTCCAACGACAAGTCTGTGGACTGCAGCCACGCTGCCCGCCTCATTGCAACGGCGGAGGCCATAGCCCTGCTGGCTGTGTCTGCGGCGTCCGATGCAGACTGCAGGGCCGCACTTGCCACAGACAACCCTTCCTCCAGCACCAAACCAAAGTCCACTGCCTGGTCTGGAGGGAGAGACTCCGAAAACCTCCTTAAGGAGTCCCATAGGTTCAAATTGTACCTGCCGAGGAGGGCCTGATGATTGGCCACCCTCAGCTGAAGCGCCCCAGTAGAATAGACCTTTCTACCGTAAAGGTCCAGCCTCCTGCCTTCCTTATTTTTAGGGGAGGCAGTCTGAGCACCCTGCCTGTCTTTTTGGTTGGCGGCATCCACCACCAAAGTACCCGCGGCAGGGTGCGCATACAAGTACTCGTGCCCCTCGGCTGGCACGTAGTACTTCTTCTCGGCGCCCTTAGAGGTCGGGGCAACCGAGGCAGGGGTCTGCCAGACTGACTTAGCCAGGCGCAGGACCCTCTCATGTACGGGAAGGGCCACCCTCGTTGGTCCCTGGGCCCCCACACGGCCGAAGAGGGGGTCCACCTCTTCCTCTAAGACCTTGACCTCAAGGCCAAGGTTCAAAGCCACCCGCTTTAGAAGCTCTTGGTGGGCTTTAAAATCAATGAGCGGGGCTCCTTGGTCTCTTACCGCCGCCTCATCAGGCGATGAGGAGTAAGAAGGGCGGCGGGGCCCAGTGGAGGGTCCCTCCCCAGGGTCCTCCTCCACCTCCTCTTCCCCAGAGGAGCGGTCACCCTCCTGCACCGAAGGTGCTTGCTGAGTTTGGGTGACAGAGGCAGGGGCCGACATAGTTCCCTGCCCCATCTGG
>ML675601.1:8070071-8082989 GCA_007922155.1 Mesoclemmys tuberculata | reverse complement strand
GCCGAGGGCAAAGCCGGTGCCGCAACAGTCGGTGCCGGTGCCGGTAGCAGTATTGGGTCCGGTGCCGGCTGCGGTGCCGGCTGCGGTGCCGGCTGCGGTGCCGGTTGCGGTGCCGGCTGCGGTGCCGGCTGCGGTGCCGACGACCATACACGTTCCTGACGTCGGGTCCGGGACCCCGAGTCAGGAGAACGCAGGCGGTGATGACGCCGGGAAGGAGCGCTCCGAGATCCGCCACGCGACGACCTCGAGGAGCGACTCTGACTTCGGTGCCGACGAGGCGACGCCGAAGAAGAAGGCGACCGGTACCGGGAAGTCTTTCGCCGCTTTGATGCTGGGGAGCGGTGCCGAGAACGCCGTCTCGGTGCCGAGTCAGAACTCGACGACGAGGAGAGGTGCCGCGACGAAGAGCGATGTCCGGAGCGGTGCCGGGACCTGGAACGGTGCCGGGAGCGGTGCCGGGACCTGGAGCGGTGCCGGGAACGGTGCCGCGACGCGTCGTCCGAGGACGAAGATGGAGAGGAGCTTCCGAGCTCGACTCTCCTGCGTCGGGTGGTGGGCGGCCTGTCCACCGGTGCCGGGGCCGCCCACCCTTCGGGGCCTCCCATCGCGGGTTTGCCCCGGGAAACGGGCCCTGGCTCTCTCCGGTGAGAGAGTGCCGGAGGCGTAGGCAGCTCCAACAAAGCCTGAGCCGCCTCGATAGCCTCCGGCGTCGAAGGGTCCCGTATAGGGGGTCCCCCACTTCCAGGAGTCGGGGGAGCCTCCCTAGTAAGTGTCGGTGCCGGGGCCGGTGCCGGAGCAGGGGCCGGTGCCGGAGCAGATGCCGGCGGCACGTCCATGAGGAGGAGCACCTCCGAACTCGACCCCGGCCGCTCCTGCGGTGCGGGGGAGCGCTGCAAGCGTGGATGGCGCTTCTTCCTCTTCGGCACCGAGACCCCCGGTGCCGGAGGCGCACTCCGCACCGAAGACACACTCGGTGCCGGAGTAGTCCGCGATGGCTCGGACGCCGGACTTAACGCGGACTCCATCAGAAAAGCCCTAAGCCTCACTTCACGCTCCCTCTGAGTCCGAGGCTTAAAGGACTTACAGATACTGCACCGATCTCTCCGGTGCAGTTCCCCCAAACACCGCAAACAACGGTCATGGGGGTCGCTAGCTGGGAAGGCCTTGCCGCAGCTAGCACATGGCTTGAAGCCCGGCGAACCCGGCATAGCCGGGACGCCTTGAGCCCGAAGGCTCCCTAACTAACTAAAAACCCTCACTAACTAAAAACTAACTTAGTTCAGGGTGAACTGATAAACTAACTACTCACTTTTAAAGGAGAAACACAAACTGTTGAAGAGCAGGGGTAGTTCTCAACTGGCCGTCACGGGCGGAAAGAAGGAACTGAGGAGGGGAGGGGCCGGTCCCGCTATATGTACCGCCACATAAGGGCGGGACTCCAGGGGGCGCTGAGACCGGCCCCTGCAGGGGCTGCTAGGAAAAGTTCTCCGGAAGGCTGTGCACGAGGGCGCGCACACACCTAAGTGGAATGCATCTGAGCAACCACTCGAAGGAGAAGTAATGGATCTAAGGCAGAGGACCACCAAGTTATCTTCTTCATTAAGTGGTGTTGGATGCGGGGGAAAAAGGCCTCCCACAGCAGTAGAGGCTAACCTACTTTTTAAGGCTTCAGTACTAGATGTTGACTGGTTCCATGTCACCAAGCAACTCCATGCTACAGAGGAAGGTGAAAAACTCCCAGAGCCTTGCCAATCTGGCCTGGGGGAAAATTCCTTCCTGACCCCAAATATAGTGATCAGTTAAACCCTGAGCACGTGGGCAGGACTCACCAGCCAGACACCCAAAAAAGAATTCTCTGAAATAACTCAGAACCCACCCCATCAAATGTCCCATCAGAGGTCACTGGCACATCTACCATCAGTAGTCAAAGATCAGTCAATTGCCAAACTAGGCTGTCCCATCCCCTCCATAAATTTATCAAGCTCAGTTTTGAAGCCAGCTAGGTTTTTTGCTCCCACTGCTCCCCTTGGAAGGTTATTCCAGAACTTCACTCCTCTGATGGTTAGAAACTTGCATCTCATTTCAAGACTAAACTTCCTAATGGCCAGTATATATCCAGTAATTCTTGTGTCCAGATTGGCGCTGAATTTAAATAATTCCTCTCCATCCCTGGTATTTATCCCTTTGATGTATTTATAGAGAGCAATCATATTTCCCCTCAACCTTCTTTTGGTTAGGCTTAACAAGCCAAGCTTTTTGAGTCTCCCCTCATAAGACACATTCTGCAGATTATCCTAGAAACCCTTCTCTGCATCTGTTCCAGTTTGAATTCATCTTTCTTAAACATGGGGGACCAGAACTGCACACAGTATTCCAGATGAGGTCTCACCAACACCTTGTATAATAGTATTAACATCTCCCTATCTCTATTGGAAATACCTCATCTGATGCATCTTAGGACCGCATTAGCTTTTTTCATGGCCACATCACATTGACGGCTCATAACCCTAACCTTCCTCCATTCATTGGGTTGCATATCTGAATGTTTCATTTTATTTTATGAAATAGGCATCCAGTGTGTTCTTGAAAAAAGTTTTTTTAAATGCAAAGTACAGATTTGTAGAAAGCCTCAAAGATTAGTTCATTTTTTTCAATGTTATATTTATGCTAAAAGCTTTAATCTGTTTGCAAAGCAGACATCACTTCAAGATGTCCGATTCATCTATGAATGACAGGGAATGTAACAACTCTGTGAAACATACTACAGCTTGCATTTGACAAGAAATGTTTACTGCTTTATTACAGTCCCTTATTGTACTCTTTCCTTTTGTTTTAGTTAAATATACTTTGAAAAAGGAAATATGTTATATTCAGGCATCTAAATCATTCAATGACTAGATTACCTCTGCAGGTACCTTTCAGACCTACATTCCCTATGGTTCTATGAATTATCTGGTCAGCTTTCACTGCAGTACTGAGTCTTACAAAGAAAAAAACTCTGCACACCTCAATACATGTTTTCAGTACTGTTACTTTGTTTTATGAAACAGATGAAGAATTTCTTAAAAGGAAAGGCTTACATTGCCCACATGTAGATTATTGTAGATTTAGTTTTTCCTACACGTTTGTTGTCTGTGACATATATGTCTGAACTGAGCATGCCAATTACTATGTTCATGTAGGAGACCACGAAAAGTACAGTACAGACACAGTAATATCCTGAAGGACAGTCTGGTATTTCTCCCCTTTCTTCACTTAAATCTTTCTGGTTTACAGGAGGTGAGCTGATTGCACACCTACTACATATGTACCAGAAGCAAAAAGATTAAATCCAATTAGTTTAAAAGTTTTGTTGCTACACTGCACTGTTTCAAATCCTTACTTAAAAAATATCCATGAAGTGGTATGAGAAAATCTTTATGGAAGCTATACATTTCTGAAGGGCCACACTGAACATTGTCTTAACCTCTGCCTAAACTAATTCATGTTTTTATCCCTTCTCATATTCACTGCTGTGACTCCATCCCTTTTGAACCATCTTCAGTCTTCCATTTCAAACCATGTATTTGTCTGAAACCCACACTTCATTCCCCCCACTCCCAAAACATCTCAGATAGGTGCTGACATCTTGCTCCTTTCCAAGACCAATACAAATCCACTTCCTCCCTTCTAGATTGTGTGTACAGTAAGAAAAGGTGCCAAGGCTAACTACATACATCAGCATGCTTCCCCTTATCCCTCCTCCACAAACACAATTCAGCATGGCTTAGTTTTCAATTTAACACGGCCAAACTGCATGAAGAAGCAATTGCAGAAAGTCCTTCAACCCACAGTGCAGCGAGGGGACAATCCTCCTTTCAGCAGTATTTGAACATACTGTACCAGTCTACTTTATGACCCGAATGTTTAGCCATAGTTGAAGTGGTTGGGGAAACAATAATTAGCAAACAAGCAATCATAATTCAAAAATCTATTGCAGAAAGATCCTTATTGTTCAAAACCCTCTCTGAGTTCTATCACATTCCAAATCCACTTCTCCTATCTCATTTATTTTCTGTGCGTCTGTTGGTGCAATACCACTGATGGTTGTTCTCTTCCCATCTTCCCTTTCACTGTGAGCACTACGTCTCTCACACTCCCCATCCCACTGGATCAATACCACCTTGAAGTCTTGCTTTGCCTAAATGAATACTGACAATTTTCAAATCCCAACTCAAGATCCATTTCCTTTTCTCCACCATCATAACTGCACACAAGTTTATACCTTTAACAGAACCATTAAACCCTACTATTTGGGGCCGCCCAATTATCCTTTGTTCAATCAAGCACCTTTGAACTAGTCCAGAGATACAATAAGCCTAATAAACATCATCAAGGGACCCAGTCTTGTATCCTCCCACCACTCAGAATTCCCTTTGCTTTTTGAATAGCTCAGAACACCAATTGTGCTTATATAGACTCATCGGCTGCGGAATTCTCAACAGTTCTGTATGAAGAGCACCACACAAATATAAACTATTGTGTTGACTCAACAGCAGCAATGCATTTAAGTCTCCATTTGTAAATTAAACACAACATAAAGTTTGAAATAAATTGATAGCAATCAAACCTTATTTGGAAGAAGTAATTGCCTTAGTGAAGGTTTGAAATAGCTACTAACCATTTAGCTGCATTTTTCAATTTAAAAAGGGGTGCAAGACATTTTTCTTTTTCTTTTTAAATTGAAAAATGCAGCTAAATGGTTAGTAGCTATTTCAAACCGTCACCAAGGTGATTACTTCTTTTTTGTTAAATCTGAAAAGCTTAGTATCCACCCCACAGGGGCTCGCACCCTCATCTTATCAGACTTATTGCAGCATATGTAGGCCAAATTCCAATACTTACTTTTGACTTGCTGTTCAGGAGCTTTGATGTGAGTCACCATCCCTGGCATATTTACACTATTCCTATGCAAGTATTTCAGGAAGACATCAGCATTCCTCCGAGCCAGTGTACAAGCCTATGAAAAGATTTGGTAGCATTTGATATTGCTGTCTTTGAAGGGGCATGCACTTACACATGGATACACACACATACACACACACACTCCTTTTTGCTACTTACCATGTCCTATTCTACACAGAACAGAAAAACAGTTTAAATGATCACTATTTTCCAAACAAGTAGCAAGGTTATCTGGCACGTCATTTAAAATAGCATTACATGTCATTTATATCTGAAGTTACTTAAAAGTGGCCATTTTCTCCATACTTTTAAATGCGAGTCCAGGTGCACAGAATGGTTTGTTTTTACATATTTGTTATAATTATTTATTATGTAAACCAAGTGCACAACTTTTAGTAATCACCTGGATATTGTAAAACATCCACCGCTAATTTAAACAGAAAAAATAACTGCTCTGCTGAAAAGAAACCAAAAGTGCTGAGTGAAGACATGCCCTTTAAAGGTCTTAAAAAAGCATTCAAACCAAAGAGCAACAAAACAGCCATAATCTAGCTGCATTGCCAAGACCCAGCTCAGCTGTCTTCGTAAGCTGAACTTCTGAATATATACACCAAATACTATATTTAGTCCTGGTGTCTTTTGTTTGTAATGAAACAGAACATCAAAATATTCCTTTAAAAGGTTAGGCAAAGACAGCACAGATATGTCCAATGACAAAGCCACTGAGACAGTAATTTATCAGATATGTTCTCAAGGGAGCCCAGAAAGTCAAACATGTGCAACTCCAAGATCCATTTTACACTGCACCTACAGTTATACTAAAATTCATGTTTTCAGGGTGTTTTCATCTTGGTATCGAACATTAAGAGGCTTTCAAAGGTTTCGATGAGGCATATTGTTAAATCTTTCCAAGAGCTTTAGAAGCAGCCATATGGTGTACTGCAGTGCAGACATCCACATCACTTTTGTTACTCCATATGAACAGCAGCCTACTTGTATTGCTCATTAGTTATACCAGGAGTCTCTCTTTAATCTGCCCATGGGTGATGAAGATATCCCAACTATCTTGAGCTGCTTGTTTAGCCCATTTCCTCATTTCTTAATCTACAAGATTGGGTCAGCCAAGCAGGCTAAATGCTAGGCACTGAACTCCAAAACTGCTTCTTCATTCCTCCAGCTGGCTCAGTCCCAACCACGGATCGGTAGCAACAGGGCTCAGTACTACAGTGCAACAGACTTATCAGAGGTATTTAAAACCAGATGGGGGTACAGACTGGAATGATAACAGCTATTACTAAGAGATCCTGTATTCTGATTTGTCAACAGCCACTTCTCTAATACACTACCACAGGGTGGGCATTCTATATATTCGCTGGCCCATGTCCCAGAAGTAAAGGCTATCACAACCGATAAGCCTTACTTTCAAATACCACTGACATGTTACCATTTCTAAGTTACCTTGCTTATCAACAAAAATTGAATAAAAATGGTCCAATACTTAACCTGTACTGCCTCTTCATTTCATCAGTCTGCTGTTGTGTTGGATTTCTTGTACTACATTTTAAGGTTTTCTTATTTCTCTGGAAAGCAGCAGTCTTTATTCCCTCCCTCCCATTGCCTTCCTCCCCGTTATTTGCTCCCCATTCCCCTTCTGCTACCCTTTCCTCTTCCAAACTGGCTCTCCTCGTCCTAGGTGATTTTTAATTTTTAACTTGGTTAAAAAATCTGAACCATTAACTTTATTTTAACAGTAGAATAGTAACTGTAATACTCAAAGACAGGGCGTTTTGGAGCTTTACTATATAATATTATTTTGTTTTTAAGAGCAATTATAAAATACTACAGAATCGTGTTTCCCTACTGCAGCTCTAGTGCCGCTGGGAGCTGCTCTGGGTCCTGGGGAGCCATTGTGCTGAGGGGTTGTTGCTTCATTCGTAGAAGTGTCTTTGGAACGTTCTGGAAAGCAGTGGCTGCTGAACAGCGAGTCCCAGTTACACTTCTATCACAGTGGGATGCCCGATTCTCTGTGCTATCTGCTGAATTTGAATTGGAAGTGTTTTTATATAACTGACTCCAGTTTTATTCACTTGGCAATGTTCTAATCACCACAAAAAACAGTCACCTGCCATTTCCTGTATAATCACCATTCCGGGGCTCACAAAGCCATTCACATGTCACTGGGTTTTCCTTGAGTTTTATAAGTCCATTTGCAATATGTGAAGTAGGGTTTGTAACCACATGATTCCCAACAAGCAACCAACAATATCTTTACCTTCAGGAACGCTTCTTTTTGTTCAAGGTGCTTGCTTATCATAGGGGTCACGTGATCTGTTTCAGAGTTGGGACCCAGTTTGTCCGCTCCCCCACACCAGTCTTCTTCCCGCTTATATTCCTGCTCCAGGCTCTCCAGAACACTGCATACCTTCCAGCCAAAAGGAGACAAACATCGCTAGTATTTCAGTTGAACAATACTGTGAAGTAGTTTGAGTCAGGAGACTTGAAACCAGGTACCCCAGACATCTAATCCCAAGTCCGACAAAGATGCTGATTGTGTCTTTAAGGAAACCCTTCAATGTATCTGTTTCCATGCCACAAATCTAAAATAAGGAAAACGCCAAGACTTCCCTCCAGGGTGTGGTGTGGATTAAACTCACTAAACACTTTGAAGATGAAAAGCATGATTTGGGTGGTAACACCCTAATTATTTATGGTGATAGGATTTTAATGAAGCTATGAGCAGAAGTGATTTCTTCCATGAGACGACACATACACATGGCACTTTCCCTGGGCAAAGCCCTTTCCAAAAACTGAAAATCCAAATTAATGCATTACATAATTCTGATCTCAAACTTGGGGGAAAGAAAAAAAGATCAAGAGGGGCAGATGAGGATTTAAGATGTAGCCGAATTACCACAAAGACAAAGACTAATAACAACGGAATATTTAGGAGAAAACCCTATATGCATGTTAGTAATAACATGTGAATAAGCATTTTACAAACATACTTTGTTTTTTTTTGTTTTCTGCTCAATACAGGAAATAAAACATCACTGACTGTACTGCAATTTGGTTATGAGCAGTTTCATTTTGCTGTCATCATTTCCAAGACAGCCTGGGAAGTTCTAAATAAAATTTTAATAATATCGACATTTCTGCTTAATATCAGTTTTATAAACTTGATCCCAAAAACTATTTAATCCTGCCACCTAAGTCAAAAGTAATTTTATAAGAAGATACCACAAATCCCTTTACTATTCTGCAGATAAGGCAAGGGTCTTCAATAGTTCTTATACCTGCTCTGATGTTTTATAGAAGGCAACAGAAGCATTCACAAGTTTGAGCCGGTCCTCCATCTTGAGCATCAGCTGTTGCCAATGAGAAGCAACTTTCTCAGCGCAGTCCCTGATCATGTCCATATCATAATGATTGGCCTGCAACATCGCCTCTGCTTTCTGCTGCACCTGCAGTGCACTTTGATGTGTTTTCTGACAAAAAGTTGAAAGAAACATTGAATTGCATAACATTTAAATGCATTTGCTTTAAATGTTGTTTTGTTTTCTTATTTGCAATGATATTTTTCTAAACGCATACATCAGATACAGGAAATAAAAGGCTAGCAGTTGGGAGCAGCATAATTTTTCTAGGCAAACAAATCTGATGTGAATTCAACAGAGATTTATCATCCATCGACAGAGACCATCAATCTACAAGTACAGCGATTGCACAGCAATAGAGAATTCAATGCACACCAAGCTACAGTTCATAACCTGATTATAATTATGGCTTCCAGGTTTGTTTTCTCTTTGGAGTTGGAGCAGAAAGGTGGATAAGTTGGAATGTTCTGGGTCTTGTGACACAATCAGGGTTCAGACACCCCAAGGGGAGAGGAGGGGACATCAAAGAATAAGTAATTGAATCAATTGATTGTATACACTACTGTAGTATAAAAGTAGAGTGAGTAAGGTCTCTTATGAAAGCTGGTGCCACAGTGGTGATTACCATCATTGTGAACGTATGTATTAACTATATATGAGAAATTAGGAATATTCATTGACATCATGCTTGAAAGTCTGTGACCAAACAAAGGGAGAGAAAGATTTTCTCACAGAAAGAAGGGAAGGCAGCCTCTCTACCTATCTCCAATGTAAATTAAGCACTGGAATCAAAACACTGGAAGCCCCTTTTACCTACGAATCAAGAGGGAGATGGGAAGAATAGGATAAGCCTGAACACCAGGGTTCATCTTGAGTCTGGAGACAAAACAGAGAGTTTTGGGAAATATAAGGGGAAGCAAAAAGCCATTTGATTTTTGCATCCCTCTCTAAGGGGATGATAGGATACAGCACCTTTTGAACCTATGAAAGTTGGGTTCCATGGTCTGGAGGACTAGGGATGCTGGTAACCTGATGAACGTAAGAAAATTGCTTAAGCAACCATTGTAAATTACTAGAATTAACTTTAAGTCACTAGAAAGAGCGCTTTGTTTACTTGTAACCTTTCCTCTCTCTTTCATTCTTACTTGTAATCACTTAATCCGAGGTTCTTTGATGATAAACTTATTCTTGTTTTATTAGAAAACCATCTCAAGTGTGGGTCTTCAGCCGACTACCAGGCTGTCGTGTGTTGTCTCTTTGGACACAGCGAACTCGGTAACTTCTGTGAGGGTCCAGTGAGAGGGACTGGACATTGCCCGGGCAACTCGGGACTGGAAGGGCTGTTGGTGCCACCCTGCAAAGAGTAACCTGACTGGCTGGAGCCAGGTTGAGGCCAATGTGCAATGAGCAACCTGCTGGTGTCAGGGCTCTGAGCCAAAGCTGCACAGCACAGAGGCACCCAGGGTTACAGGGCGGGCAGTGACACAACCTTTTATTGATCTGGGTGAAGCCCCAAACCATCACAGCTTGATTATTGGACATCAGAATTATTCTCTTCATACAAGCTTTCTTACAGTCCACTTCACACTTATGTGATGTGAAAAGGGAAAGAACAAGTATCCAGGGGCATGTGAAATGAGCCTACTAATTGATTACTCATTAATGATAATACCTAACACTTGGTTCCCCATCAAAACATACACCTGTTTGAGATCTAGGTATGTGGAAGCCCTATGTATAAGATGTTTGATTATATCCATGTGCACTATGGTCCAGAAAATATTCAAATTGAAATTCATAATAATTTATCCCATATAATTTATGGGATAAATGCCCATAATACTCATGAGTGTTATACTCAAGATGTACCAAAGCTTCCAAAAGGGAGGACACACACACTGCAAACTGTAAACAGAAATGGGAAACACACAATTCCACAAAAATGCAGCAAAACAGCAGGCATTTACTATAAAATGGAGTACTTCTGAAAACCAAAAAAGCTACCCAACCATCAGAGACATGATTTTAGTGTTCAACAAAGTAAAATACTGAAAATAAACCCTTTACATGCTATCACCCTCCAACACTTCCCATAATGGTGCATTAAAATTGGTCTTTAATTGTTTGTCCTATTTTATACTGAAAGCGTGGAGAGGATTAACACTAATGTACTAAGGTAAGCTCAGTTAGCAAGCAACGCCTTGTAAAGATCGGATTCAAGTATTAAGAAAACCTATTAATTTACACAAACAATACAGTGAAGTTACGAAACCATGTTAGGAAAAGTTTCTTCTTATTTGTAATGATGCAATTTGTGTATATTCACCTTTGCAACCAATTTATCATCTATTATATTAGTGTAGCCTTAAATCCTAAAACCCAAAAGCCTCCTATTGTAAAATGCTGTTTGCAATAGACTTCAGCTTGAGTAAATCTGTCTCAGCCATGTGTAAATACACAAATTAAATATTTATTTAAAGTGAACTACCACAGCCCTTGACTTACTAAAAGCAATGCACTGACACAGCACAGAGTCATGACTGTCAGAATCCCTGCAATCCAAAACTCCCTTTCCTAGTAACTGTCCTCATCTATCTGTTATAAATGGATTTCATCTGTTCACCTCAAATGTACAAACTCATGTTATTAACCTATTGGTTGTTGCCCAAGTGGTGAGAGCCCTACCTAGAAGGTACATATAGATTTAATCTATTCCTAATGTTGCTTTTTAAGAATTGCCTTGTGTGAAGTCTCCCGTCGATGACAATGAATGAGTTGTATCAGCAACTCTCTGGGACTAAGTTTATCCGTGTACAGCTGTGCAAAATAAGGCCAGTCCTTGACCCGCAGATGCGGCCACAGGTACTGCAGATAAAACCTGCAGTTGATGGAATTGCTGGAATAGCCTCTCTTTTTTCCTCCCTTACATTTGCTTGTTTGATTTCGAAATTTTTGATGGCTACGTGACAGTGCTGCCTCCAACTGGCCCTGTCAAGGGCCAAGTCCTCCCAGCTGTTGGTGTCAATGTTGCAGGCCTTAAGATTTTGTTTCAGGGTGTCCTGGTATTTCAAATGTGGCCTTCCCTGTGATTTTTGTCCATTTTTGAACTGGCTGTAGAACACTGCTTTAATGATTGCCATGAACTATATCAGAAGAGCCCATCTTACTGGAGAATGAAATGAATACCCGTTTTTATACCTCTATCGCATGCTGGAACTGCTCATGTTCCCGTTGTAGCTGTTCTGCCTCGTGCAGGGAACTAGCCGTGATAAGCCCAGCATTTAGCATGGACTCCCCATTTCGGATCCAGCCCAGCACCTGAAACAGAACACAAGACAGCACAGTTTAAAAGTCTTCCTCTGATCAGCAAGAAAGACACCATTTCTATTATTACACATAAGTACGTTCTTTATAAGTAACACTGCTTAAGGAAGCAAGACTTGTTGCACAACATAATGCCCTTGCCAATGCCTGGGAACTAATACTAGGTGACGTTACAGGTATGATTTACAACAGCTAACACGTTAATTTAGCTCTCTAGGTGTCACATTTGACATCAACAAATTGAACTGTGAATACAATAGTAACTGTACATTCATGATTATATACACATACTAACATAATGTCCACTGTTTTTTTTTAAATTCTTGGTTGTCAGTAAATTCAGACTCGAGCTATCCTTACCTCATCTATTAGGCCTGCTACTGGGGAATAAAACAGTAAGAAGAACATATTGAGGCAGTCTATGCGGCTAATGTTAATGCACGTTTTGGGCTACTCTCTCCCATTTTGTCTTTTGAATGCTCATGGATGAGTAGCTCTGCACCCCCGCCAAGTGTGGACGCCACTTTCTGACACTCAAAAGAATACAACTGTTCAGTCCCATGTGGTTTGCAATGCAGTACAAATGTGGCAGCACCCATAAACAGCAGCAGCAGGTTTAAAATACAAACAAATCAAGTAACTGGCTACAGTGTTGCATAACTGCAGCAACTCAAGAGTTCGATCTACCCCTCCAGCAGGGGGAACTATGCCAAGCGTGGTTCTCCCTCTAACAGCTCAGGAAGTTGACACACGCATGCATACACACTTATGTTCTGTTTATACTAGGGCTGTCAAACAATTAAAAAAATAATCACAATTGCAAGATGAAAAATATAGCTGCAATTAATCACCATTTTCATCGCATTAGAATACCAATTTAAATGTATTATAAATATTTTTGGATGTTTTTCTACATTTTCAATTATATTGATTTCAATCACAACACAGAAAATAAATTGGACAGTGCTCACTATTTGCACTGTAAAAAAAGATAAACAAAAGAAATACTGATTTTCAATTCATCTCACACAGGTACTGTAGTGCAATCTCTATCGTGAAAGTGCAACTTACAAAGATAGAATTATTTTTGTTTTACATAACTGCACTCAAACAATATTCCATTCAATATTCTTGAATACTCCATTCTTTCACGTTATCCAAGAAACACTCTGCACATGTTTCAGCATAATGTCTCTCTTCAGTATGTGTAACTGTTAAAGTAAATGACTGAAAACGTAGTTACTTACCAGTAACTGTTGTTCTTCGAGATGTGTTG